>JAIGNY010000403.1:0-40000 GCA_020152595.1 Chiridota heheva
GATAAAAGATTCACGTGTAAGAAAATAAGAAGTTTCAATGAAGACAAACAAACGTTCAAAAAAACACTTCCAACCAACAATAACGCTTTCTTCGCTGAAGTTACATTTAAAGTACTTCAAGAAGGCCATGACGAAAGTGATGCCATTGAGCTTCCTGTTGAGATTGAGGTATATTATAAACTTTACCGCTTTGCCTGGGAATAAATTTTATTTCGATTGAAGGTGTTATTTTGTATGTTTATACAGATATTACATCATCAAAGAACTACATATTCTTCCATGTACATTAGTTCTTTAAAATATCCTTACGGATAGTCGTATTTTCATTGAATATATGACCAAAACCTTCCCATCGGAAACTACATTTCGTGGTAGTACTACTCAAGTGGAATTTTACACAAATATGTCTGTATCGTCAGCAAAAAAACACAAGAATATGAAATACGCATGACCGTCAAGTCACTGATAAAAGTCATGCTTAAAACTTGAGTGTTTCTTTTATGTTGCATTTCTTGGGACAGAATGGGACACCCCAAACGAGGACCTCAATACAGTTCAGTTATACTAAAAGAAAAAAGCAAGAACGATGCTGCCTGAGGAAAATATCAGGGCATTGATAGTAAATATGTTCTATTTACCTATCAAGTTGACTGTCTTAAAAAGTCTCAATGGTAAAGCTGTGAATGACGAAAACATAATCATGAATAAGAATAATATCATATTTGATTTTTCTTTTTCCTGATTTAGGTAGTTCAAGTAATGATTTAACGTCTGTGTGCAGTTTTTTCGATAATCTGTACATTTAAGCATTGGTGTGTTATAAAAGGTGTATGCTTAAAACCAACGACGACCATGTTTAATTCATTAATTCATACTAATGATTGAATTAATAGATCAGAAGAAAGCAAGTATGATATGATATATCAAAAACTATAACCTTTGTACTTTCTTCATTGTCCAGGACAATCAAGATCCCATTACAGGTGAGTTATAAAGTATTTTTAAAAGTTGTTTGTAATGACAAATGAAAAAAATTCAAATGAATGCATGAAAGTGTTTTCATCTAAGCTTGGAAAACGCTAAATATTTCCTCACAATATTTAAATTTCATTGATCTTTGTAAAATAGAGATAAAGTGCTCGACTTACGTTTTGTTTAAATTGATAATCAAACTTTTCAAGTAGTTCTGAAGAGAAGATTGCATTGGATACAGTATGTATCATATTTCACTCTTGATAATCAAGTTATGACTTTAAAAATCTATATAAGGATTTTGAATAATGATACATAATAGTAATGAAAGAGTAAATATAAAAGAGAATTTCTTACCTCTAATATTGACGTGGCAAAATGCAGAAGCTATCAGCTGCCTTTGGCGTCAATCTAACGTAGATCCTACTGTATTATAAATATCCCTAATATAGGCATAGTCTAAGGTACAATAAACAATAGTACCGTAATGTTACTATTGGCATGGGTATGCTACAATAGTACAAGTTATAATGATAATCCCTACTGACAGAATGCTGCAGTGAGGGTTTACACCCCGAATCTACTCGAGACTAGGCATCCAATACAGAATGAAAATATATAACTTAATGTATCCTATTTAAGGTACGAAAATTACAACCGCTACTTGTGGATTGTATTTCCCTCAGCAACTAACAATTTAAATGCATGTCTCAATGTAAAACTACGAGACCAGCCTAATGTTATAATCCATTACTATATTACAATTTAAAATCATAGACAAAATACTTGGCGCCCCCTCCCCTCCCCCCTCCCCCGCCCTCCCATAAACAGCGTGGGGCTTTGCTGCTTCTAGTGGGATTCAAGGGCTTTGCTGGTAGGGTCCAGCGGGCAAAACCCCCGAAAGCTCTGCGGTTTTAGACATTTTATGACTGATATTTTATCTCAAATCAACACAGATTTACAACATAACATCACCCCAAAACAGCATGGAAACCTATTTAGGCCCCTATACATTTTCATTTTTCATAGGGGACTTTTTGTTTTAAAACTGAAACACTGGCGTTCATTTAGGTACTATTTGTTATTAACAGAAGAAGAAAAAACGTAAGACCTTGGTATGTGAGAGGTTTGATGTGGATTGGTAACGTAATCACTACAATTTGATACGTAAACCCCATAATAGTACTTAAGAATCGTTTGTTTACTGGCTGAAACCAATTCACAGTGGGATTGTTAGAATGGCTGGAAAACGTGTTGCTAAACCCAATTTATCACAACAAAAACCATGGCTTAAAACTGAATTATTCTCGCCACAGTCAAGTATTTGTTTTAAAGATACGAAAATTATAGGGTGTAATTCCATATTTTATGTATGCCATAATCATGAGGAAAAAACAACAAAAAAACACAATTTAACTTAACGATTTAACTGAATGACAATTATTAAAACTTAACAAAAAGATTTTCAGTGATTTTTGATACTGTTTTATCAACGTAAAAGCAAATATATATTTGTTCTTGTTTTGTTTTTTCATTCGTATGTCTTCCCTACTTTATGTAGATTCTGAATTCAAATATAATCCAAAATGTGTTACGTTTACCCCATGATGTAGTCTTATGACTGTTGCAACCTCTCGTGAATTACCGGTAAAAAAATGTTAGGAGTGTTTGAAAAAGCAGCTAGACGCATCGCAGTAAACCCGATTACCTAGTGAGCATTTCGAATCGCTGCTTCATCCCATTATTTGATACAAACAAAGCAATGATTATTTCTTTATAAACACTTAATAAAAATTGTTATCAGATCTCAAGTATTTACTGCGTTGTGGTTCTGTATAAAGGTTTTCACTCCTTTACCTACAAATAAACAGCTTCTAATTTCAAAATGGATTTCTATTGTCATAATAGACTGGAATAAAGCCTTCACATTACCATTATACTCCTTTTTTGGTACTTAAAATGTATCAGAATAGCTAACAAAATTTTGGTTTGCTATTCTGGTACATAGTTTAGTCTGGTACATGGTACATAAGTACCAAAAACAGAGTATAATGGTAATGTGAAGACTTTATTCCAGTCCATTATAACAATAGAAATACATTTTGAAATTATAACTCCATTTTAAAAACAGAAGCTGTTGTTAGCCGACTACCCAGATATATGGTTTAAAGACTGAATGCGTTTTAGAGATATAATTTGGTCGAGGATATCATTTAAAAAAAAAGTTTGATTTTGATATGTAGCAGCTAGGTTTATGAAGTTCCCCTCTGCATACCTGCACTCTTAGTCCGAGTTTTGAACAACTAAATCCAAAGTATACTAAATGAATAAGAAGCATAAATATAAAAGTTATGGGTAGCTTTAAAATATGTTTGATTTGAGAAGTTTATGAAAGGCCATATTCATATCTAGCGTAACCAGGCCGGTCCACCCTCCCGAACGGGAGCTCTCCCGATCGGGAGATTTTTTGTCATTATAACCCACAATGCATCTTTCCAAATTCAAATTGCTCTAAAGAAATACATAGCGGTTAAACAAGTATTCGCCAAAAATATGAAAAATGCATGCGAAATATTCTCAAATTTTACTGGTGTAACAGAACAATGAAATTATTTTCTACATTTTCAAACTTGACTTTTACTAGAGAATTTTAACGTAATCTTTAAAAAATAATTTCAATATTTCTGGAAGAGCAGATTTTAACATCTTAATCACCAGCAAAAGCTCAAATTATACAGAAATATTCATTAAAATATCATTTCCAAAGTATACAATTTTAGATTTACAGAATTTGACAATCAAAAAAATAATTAAGGTCTGAAATGAAATGGTCACTGCCCATGTCTCGATCTCCCAATCGGGAGATCTTTAGATCGGGAGCGTGGACCGGACTGGTAATGTAGACAGCAAATCCCTTATACTTCGTGACAGGAAAACCACATCACCATGCTTCTCACTTACCTATTTCCTTAATTGTTCTGTACTAACAACAACCAATCTGATCTAACGTTCCGCCGATGTTGGCTCAATGTTCGTAACGCAGTCACTAGCATCAATATTTTGGACCGACATTTGTCCAACGTCGGAATGCAAAATGAATGTTAAAGTACTAATTTGATATTCTGGTTCCCCGTGGTCTTTTTCTATTACCTATCCCCCTCCCCCCTCTTCTTCCGTCCCAAACAGTACCCTTCTCATAGAGAAAATAGTTAAATGGCATTCATTGGGTCTCCTATGTATTGGAAGGCAATTATTGTGATTTAGCAGTTTAACACTATGCAATAGTAGATTTCTACCGCATAACGAATATGTATTTAGTGTATACATATGGAAATAAAATAATTAAAATCAGCTCACTTTGTTGTTTATGTTATGACCACGACATCGTGACATCGTTCCTACATTAGTTTGAAGTACCCAATACACACTAGATGAAACACAAGGACATGGTACTCTTTGTACAGGATTACTGTTCAGCCTTTTACGTGGTTCGATATTAGGTCCACTTCTTTTTATTATGTAAACCAATGATATAAGCAATGTGTCTACAGAGTCATCACTGATTTTATTTGCGAATGACACTAATATTTTGTTATCAGGGTAGTGACACACATGAGTTAAAAAATACTGTTTGTTCTGATTTATCTAAATTGTATGAATGGTTCTCTGCAAACAAGTTGTCTCTTAACATTAGCAAAACTAATTATATAGTATTTGGACCACTTAGTAAAAGTTGGGATGTCACTATCCACTTAAATAGCATTAGAATTAATACAGTAGATACCACAAAATTCGTAGGGTCTATATTGATTCAAATCTTTCTTGATCCGATCATATTCATTCAATTTCCAATAAAATTTCAAGAGGTGTTGGTATCTTGTCAAAATTTAAATATTTCATATTCCACAAACAATTTGAAGGTCCTTGTATCAAACACTTATTTTACCTTATTTATCTTATTGTTGCAGTGTTTGGTCGAGTGACGCTAAATCATTCTTAAATAAATTAGTTATTTTACACAAACGGGCCATCCGACATATCACCAATGCTTATTATCGTGGCAGTACTAGTAATTTACTTTTGTCTCTTTACCTCCTTAAACTACCAGATCTCATTAACATCAATCTTGCCACCATTGCTTACCGGGCTACTAACAATAATCTTCTGCCACATTTTATAAAGATGTTTAGGACAAACAAAGACACGCACAACTACAATATCCGTCAATCAAACAACATCCATTGCGTTTCCTGTCACACCAACATTATAAGATTTAATTCATGCAACCATGCAATTAATACCTGAAATTCCCTCTCAACTGACGTACAAAGCTGCAAATCTCTGGTCTGTTTTAGAAAAACCATTAAACGTAATTGCATCATGAACTATTGATTTGTTTTTATATTATTCATTTTTACTGTTAAATACTTACATCCTTACTTATATCCTTACTTTACCTGGGTTCGGGTGGGGTGGCATGGGGACCCGTGGCTTTGATTGTATTTGTTGGTGTGTGGGGTTGGTGCGTTTTGTAATACCAAATTTGTTATCATTTTGTTTTGTTATTTGGGATTGTTGTACTAAGCTAAGCTCACCAGAGTTTTTATACAACACTTCCTTTCACAACCATATATATATATATATTTCGAAAATTTCATAATGTATTTGTAAATAAAAAATGATTGAAATAATTTTAAAGGTACCTATTTAATCTAGGGTAACAATAACGTGTTAGCTAAAAAAAAAAAAACTTTTTTCTGCGAAAACTTCACAATATTGTTCATATTGTTTTTTGTTTTTTTCAGATACAGTCCCTCCGATTTCGGAAGACGTGGAACCAATTTCAGGTAACATTTATTTGAAAATGAGACTGCACCAACAGACCTATTTATAAACAAACTAGAATGTATAACTGTTCTTCGTGTCTACATATGCGGTGTCTTATAAAATGTTGTAAAACTGGCAGCGAAATACACTTTAAATTGAAAGGAAACGGGGCCAGCTGATCGTCCTTGGAGTCACAATACGTGTTCGCTCCTACTGGTGTCACAAATTATGGGGTTCAACTCAATCGCCAAATAAAGGGCGAAAATGACAAAGATGTAATCATTGATCGATGATTCCACTTACCCTAGTCTGAGGATTCAGGTTAACGAAATAAAAAATCGTTATCGATTACAATCGATCGCATTATTTCATGTTGTTTATTGCTTTGCCTCAAACAGTCAGGAAAAGTCCTGGACTTTTGGTGTAAAAATAAATACACCAAAACTTGGAGCTTCGTATTCATTACGCATTCAATAGAGGCCGTTATTTTAAGTAGTGATAATATTAAGTCAATGGGGATTTTTGAAAGGAAAAACCGATATCAAATGAATTTTCATTAGATTTGACCGCGAACTTTTCAATTTCATCGTGGGCTTCGTGATAGAATAACAAAAGACTTCCGTTGACAGGTCCTTGGCCTTTCGAACAGCCCTCTCGACACATGATTCTGTGTTGGCTTAGTCATCGCTGATACCGTGTGCATGCATCATACGTTACATTGCACAAATACTACCGTTCTCTTAGTAAAAATCCCATTGTTATAACGTTATCTCAAGTTGAAATGGCGGCCTCCATGAATATTAATGAATACGAAACTCCGAGGTTGTTGTATTTTCTTGTTACACCAAAAGTCCAGGATTCTCCATGATTGTCAAATGCAATATAATATGTGTGCAACACAACACACCGACATCAAGCACTGAGTTCGGTCTTCCACAATCATATTAACGTCTGAACGTTGGTTTTCCTGTAATTAAATGATGAGGGTTATTCACCCATGCCTGGTTTCATTAAGTCTAAACCTCGCAACACATTTTCTGTCTTAAGCTCCGACGAAACCTCCAATCTGTCGGGTCTATTATTGCTCACAACAGAAACCACAATCCAACACAAGCAATCAGCAATTACACCAGGGATTTCTTATTTCTACAATGCACACACTTCACCTCACTTTCCATGGTCATAATCTGACATAGTAAACCAATTTTACTGCAGCTGCACTGACTTCCACACTCAAGAAAAGGACAAAAGTATTCCCCTGTGGTCAAAGTGTTGCTGGAAGTAACAATTTACAAATAGAATGGTATTTTACAATGAAGGTTTTGTTCGTTTATTGAGTGATTTTAAGTGATGATTTTGTTCAACCTTGTAAGCTTTGAGGATTTTGGACTAAAAATATATTGCGACAGATTTTAATCATGTTCCTGTAATTACATGATGAGGGTTATTCATCCATGCCTGGTTATCCTGTAATTACATGATGAGGGTTATTCACCCATACCTGGTTTTCCTGTAATTACATGATGGAGGTTATTCACCCATGCCTGGTTTTTCTGTAATTACATGATGAGGGTTCTCTACCCATGCCTGGTTATCCTGTAGATACATGATGAGGGTTATCCACCCATGCCTGGTTTTCCTGTAATTACATGATTAGGGTTATTCACCCATGCCTGGTTTTCCTGTAATTACATGATGAGGGTTATTCACCCACGCATGCTTTTTATGTAATTACATGATGAGGGTTATACACCCATGCCTGGTTTTCCTGTAGATACATGATGAGGGTTATTCACCCATGCCTGGTTTTCCTGTAATTACATGATGAGTGTTAATCACCCATGCCAGGTTTTCCTGTAATTACATGATGAGGGTTAATCACCCATGCCTGGTTTTCCTGTAATTACATCATAATGACTGTCATACACCAATGCCTGGTTTTCCTGTAATTACATGATGAGGGTTCTCTACCCATGCCTAGTTATCCTGTAGATACATGATGAGTGTTAATCACCCATGCCTGGTTTTCCTGTAATTACATGATGAGAATTATTCACCCATGCCTGGTTTTCCTGTAATTACATGATGAGGGTTAATCACCCATGCCTGGTTTTCCTGTAATTACATCATAATGACTGTCATACACCAATGTCTGGTTTTCCTGTAATTACACCATGAGGCTTATCCACCCATACCTGGTTTTCCTGTAATTACATGATAAAGGTTATTTACCCATGCTTGGTTTCCCTGTAAATACATGATGAGGGTTATCCACCCATGCCTGGTATTTCCTGTAATTACATGATGAGGGTTATACACCCATGCCTGGTTTTCCTGTAATTACATGATGACGGTTATCCACCCATGCCTGGTATTCCCTGTAATTACATGAAGAGGGTTGATCACTCATGCCTGGTTTTCCTGTAATTACATGATGAGGGTTTTTCACCCATGCCTGGTTTTCCTGTAATTACATGATGAGGGTTAATCACCCATGCCTGGTTTTTCTGTAATTACATGATGAGGGTTATCCACCCATGCCTGGTATTCCCTGTAATTACCTGATGTGGGTTAATCACCCATGCCTGGTTTTCCTGTAATTACATGATGAGGGTTATCCACCCATGCCTGGTATTTCCTGTAATTACATGATGAGGATTATACACCCATTCCCGGTTTTCATGTAGTTACATGATGAGGGTTATTCACCCATGCCTGGTTTTCCTGTAATTACATGATGAGGGTTATTCACCCATGCCTGGTTTTCCTGTAATTACATGATGAGGGTTATTCACCCATGCCTGGTTTTCCTGTAATTACATGATGAGGGTTATTCACCCATGACTGGTTTTCCTGTAATTATCTGATGAGGGTTATTCACCCATGCCTGGTTTTCCTGTAATTACATGATGAGGGTTAATCACCCATGCCTGGCTTTCCTGTAATTAAATGATGAGGGTTATCCACCCATGCCTGGTTTTCCTGTAATTACATGATGAGGATTATACACCCATTTCCGGTTTTCATGTAGTTACATGATGAGGGTTATTCACCAATGCCTGGTTTTCCTGTAATTACATGATGAGGGTTAATCACCCATGCCTGGCTTTCCTGTAATTACATGATAAGGGTTATTCACCCATGCCTGGTTCTCCTGTAATTATATAATGAGGGTTATTCACCGATGCCTGGTTTCCTGTAATTACATGATGAGGGTTATTCGACCATGCCTGGTTTTCCTATAATTACATGATGAGGGTTATTTACCGATGCCTGGTTTCCCTGTAAATACAATCAAGATGAGGATTATTCACCCATGCCTGGTTTTCCTGCAATTACATGAGGATTATTCACCCATGCCTAGTTTTACTGTAATTATATGATGAGGTTTATTCTCCCATGCCTGGTTCTCTAATCATTTCTACAAGTGAGTGCAACCAAGAGAGGTTACTGCTAAATTGTACTGTGATGCATTTTCACTCGAAAACCTGTAGCGCCCTTTCAGATTTGTTCGTGACAATCTAGTTGTTTTCTCATTTTATTTTTTCTTTAAAAGACGATTTACTACGGAAGCTCTCTGAGAGAGTTCCTGCTGAGAGATTCTGGAGCTCTTTTGTTCTTGGATGTCTGAAAGTAGACCAGCACTTCGTCGACATATGCAAAAAAGAAAGCCCAGACGATATCCGTGAAGCGTGTTTTCGAGTGTTGAAGCATTGGAAAGACGTAAACCAAGAGAGCGCTACCCAAGAAAACTTATGGCGGATGATGAAGGAACACTTGTTACCCAAAGATTCATGGCAGATGGTGAAAGATTACAAACGAACATTTTAAGATCTGCAGCTTTGTGAAATCTGTTTTTCATTATGAGTTTACGATCTTTTTGTAACAACTTACTCATAGCAGAAAGGGTTTGATCTATTATAGTTGGTAAATATGAAAGCAATAATTAGGGTTCAATATTAAGTCAAGGGTAATACGAAAGTAGAGGGTACATTTTTGTTTTGTATTTATCTAATAAAATCAAAATGCGTTAAGCATAAGATTTGAAAATATCATTCATTTTCATTGTGAGGTAAATTCTTAAAATAGTTTTTCTAGGATGATTGAAATGCATGAAAAGGTTAGTTGTTTATATATAGCAAGCATAAAGTAAACGATCTTAATGTTTCTAGTAAAGGAGACGTATGGATATCATAAAAGAGGGATGGAAGCAAATAACCCATTTCTGTGAAATAAAAGAGTTCCCATTATATTGCTGTGGTTTACTCTGCAGCTGATACTCATTCATCAGTCCGGCAGCATGCCTATTAATGGGAACATAAATGTTCCTATTAATGGAAACATAAATGTTCCTATTAATGGGAGCAGAATTGTTCCTATTAATGGGAAAACAAATGTTGCTATTAATGGGAACACAAATGTTTCTATTAATGGGAACAAAAATGTTCCTTTTAATGGGAACACAAATGTTCCTAAGGGGGCCAGAAGACTTCTGCAAAATAAACCGTACTTTGTGGCCGATGACCTCACCATCCCAGATCTTAAGGAGAAACGCAAATGGAGCAAGGAGGTCAAGGAACTGTACCGGAGAGGGACCAAGCTTCGTTTCGTAGCAGGTAACTGGAGAGATGGGTCGGGCGTCCCCTACAAATTTAACACTCAGAACCCAGAGACAGTACCAGGTCAGCAATAGTATTGGCACAATTAAGGTTGATTTTTTTTGGTAACATGCTCATGTTGCGCCATTATGTTCCCCGGGTATATTTACCCCTTGCCGTAGGATATGAACGTTAAGATCCTATGGCTTATATTTTCATCTTTTTTTTTATTTTTCACTTTTTTTCCTTTTAATTTTTTCCATATATCCGTTTATGCTATTTTAATATGATGTTCACTCAATTTGTTTACCATATTTCATATATCACTCTGTTAGATATAATTTATTATTATCACCCCCACTCGTTGCTCAAGTTGGGTGCTCTTATTGCTGCACAGTTGGAGTTACTTGTTTTTCCCTCTAAGATATCATTTCTAAATCGCAATGCCTGTTGTCAAATTTGCATCCTTCAACACCCGTGGCTTGAGGAGCCGTATTAAGAGAAGGAAATATTTTACATTTTTTACAGACATTCCTTTGATATAACTTTCCTCCAAGAGACACATTCTTTAACCTCTGACGAAAGTTATTGAAGTAACGAGTAGGGGTGGGGGGGGGCAAAGTCCTTTTACCCACCGCTCTAATGATAGTCGTGTGGCTGCGATTCTTATTAAACCATCCCTCAATATTGATATTTCACATATTATGCTAGATAGTTATGATAGATATATTGTCCTTAATTGCCTTATTTACAACGATCCCTATCTTTTAATTAACATTTACGCGCCTAAGTATTGATAACCCAAGGTTTTTTTTTTAAATATTGATAATATTATAAGTAAGTTCAACAATGCTAATATTATTTGGGGAGGAGATTTTAATTTCGTTTTTGGTACGACCATGGATAAAAAAGGGGGTAACCGGGTAACTAATTTTAATGCTCGTAATTGTTTAATTGACCTCATTAGCAACTCGACCTTACTAATATTTGGCGGGAAAGGAACCTAAATTCTCCTAATTTTACTTAGCACTCATCTATTGATCATTCAATTCACTGCAGACTTGACTTTTTTTTCTAATCTCCAGGCACTTGTGTAATCTTGTTAAGCAGACCTATTCCCAGGCACTTTTTAATTCAGACCATGATATCATCATTCTTAACTTTAAACAGCAATGTTCATAGAGGTCCTGCTATGTGGAAGTTCAATTCTTCTCTTCTTAATGATATCACTTATGTGAGTAATACAAAAGAGCTGATTTAAAATCTCATTAATATTCATTCTTATCTTTTAAATCCATCAATTTTGTGGGAATTCATTCAAATGGTAGTCAGGTCAAGTGGCATTGCTTATTCAAGGCGTAAGTCACGGGAGCGACTTGCCGCTGAGCGTAACCTTTTGAGACGTGTGTCCATTTTGAGCAATTATGTAATCATGATTCATCTAATTTTAATATGTCTATGTTAAATACTTATAAGAATGAACTTGAAAAGATTTACAACTATAAACTTCAAGGTATCTTTATCAGGTCAAGAACGATATTGAGGGGGTGAAAAGAATACACGGTAATTCTTAAATCTCGAGCGTAGAAATAAGGCCAGCACTTCAATAACTAAACTTATTGATAGTAATGATGCTATTATTTCCAAAAATGATGTTTTAAATGAAATTGAGAACTTTTACCGCTCTCTTTATTTTGATCGCCAAGTGAATGATCCCAGTGACTTTTTTGAACTCTTTCAATGATAATAGTTGTTTAACTAATGCTGATTCTATGTGTTTAGATGGTCCTTTGACTTATGACGAGTATATAGATGCAATATTTGCTATGATTTCTAACAAGTCGCCCGGCTCAGATGGATTAACATCCAAATTCTATCAGTTTTTCTGGGAAGATATTGTCGATGTTGTTGTTAATTCTCTTAATTTTGCTTATGATACAGGTATTCTTTCTCCTCTCCGAAATCAGGCCATTATTTCACTTATAGCTAAGCCAGACAAGGATCCTTTATATTTAAAGGACTGGAGGCCTATTGCACTCTTGAATATTGATTATAAGATCGCAGCCAAAGTTCTTGCCACACGTCTTAAAAATGTTCTTTATAGTATAATCAGTGTTGAGCAGACAGGCAAATTCTTAAAAGATAGGTACATTGGTGAAAATGTTCGATTAGTCCTCGATACCATTGATTTCTGTAAACCTAATAATATACCAGGTTCTCTTCTACTCCTTGATTTTCACAAAGCTTTCGATTCTTTCAGTCATTCGTTTATAGATGAAGTTCTGAGGTATCTTAATTTTGGTGACAGTTTGGACGATGGTTTTATACTTTATATCGCAATGCCACATCTTGTGTGATTAACAATGGTTTATGTACCAACTTTTCCCCAGTTTCACGTGGTGTAAGGCAAGGCTGTCCTCTCAGCCCCTATCTTCGTATTATTTGTTCTGAAATATTATGTCGGCGTATCAAATGTGACCATAACATAAAGAACATTAACATAAATAACATTTCCTTCAAAATATCCCAATATGCGGATGATACTGTACTTTTTACTGATAGTTCTAGAACTTCACACTTAATTATATAGTTACTGTGTTAAACGACTTTAAGAAAGTGTCAGGTCTTATCACAAATTTTGACAAATCATTCATTTTTTCCATTGGCCCATATGCCGACACACACCCTTTGTATTTTAATGATTTCTTTTTCAACATTTTGAATGGTCCAATTTAATATTTAGGCATTTCTTTTACAAATCATCCCGAGGATTTTTTTTGGATTAAATTATTTACCTAAGTTATCCCGTCTCAAAAAGTTATTAAACCTATGGTCAACAAGAGAACTTACGCCGATGGGAAAAATCACAATTATCAAATCATTCGCTATCTTCCAAATAGTTTACCTTTTTACTGTTCTGCCTGAGCCACCATGTAATTTTATACTCGAGCTTAATAAAACACTTTTTAACTTTATTTGGAAAGGCAGTCGTCACAAAATTAAACACTCGGCCTTAATTAATGATCTTAAATATGGTGGCTTACGGATGATCCACATTGATTCATTTATTAAAAGTTTAAAGTGCTCTTGGATCCGGAGATAGTGGTACAACTAGTAATTGGAAGGTGTATTTTTTTGAAAATATTTTCTTTTTTACTGTTTAAAATGATACTTCAAATATCTTTATTAAGCAAGTCTGTAACGCTTGGTCTTCTTATAATCATCATACCCTGAATAAAGGGTTTGAAAACGAAATCATTTTGAATAACTCTTTTGTTAAAATTGATAAAAAAAAACTTGTATTTGACCAACGCCTCTTTCAGAGTGGCGCCTATCATGTTCACGATTTTTATGATGTCAATGGTTCCCCAAAGGAACATCATACTTTCATTAACGATTTTAATTTATACTCATTACCATTCACTCTTTATTTTGGTATTATTTCGTCACTTCCGGTATCCTGGAAATCTCACATGCGTGAGCAAGCTAATATTGTAATAACTACTCCTAATACAAATGA
Organism: Chiridota heheva; assembly: GCA_020152595.1. Classification (NCBI taxonomy): domain Eukaryota; kingdom Metazoa; phylum Echinodermata; class Holothuroidea; order Apodida; family Chiridotidae; genus Chiridota; species Chiridota heheva. The sequence continues at coordinate 13,918 of JAIGNY010000403.1, forward strand.
ACTCCAATTATCGCTTTTCAATGCTTAAGTCACCCTTAACAGAGCCGTGTATTTATCTATTGTGAATGTACATACTAAGACTCCCACTTGTGTTAACAAATGGAGCGAAGAGTTCTCTTATAATTTGGATTGGGATAGAATATTTTTGTTACCACATAGGGCGGTCTCCAACTCCAGACTTCGTTACTTTCATTTTAGTTTCATTCATCGTGTTCTTACTTGCAATAATTTTTCACACAAAAATGGTATGCTAGATTTCCCACTTTGTACTTTTTGTCATTCTTGTAATGAAAGTATCTCTCATTTATTTTGGGATTGCCCATTATTTCCAACTTTTAGAGGGATGCTATGCATCTCTTCATCAACTCCCTTGTAAATTCAGACAAGTCTTGTTTTCCTCGGTTTTTCCTTATTTTTTTCGTTATCAATGCTAAGTATTATATCTATACATGTAGAGCTAGGAAGTCCCAACCTCAAGTCAATCCCTTTCGTAACATTTTATCTTTCAACCTGAAAGTCTACAAACATTTGAATAAGACCAAGGCAGGTGTAGATCGTTTCTTGAAGTTCTTTAATTAAGTGCTCACCCATTGTATTCCATTCAAGTATAGTATAGTAGCTAGTATAGTAGCTAGTATTGTGTCGTATAATCTCTCGTGTACGAGTACTACCATTACAGAGATCTCTTAACTGTTAAGTAGATGCTATTGTTGACGCTCGGGATGTGCATAGAATGTACATAGCATAGACAGCATTGTTATAACAATGACTGTTTTGCAAACAATGTAGCAAGATGGATGAGACAATTGTAGATGATAATGTAGATATGTGTAGAATGTAAATAGCACAAAAAACTTTATAAAAACAATGATTGTAAATATTAGCAACAGAAAGTGTTTGTGAACTATGTATACGTTTAAAGTTAACAATGAAATAAACGGGCAACAAAATCAAAAAAATAATGGGAATAAAAATGTTCCTATTAATGGGAACACACATGTTCCTATTGTTGGGAACACAAATGTTCCTAATAATGGGAACATAAATGTTCCTATTAATGGAAACATAAATGTTCTCATTAATGGGAACATAAATGTTTCTATTAAAGGAAACATTTTGATACATGGAAGCCGCCATTTTGTGATATTTCCCATGATCCTTTGCTATCTTAAGGACATTTTATTACAACATCTGAACAATATGGCTGCATGACTTCAATATTCTCGAATGTTATGTATGTTCCTATTAATAGGCATGCTTCCGGGCTGTTTATTTTGAAGTGAAATGAACAAGAACATTTTTAAACAACTGAATGCGACTCCACAAATGCCGTAAACAGCTAATTGTTTAAGTACAATGACATCAAATGGAATATGTGGGACTCCACAAATTCCATAATCACTGAAATTTTAAAGGAGAAGAGCATCAATATTAAGTTCATCATTACCAGCAACTTATCAATGAAAAATGTAAATTCCGTATCAGAGAGAGAGAGAGAGAAAGAGAGAGGGAGAGAAAGGGAGAAGGAGGGAGAGAGAGAGAGAGTAGTATGAAAGTGACTTTCACGCTTTTTTTTTATATGGAACAGTACTAGAAGAAAGTTACAGATGACCATGCAGGGCGAAGAAGTACTTATGAGATTGGTTACATATGTTGCATTGTTTATGTTGATTATTGATATCATCGTGGTCAATCCTTTCTTTTTTGAGATTAACTATATAATCAACACACAGTCTACAAACAGACTTTTATCAAAAATGGATACCCTTACAGGTAATGGTGTTTGTAGAAAAATACAAATATATTATTAGATAAAATATGAGTAGAAGCATTTGAGTTTTTAAAGCTAGTTATGAGCTAGCTGTCCGAAAGTATTCCATTGGTGCTTAAAGCAACGCTGTACGATAGTTGTTATGAAAGTAAATAAAATGTTCTTTGACTAATATCTTGTCACATATACTGTTTAAAGAATTCAGGAGCCATAACGTTCGTTAATCTTGCATCTTTTATTCACAAATTAAAACTTTTATTTGCAAGTTCAATATATTTTTATATTGAATTATTATTATTGTTATTTATTATTATTTTTTTTATAAATTTATTATTATTATTATTGTAATTATTATCATTATCATTATTATTATTATTATTTTCAATTCAACATCTTTTATTTTTTAAACTCAATATATAAATAGCTCGTTTTCTTCATAATGGGTTTTAACAGATTATTGCACATTTTGTCTTGTAGTGGTACTTACAGACACCTTTGGAGCTCATTATGGGTATGATTATGATTAATTCGAGACATTAATATACAACGTTGTGTGGGTAGCATTACAATTTGGCTCAATCCAGCAAGTATGTTGGTGATAATTACATTTAGAGATAACATTCTAATATTCAAAATATTCATCTTACAAATATTTATCAATATGCTGTTCAACATCTTTTTAATACTTTTTTATTTTTGATTACCGACGTATTTATGGTTACTATGCAAGTACATGATATGTAAGCAGCAGTGAAAATGATCATAACATTTAAGTACTCAACTTGATAAATGAATGAAATTTCTTTTAGTAAGATTCGTACGTTTGGTTAAATTCATGAATGTTTATTAAATTTCCAGTAAGCAGGGCACATATGCATCTTAAAAACGTTTATACATTAGTTGTTTAATATCTTTTTAATATTTATTTTATTATCTACGTAATTATGGCTATTATGCTAGTGCATGATATGTTATTAGTAAAAATGATCGTAACAATTACTACTCAACTCTGTTACTTAGTGAAATTTCTTTTAGTAAGATTAGTACGTTTTGGTTTATTTCATGAAAACAAATTCCAGTGATCAGTGTAACTCATCACCACCACCACCACCACCACCAGCAGCAGCACCACCCCTACCACCATCATCATCATCATCATCAAACAATCAATGTATTTGGATAATGCAATGTTTTGGCGCAATCATATCAGCAGACGGATAATATGTAAAACTATGAAAACTGAGATATTCCTCTCATCTAATATTCTTACAGTCCTTTATACTATTTGATGCTGCCGCACCTATCGTTCGATAACTTGGTATAATGCTTTGTGAATAAACTGAAGGTATTACAAAAAGGGCGGTCCATATTTTTGAGAACATGGGCCCAAGTTCATCGCCCTTATATAAGTAAGCAATTTTCATTCGTCAACCGTCTCAGCTATTCGGTGTGATTTACTACATATAGTTATCTTAACATATTGTGCTATCTATGACATTATACTTTTTCCTTTAAATAGGTTTTGTGTCTTCTTGTTAAGCAGTTTTATGGTTTTGTAGCACATACTATTGTAAAATAGTTATTCATATGACACTGTTATACTCTTATTGTTAAAAAAAAAATACATGAAATGAATTCTTACAATGCATCAATTTTTTCTTTTGAATATTAACAGTTGTTATTGTTCTGTTGTTTCTGCATTAGTTCTGGGAAAGATTATTGGTCAAGCTGTAACGTGTAGAGGCAAAATTAGCCTCCTTGCTTTAAATCTATTAATAACTCGAAATTAGTCAAATTGTTCTTCAAAATAGTATAACAGTTTTTGGAACCTTCAGGCAATCAATTTAACAATATGTAATTATATGAATTGCTTTTATGTGATATATTATGAATCGAACTGCAAATTAAAACAATAATGCAGCCCACAGAGTTGCTGACCTCATCACCCCTTATCATGTAATAACACGTTGTTCAAACACAGTACGCTTTTAGCCGACCAATCCCGACGGACCGTAGCTTCTTAGGTGATGTGCGTTACATTCAAAGGATATTTACCAGTGGCGTGTCTAAGAAGGGGCTACCTAAAAAAAATCCCTAGGCCCGCTAACTTTTGTCAAACCCATACATGTAATTAACTGAAATATCAAATGAATCATAGACAATATAAATGAATCATGTATAGAAACTATCAAATCAATCATAGAAAATATATGTGAATCATGTATAGAAACTATCAAATCAATCATAGAAAATATCAATGAATTATAGAAAAACAGAGATGTTGGCATTCTTCATTCGAATCGGCTGAAGTATTAAACTTTGAACCAAACATCAGCCATTCTTAAATTTTGAACATTAATCTACATTTCTTGGAACAAAAGTTACAATTTAGGGCCAAAAAGCTTCAAGTTTAGACCAAAACAATTGCGGAATCACTTGAATCATAGAAAATATCAAATGAATTATATATTGAACCTATCAAATAAATCATAGAAAATATCAAATGACTAATAGAAACAGAGATGTTGACATTCTTTATTCGCATCGGCTGAATTATTAAAGTTTAAACCAAACAGCCAAAAGACCTTTTAGTTCTTTATCGATCTACTGTCCTCCTCCTGTGGTCCAATGATCATTTACCATGTTAAAAGCAGTAAGGTCAAACTCCTATATGCCGTCTCGAACGGTTGACACGTCTTAATAACCATGGACAATGGCTGCTACAATTACTTTGCCTTCTGCAGGATGAAACCTGTCTCGGAAAGGTTTGAAACAGTTGCATCTGCTTTCGAGGTGGTCTATAACTTTATCGTAGTCAACAGGTCCAGCGCTCCATTTTCTCAAAAGTTTAAACATTTGGTCGGCTAAGATTTCCCACTCCATGATGATGTATTTGCGAATGACAGAAATGGAAAAAGTTTGCTTATTTTATACGTTTTGTTCCGATCTCTTTGACCAATCAGAAGCCAGAAAGGTATGATGTCATCCGAGTTTGTGGCGCTCTTTTGTTATTGTACTCTGGCGTCATCTGGAATTTTTGATGTATTCGCTCTGAAGTTCTGAATACGAATGAAAAGAATGGAGCAGGTTTGCTAAATTTATACGTTTATTCCAATCTCTTTGGCCCAATCAGAAGCCAGAAAGGTATGATGTCATCCGAGTTGGTGGCGCTCTTGAAAAAAAATGACACAACAAACAATAAGAACAAATGTGGACAACAAACGATCAGAACAAATGTGGATACCAAACGATAAGAACAATTATGGATGTTACAAACGATCAAAACAAACATGGACGTTACAATGTCACATACAAAACAATAAGAATGTCTTAAATCAAGTTTCCCTTTCTTATACCTGTAATGGCTCTTAAAAGAGCCTTTGGGTTTTATTTTTTCCGTACTGTATTACACGAACACAGGACGGAAAGGATACTCACAGCACAACTAGCAGGTTGTCTGCGTTGCAATAATTGATCTGCCTGTCTCCACCACCACCTCCTCCTCCTCCTCCTCCTCCTCCTCCTCCTCCTCCTCCTCCTCCTCCTCCTTCTCTTCCTCCTCCTTCTCTGTCTTTTCTTCCTCTGTCTTTGCTTCTGTCTTTTCTTCTTCTTTGTTATCCTCTTCTATCTCTGCGGGCCACTCGTCTTCGACGAGCCACTCCTCATCAGCCGCAGCTGGCATACGGATCCACTGGCCGTTGCTTAAGATAAGTTATTCGTCTTCTTCTTCTACCTCCCTTGCTTCCATCTTGACTTTGAACGGCAATTCATTGTCGTTGTCTCAATCGCTCTAGCTTAAAACAGAGTCAGAATCCCACGGTTCCTCGTGGCGTAGCCACCCCTCTCTGTCCTCAAAATGTTTTGCAATCGGGAAATATTTGTATAACGTAGCCATGGTCGTGATGCTGTACTTTTATCTAACTGATCGAATGATTGAAAATTACCAAAGCTGGTGTTTTATTCTGTCTACGTTCTTTCTCCACACGTAATACTCACGTTGGTGTGATTGGTTCTTGATGTTGTTTATGAATACAAGCTTGTAGAAAGTCGTCCTGATTGGTTTCCAAAATCCCAGGCAGACACTTATCTGGTTCATGGTTGCGTACGTGTCCCTGATTGGCTCGTCTGGGGATCACGCCTGTCTGGTGTGGCTGTCGTTGACCGAGTCATCGAGACATCGGGTTGTTGACCTTCTTTTAGGATGTTGCTCTGGATGGTAGCCTTAAAATTCTACGGTAGCCTCGAACTGCAACTCTTTGAATGTCTTAATGCAATTTGATCTTTCTTGAATATTTATAAGAAACTCTTCAAAAGAGTCCCACGAGGGTAAATGCACCTGCCCCAACCATCGCAGGATGCCGTAGGAGTCTAACCATTGCAAACGATATTTTTCTCTCAAACTTTATTGTTTCTCTTTCAAAAAACAATGCCAGAAAATAAGACGCAGCTTATATGGCATACTCAAATAATAAACATTTGTTTTTTTAATGTTCAAACAGGTGTAGAGGGCTCTTTTGAGAGTTCTTCTTTGGGTTTCTCGATGATGATTGGTGGTAGGTCCAGTTTTAATTTTACCTTGCGTCGTTTTGACACCGTGGGAGGTGGCGACGACAGCGGCGAACGGGGATATTTTCTTTGTGGGTGAAACGATAGGTACTTTGACCAGTACTTTCAAATGTTCTACTAGATATAGACCTTCTATGCTCGTCAGTTTGCACCATTGGTCCAGGTTGAGAGAAATCCCTTTTTCTCCGGATATGACGGTGCATTGGCGACTGGTGTGTCCATTTGGGTCGTTGACCGTTTGCATTGCGTGGTCGAAATGGGGTATGTCTACAAGAATGTTTTCATTTTCTGCGGTCAGACTGATGTAAATCTGTTTTTCGAGAAGCAAACGTAACTTTTCATGGTGTAACGGACCACTCATGCGACGGGCTCCCTTGACGCTAGACATATGGTAATGTAATATCAGTTCAGATATCATATTTTTGTTTTTACATGTTCTTACAGAGTTCACCCCATACACCTTCTTCCATGGCGATGCCTTCAGCCATGACTCGAGGTATTGTGCAGGGATTGGTTTTGGCATACTTGCCGAGATGCACGTATTTGATGCTTTCAAACTGAGATGTAGACACGTACACGTTCTCTCATACAAGATAAGCTCGAGTCACCCATCCGCGACTGTCTCTTACTTTGTTGTAACTCTGCATTTTCAAAGCTCTCTTCAAATGTATGTTGTAAGGACTCAAAGGAGGTGGTGACAATCACATTTCTCCTGTATGCTTGTTATGGTAGTAACGTTACCGTTCCTCTCGTTTACTTTATTCCAACCTGTTTGAGCCATGATGTGTCTTTCTCGAGGAGCTATGAAAGAATGATGGGTGTTACTTCGATTCGGGCACTTTTATAACTTTTTCAGTAGAGTGCGCTAGTCAATTATCAGCCGATGGCATCCTGCTTCATTCCAATTGGAAGATATGTCAACAGGCGTGCTGGTCTTTCTTGCTTGAATGTCGAGGTTTCTTTGCCCTATTGCGTCTCCTTCGTCTTTCAAAATACACACTTGACGAAAACTCTCGGGACGTGTCAAAATTATCCATTGCTCGGGCGTGAGAGCGATACCCTTCTTGTTAGGTACTTTTCCGACAGAAGGAACATTGCTGTACTTCCTGATATGTACGTAGAGATTGTCTTTGAATGAAGAGATTGTTACGTAGGTATGCTGCCCAAGCACCAGCTTTAGCTTTTCTTCCGATTGGATGCAATGGGTTTTTCTTTTCATTTCTTGAGCGTATCCGTAACCAAATGAGCTCGTCGGCTTAAGGTCGACCATTGTTCAGGTGTGAGGGCAATACCTTTCTTGGTTGCCACAGGTGTCGTCTAGACATTCGGGTGTATAAAATACTGCCTTACATGAACGTAAAACTTTCCGTTAAAGCTAGAGACAGTGAGGTAGCACTCGCCTCTTAACACGACAGCTCTCTTGCCTTGTGTGATGTTGTCAAATTCTTCTTCTTCTTCTTCTTCTTCTTCTTCTTCTTCTTCTTCTTCTTCTTCTTCTTCTTCTTCTTCTTCTTCTTCTTCTTCTTCTTCTTCTTCTTCTTCTTCTTCTTCTTCTTCTTCTTCTTCTTCTTCTTCTTCTTCTTCTTCTTCTTCTTCTTCTTCTTCTTCTTCTTCTTCTTCTTCTTCGTCGTCTTCTTCTTCTTCGTCTTCTTCTTCTTCTTCTTCTTCTTCTTCTTCTTCTTCTTCTTCTTCTTCTTCTTCTTCTTCTTCTTCTTCTTCGTCTTCTTCTTCTTCTTCTTCTTCTTCTTCTTCTTCTTCTTTTTGTCTTTTTCTTCTTTGTCTTCGTCTTCGTCTTCTTCTTCTTCTTCTTCTTTTTCTTTTCTTCTTCTTCTTCTTCTTCTTCTTCTTCTTCTTCGTCTCCGTCTTCCTCTTCTTCTTCTTCTTCTTCTTCTTCTTCTTCTTCTTCTTCTTCTTCTTCTTCTCTTCTTCTTCTTCTTCTTCTTCTTCTTCTTCTTCTTCTTCTTCTTCTTCTTCTTCTTCTTCTTCTTCTTCTTCTTCTTCTTCTTCTTCTTCTTCTTCTTCTTCTTCTTCTTCTTCTTCTTCTTCTTCTTCTTCTTCTTCTTCTTCTTCTTCTTCTTCTTCTCTTCTTCTTCTTCTTCTTTCTTCTTCTTCTTCTTCTTCTCACGTGGAAAAGGTGTTTACAATTCGTCGCTTATGCGAAATTCGTCGAGTAATGCACTGTACTCTGGGGGTGTACGACGAAACAGGAGAAAAGTGCGAAGCGAGTTGTCGAAGCACGAGGGAGTTCAGACGCGAATCATTTAAACGAGAAGACATGCTCCGACGACCGCTATTTTGCTGTTACGGTTACTGCTGCTGCTAGCCGTCGATGGGATTCTTCTTCTGACCAGAATCTTCAGACCTTTTTGAACGCGAGTCGGACGAGATGCTTCCTTCTTCGCATCCTTCGTGGTAATAACGGTTCGTGTTCGTGCCGTGCTGTTTATAACCCTTTTTCCACGTTCTCCTTGTCTTTCTCTTCCTATTTGTTGGGACAATGCCGCTTTGACACGAGACATGGATTTTCGTTTCATACGTTGACCTCTTCCTCTAGCTCTGCGAGCGGTTGATCGTTTGATGTTTTCTCCGTTTATCACGTCTTCTAGAATACTGGCTCCCGTGGTCAAAGCCTATTTTAAAACTTATTTGCCTAAATAAAAGGCTCCTTTCCTTAGGAACAGCATAGCCGAACGCGAAGGACAGCGTTTTGAGTTTCTTCGGAGCTTCATACACCTGCGCCTACCCTATCAGAACGTCAGAAGTCATGACCGGCATTTTGTATGGTAGTTACAGCAGGAGTAAAATCACGGCAGGTAGTATAGTCGGCAGTTGTTTCCCTATCAGTAGTGTGCCAAGCCGCGTTCTTGAAGTGCTTAACGCTTGTACTTGGTCGGGACTTTAGAACAAGTACAAATCAGCAACTTGCGTCGATGTTTAACAAGAGCTTTTTTATGCGAGGGCGTCAGTTTCACCGTACCTTTAGAGACGTTCAATGCACATTCACAAAGATAAGGCAGCAATTATTTACTAGCGTGTTCCAACATGTGACAACGATTGCTCTGAGATAGGATCTTGACGTCTCCACTTCTCCATGACAAATGAACGCACCCCACTTGGGTAGACGTATTTTATGTCCTTCGCACATTCACAAATGAAAAAAACGGTTTAAAGATCCAAAAGATTGCAACAAACCAATTCATTATTTTGCCCTTGGTTGCCATAACGTCGACTGAAGAGAAAAGTTAATAACGTTAGTTTTTATTGAGGTAAATATACGTAACGGCGGTCGAAGAGTTCGGTTTGCAAACAAACTTGATTGGGCGTCCTATGGGTGAAATCGATGAAAAGGTAGCCGTATGGCTCTCGCATGGCATCGGCATAGGCTTCTCGGACGTACCGCAAGCGACCAGGAAACATCTGGTGAGCCAAACGATCGATAAAAGAAGCATTCAGAGGGTTTTTGAAAAAAAAGAGATAATGAGCGTTGAGACTAAGGGTATGTCCGCCTTTAAAAAACAAGTTTTGTACGAGAAGTACTACAAATAGGTTACGGTGATGACTGCCTTTCGTGAACAATGCAGTTACGACGAAGTTCAGCTTTTCATCAAATCGTCGATGACAAGCAGCTTCCTATAATCTGCATCCAATCGTTTCAGTTCTTCTTCAACTGTAATCCTTCGATGAATTCGACATGAGGTACAGCTTGCTTCAATGCCTCGTAATCGGTTTGGTATTCGGCGTAAAACCGATACACGCGTTCAGGAGGATGATCGATTAATTGCTCACGACGTTCCAACAGCGTTCTCACCCACCGGGTCTTCCCTATTTAAGCGGAATAGATGGTGAAAGTTACCTTCAGACATAAGTTTAAAACGTATAATGTATTGTGTGGACATCTTGATATCGTGCTAAGTCACCTAATGTTATAAATTGGCGCGAATTATTTTGAATTACGCCATTCTATCTTTCGATCTCGACAAATCAACATCATTTGTAGGTGCCTTTTTCTGTCATTCATTTTAACAGATCATGGCCCAACGCATGGTAGATTTGTTCAATCAAGGCTGGACGTTGGAAACAAGCAACACTCATAAAATAAGCTACTTTTTAATCACTTATAGTGCGAATTGCCGAATGTGTTTACGGAGGAGGTTAAATTACAAAACAGGGAAGACCTAATGGATTGGCATATCGACAAAGAGTATTGGGATGCACAAATTGACACAAAGTAATGGGATATCGATTTCAAGAAATGTGAACTGGAGGAGATGATTGCGAGAGGAGGGAGTAATCTACCCGAAAACTCAATACGTTTGTGAATCAATTAATTGTTGAAAACATGCCAATTCCCGATGGACAATTATTACAATTACTCGCCATTCAAAAGATTTTGCCGCTTGTTGAAGAAATAGAAAGACTCAATCAAGTTGGGGGAGCCAAGTGGAAGCTATGGATGTTGATCGACAATCAGATGAAGAATCAGACAAGTTGGAGACTATGGACGACGACAAGAAGCCGACAGAGCTAACGATGAAAAAGTTACCGTCGAGAGTTGCTACCGAATCGAGGAGGCCAGAAGACGCCATATTCTCAGGTACAACTCGGAGGCAAATGAGCACGTTGTTCAGATCGACGGGAGAGAATTGATTGACTGGTCAATCAAGAGGAGGACGTCGTCAATGTATTGCATGATGTTTTCGAAAGTCTCATCGAACGACTGGTAGAAGGTTTTGCTGCTCAAAATTGTGTGGGTTTTGAGAGTCATGCACCCAGTCTGGAGTATCCGATATGGGTTCAACTCATGCGGAGAGATCAAGTAAGCGTGCACCGTCTCCTAGCCGCAATTTTTCGAGTTTTACAATCAAAGACTGCCTTCGTGCTCGACGGAGACGTTGAAATCAGAGTGACTCATATCGAGATGCCTCATGGAAGTGGACGTGCCAACATAAAAGACTGGACCCTGAAAACACACTCTATCATCCGTATCACAAACAAATACTACCTCTGTCTAGCCCGAGCTCTCGTGACCGCCAAAGCCCACATTGATAAAGAGAACAACAAGTCCGTAAACTGGGAAAATATTCGTCGAGGGCAGTGTGAACAAACAAGACTCGCCAGAGAGTTGCACGAACAAGCCGGTGTTGCCATGGCTCCTTGTGGATTGGAAGAAGTAGAGCGTTTTGAAGCCATGTTACCTCATTATCAAGTGGATGTCATTACAGCAAACACACACGACTTGTTTCTATTCAAAGGACGTCCTCGTGAAAAAAAAAACATCTTTTATACCATGACAAACATTTTGACGTGGTCACTTCACTTCCGAGACTACTGGATACCCATTACTTCTGTGACATTTGTGAAAAGGGGTATGAAGTCTTCGGTCACCATCGCTGCCACAAGGTTTGCGAATGTTGTTTCAATGCAACAAACGAGGAATGCCAGTTGACCGAATGGATATAATGTGAAGATTGCGACCGATCCTTCAAGAGTCCGACTTGTTTTGCAAATCACAAGAGGATCCCAAAAAGAAGCAAAGTCACGATCAAACCCAAAACCAAAACAACACCAAAACAACACCGCGCACGATCTGTCGTTGCATTACTTGTGGAGTAACCGTCAATGGACAACACAAATGCGGTCATCGTTACTGCAGAAACTGTGAGAGTCACCAACTGTATAGCCATCTTTGTTACATGCAAGCTATCAAAGGAGGAAGAGAAGGAGGAGAGGTACTTGTCGACGACAAAGAAACTCGTAATATTATCGGCCTGGAAGACGAGCTGATGGAAGAAAAGAACCTTCCTCTGAAATACATCTTTTTCGACTTCGAATGCATGCAGGAAGACAAGCTTGACAACGGAGGATATTTGCACGTGCCAAACTATTATGTAGCACATCGTAATTGTTTGAACTGTATCCAAAACGAAAATATCCATCAACATTGTACGTAATGTGGTAAACGAGAACACGTCTTCTCGGAAAGAAATACTCAAAAAGGCTTTTGCAGTTGGTTGCTTTCTCTAGAAAACAAAAGAAGCACCGCACTCGCGCACAACATGAAAGAATACGACGGTCATTTTATTCTAGATCTAGATGAATAACATCGGAATATGCTCCAACGTTGTGATGAACGGAGCGAAGCTGATGAGCATCGACTTGGAAGAAAAAAGCCAGGAAAAAGAAAAAGAAAGAAATCACGACCCTAAGGATCACCGATTCGTGTACCTTCATTCCGGTTCCCCTCTCTTATTTTCCCACGACGTTTGGGTTGACGGAAAAGAAGAAGGGTTATTTCCCGTACCATTTCAACACTCAGCTCTACGAAAATTACGTCGGTCTTTGGCCTGCAGTCAAAAAGTACAATCCTGATCACATGAAACATGCTCAACGCAAAGATTTTCTCCTATAGTACGAAGGACAGAAAGACAAGACTGTTGACATGGCTCGTGAAATGTACCAGTACTGCTGCAGTGATGTAGAACTACTCCGGCTAGGATGTTTGCGTTTCCAAAAAGAGTTTGTTGAAACTACAGGCGAAGATCCCTTTGAAAAATGCATCACTCTTTCCATTTCCTGCATACTCATGTTTCGAATAAAGTTCCTTCGTACCGATACGATTGCTCTGGTTTCTCATTCAGGATACGGCAACGACATTCTATCCGTGAGAGCCCTTCAATGGTTGAAATGGATCAAGCAACGAGAGGGTCGGCAGCTGCAACACGTCCGATCTCCCGGAGAAAAAAACACATTGGTCGTTACAAAGTAGACGGGTGGGATGAGGCGTCAAAGACAGCCTACGAGCTCTACGGTTGTTTGTGGCACGGTTGTCACAACTGCTACCCGCATAGAGGACACAAGCTGCCGAGGGTTGAAACAACCGTCAAAGATGTTCACGTCAATCTTACCCCAAAACGAGACTTATTGAACAACGAAGGTCTTCGACAAGGCTGGCAATTAGTGAAAATCTGGGAATGCGAGTTCTGAGATGAGCTGGAGAGAAACCCACAAATGAAAGACTTCATCGATAACCTATAACTGATTGAACCTCTTCAGCCACGAGATGCGATCTTCGGTGGACGGATCAATGCCATTAAGCTTCATCACGTCGTAGAAGAAGAGGAACAGATCAAGTACGTCGATGTCTGCTCGCTCTACCCTTACGTAAACAAGTATTGCAAATGCCCTATCGGCCATCCCGACATCATCAAAACAAAAACCCGAACACGACCGATGTGAGCGACTATGGAGGACTCATCAAATGCACTACCCTACCTTTTCGTAGTCTGTACCATCTCGTACTCCCGGTCCGATGTCGAGGAAAACTCATGTTTCTGCTATGTGCCAGCTGCGCAAAGACTCTCACCAAAGGACGACGTAAACACCGCACAGAACAACGAACCCTTCACGGGATGTGGGTGAGCTGCAAGGTACAGAAAGCTGTTGCGATGGGGTACAAGGTGTTACATATCGATGAGGTGTGGCATTTCAAGGAGACGGTGCAGTACGATCCTGAAACGGGAGAGAACGGTTTGTTCACGGCTTACATCAATACGTTTCTGAAAAGAAAACAGGAAGCGAGCGGGTAATCTGAAGGTTGCGAAACCGAAGCACAGCGTCGCTTGATCATCGACGAGTACAAGGCCCGCAAAAGGATTAGACTGGAACTATGCCAACATTGCCATGAACGAGGGAAAGCGAGCGTTGGCTAAACTGATGCTCAACTTCTTCTGGGGAATGTTCGGACAGCGAAGTGCACTTACCAAGACGGATTTTGTTAAGATTTTTGAAAAATTCTACAAGCTGTTGATGGACAAATTAAAATAAATAAAATACGTGCAGTTCCACGACGAGTTCGCCGCCCGAATCCAAAGGATTGGCAAGGATGAGTATGTCAAAGTTTTGCCCAACACGAACATTTTTAACGCAGCTTATACCACGGCTCACGCCCGTCTCAAACTCCTCTACTTCGACACGGATTCCGTGATTTACGTCAGCCGACCCGAAACCTACGATTCACCTCTCGGCAACTTTCTCGGCGACATGACAGACAAGCTGGAGAAACCTTACAGTTCTGGGAGCTACATCGCCGAGATTGTTTCCGGAGACCCAAAGAACTACGCTTAATAAGTACGTTCGACCAGAACAGGCGCCGTCGTCGTAGGGAAGTGGAAAGTCACAAGTATCACGTTGGACAATAACATCATTCAATCGGTCAACTTTGTGGCGATGACCAACATGGTAATTCATGTGGATCCTGGAACAGGCAGAGCCTGGAAAGACGACGAAGAACTCATCGTTCCTATCCGTTATCCACACAGCATTAGGAGAAACGGCCCCGGCAGAGTTCTCACCAGATCCATTACCAAGGAATAGAGACTGGTTTACGACAAACGTGTTATCCAAGCAGATCTTACGATCCTCCCGTACGGTTATTGAAAGAACGCCACCACCAACATCATCTTTTCTTTACCGTGATTGGTCAAAAATAACTTAAATGAGGTAGATGGAGTTGAGTTGATTCAGCACAATCATCAAGGCATTCGAAAAAGCAATCTTATTATCAACCCCCACTAGAACCATCAAATCAACCGAGGACTACCACACCCTTCCAGATAACATATCGAAAATGATCAATAGAAAAAGGATTCTCATTAAGTTTTTTCAACGTACTCTCCAGCATCGTTATAAGACCCAAGCACAACACCTGAAAACCAAAATCAAAGATTTAATCAAGTCCTTAAAACATCACCGCTGGGAAAAGCTGTGTAATACACTGGAGCAACAAAAAAGACATTAAATCCTACTAAAAAAACTTCAAAACGATCACCGGTCAAAAGAAAGGCTCCAATATCCCAACGATTTCAGTTAACAACACCAAATACCGAACAACCTGCGAAAAATATAACATCCTTAAGGACACTCTTCACGAGACACAAACTGATAGCCCGCACGATAAGCAGACCTTTAACAACACCGTAAACGACTTCATCACTGATCAGACCTATCTTCACTACCACCATCCATTACCGGAGGAACTTTCACATGACCCCATCACCAAAGAAGAAATCACGCAAGCAATCAAGAAATTGAAAAATAACTCCCCAGGTGTGGACCGGATCCCGAATATCTCTCTTAAAAAAAGCAACCTCAAAAGCAATTCGTCTGCTTGTTATTCTTTTCAACTCATCGCTTCAACTAGGAGTTCTGCCTATTCACTGGAAAGCATCATCTATCACCATAATCCCAAAACCAGATAAAGATCACTCCAATCCTAAAAATTTCCGTCCAATCAGCTTACTAAATACCATAGGGAAACTACTTGAACGCCTAATCGCCACTCGCATTTATATTTTCGCCGAAACCAACTATCTTATCCCAGACTTAAAAGCAGGCGTTCGTAAATTAAGATCCACCAACGACCACTTACTCCTACTTTCACAATCTATCAGCAAAGCAATTAACTTCAATCAACAAACAATCATTACTTTTTTAGACATCGAGAAGGCATTTGACAGTGTATGGCACCAGGGTATCATCTATAAACTTTTGCACCTCAACATTCCACCTATATACATCAGATGGCTATCAAACTTCCTCCATAACAGAACCAACACCATTAAAATTGATAATTCCAGTTCTCAACCATTCTCACCAACTGCAGGTTTACCGCAAGGATCATCCATCTCACACATCATTTTCCTATTATATGTCGCTGACCTCCACCAACAGCCAAAATGCACCACTAATCAATTCACCGACGACATAGCACTCTGGCAATCAAGCCTACACACTCACTTAGCAGCTAAATACCCACAAGAAGCTCTTGACCAACTTAGCAAATGGTGCCACCAATAGAAAATCAAACTCAACCTCAGTAAAAGTAACACGTTAAACATTTCAAGAAGAGCTGGTTCTATCATCAAACCCTTTCAACTGACAATAGACAACGTACCTACTAACTAGCCAACAACAGCTCCATTCCTCGGACTAACAATTAACAAAAGACTTTCATGGATCCCTCACATCAACAATATCATTATCAAAGCGAACCAAAGACTTTATCTCATCAGAATCATCAAAGGAAAGGAATGGGGCATCTCGACTTCCACAGCACTACGCACCTACCAAACTTTTATTTGCTCAATTCTTGAATACGGATTCATAGCATTTATCAACACCGGACGGACAAACTTACTTAAACTACAAAGAATCCAGAACCAAACACCTAGAATCCCAACCGGACTTCCACGAAACTTTTCAACAAAACTACTTTATCAGCAAACAAATTTGGATACTATACCCGATAGAATGAAAACACTACATAGCAAATACCTGGATAAAGCCACTAATATCAACCATCTAAAACAACTATTTACTGACGACGACCTGCTGAAACCAAACAACAGAATCAACACCCCACTCGGCCAAATTGCAAGAAACCAGCTAATTTAACCATTCAACTGGAAAGAGCTATCCACGCACACAGTCTCCAACAACACTCCACACATTGTATCCTTACTCATCACCGTACATAGAAGCCAACAAAACCCACACTTCATTCAAAAGCCATATATTATTCCATTTTACAAGTCAATTCAGTCTAGTTTTGTATTCAACGTTTTCTTTAGCAACAATCAAGGCCAGCCAAGCAGGCGACAAAAGGCTGTTAGCCACATCGCCATTCCCCAGAACTATATCTTTTTTCGATACAAAATTACACACAGAGTTGATTCATTCACGACTTTTTCTCTGAAAGGTCTCACTTCAAACCAACGAGGAAGAGACATTTGTGTGGAATCGCTTATGGTGGCCTATGCTTGCAAAAAGTCTACATCAAAAAATCACAGAGTACGGAAATTTTACTGTTCGAGTGATGGAACTAGATATAGAGAAAAGCACTTGGATCTTCTGTATTTCACCTGTGTTTCATCTCCATTCCGAGGAAGGATCACACAGAGAGGCGTTGCAAAAGATTTGCGAAACTTCAGTTGCAGATTGTACAGAGATGGGGAAATGTACGCCTTCATACCAATACCTTTACTGCCAGGTTCGAGAAAAAAACATGTATCAGTCCGTATTGATTATACGATAATTGAGAACAGATCTTCAAGCCGTATACGTTCCCACACCGAACCTTCCATTTAGATACACCATTGACATTGTTGTTTTGTTCTGATTGGTTAAAAAGAACATAAAAAGGAAACATCATTGAAGTCCAACTTATTTTTTTATCAGACATCAAAGAAACAACATGGAGACTAGTGTAACACATAACAACAGTACGGGAGACTGTTCCGGACAAAAACGAAAATTAAAAAATATTCACAGGCATCAAAGAAACCATATCATAGTAGCAAAGGCCCCTTCGGAACCACATGGTCAGAGATCAGGCGTAGGGTGCGCCACGTCTATTGCGACCCTGACATCTTTGGAGAGCATACCAATGAAGGAGGCTTCACACCACTGTTCTACAACACTTTAGGTTGCCTCGCCGTGCTTTTAATCACATCCAGGTTGGACTACTGCAACTCACTCTTTACTGTCATGTCTCGTAGGGATTGACAAGATTGCAGCGTCTCCAGAATAGAGCAGCGCGTCTGAAATTCGGTGTTGGTAAACAAACTGATCCAGGTCCATTGATCAGCAAGCTACACTGGTTACCAATATCAAAACGGGTCACCTACAAAACACTACTCTTTATCTACAAAATCCTGAATGGTGAGGCGCCTTGGTATTTAAAGGATATGATCAAGATGAGGAAACCCACACGTGAACTCAGATCGAGTAATGACTCCACCCGACTTCACATACCCATATCCAATTCTGCCATAGGTGACAAAAGATTTGAAATACTTGCATTCAGATCCTGGAACACTTTACCCACCCACATGATAACTTCTCCATCCACAAAAGTATTTAAAAACACTCTTAAAGACCCACTTATTTTGATATTTTTCATTTAGTTTTATTTTTACTTTGTAAGCGCCATGGGACTTTGGTGAATGGCGTATTTAAATAACATGTATTATTATTATTATCATTATTATAATTATTATAGCCCCTATAGGATGTGGCATGGATGAGGAAGGAGAAGTACTGGTACATTTGCTGAATGATGCCAAGAAACAGACAGGTGTGAAAGAGGAGGAGGAGGAAGTGAGTGTAGCGACACACTTTTAGCAGGCCGAAACAGCATCGACCGTCGAATTCAAGCCGACAGAAGAAGAGTTTCTCTTGTTTAAAGAGAAAAAGAACTGGACAAAATTTGCGAATGCTATGACGGAGATAGCACACGATTTACTGAAAGCCCAATTGCAACAAAACACAAAGGTCAACGTCCTGATTGAGACGGTCGAAGAAAGGAAAGGCAAGTGAAAGAAATCCAACGCTCGCTGATTATAGATCCACTCGTGAAAGATATTTACAAAGAGCTGGAAAGAGGGATGAAGGAAACGGTTAGCAAAGACTGCAAAGAAGAGAAGGTGATCAAATCAATGAGAAACGTTATCTACAAAACGCCGGTAAGCTACGCTGATTGATTGAGACATCTTGCTGTCAAATGCAAAGTGATGGATTGTCTGTGGGACTTGATTCTTGCACAGAAATCTTAAAATGTATTTGCATATGTTTGAGTATTGAAATGTATTTGCAATGTGTTTGATTATTGAAAAAACGAGGGTGGAAGGAGTACAAAACAGTGGCATGACTCCTACGGTACCACTGCGTTGGTTGGGGCAGGTACTTTAATTATCCAATAAAAATGCTGCAAATACTCTGACGTAACACAAGTATCGCTAATTGGTCGAAAGAGAAAATAAAAAAGACAACGTCTTGCACATCGACTTCACTTTGCCGTTGGACATTAAATAAGACACATCATGCTCGATCAATACGTACCGGTTTCGAGAATCATAATGGTTACTTACCCTAATGGGTTTAGAAGAAGGATGCTGACAAGGGAAAGATTCCCCGCCATAGCTTACCACAGGTTCGGTTTGGCACGCAACTTCGACAACAGCGTACGAAAAACATCTGCCCTTAGAAGACCACCGAAGTATCAGAGTCAAAGACCAGACTGCCTTTAGAACTTTGCAGCTAAAGACAACAAATGGAGGAATGCAACCAAGTGTAAACCTAGTAGCCGTTAACACATTAAGAGATCTCCGACATTTCGTTTATATACCAACCATTACAAGATAGAAGCCATAAGGCGGAACAAAATCATGTCTATGCCACCTTGGAAAAGAGGAACCGCCTCGTATCGAGCCCACTTGGAGAATTGAGAAATTCTGAAGAGGTACAAGAGCAAAGAAACAGGTCAGGATCAGTGGACTACACGAGGACAGTAGATCGATAGGTCAATCGATAAAGAACTCAAAGGCTCTTTTAAGAGTTACCACAATTATAAGAAAGAGAATATTGAATTAAGACATTCTAATTGTTGTGTGTTTATCCCTTCCCTCCAAAAGACTCGACGACCTTCGATCGTGTGGTAAAATTCAAGGAGCCTATATAGTCCTCGACCAATCAGGAACCAGCATTTCTAGCAAATTTGCATATTATATGAATATTCATGTTTATTGTAAAAATTGAGGCACCTATTCAGTCCTCGACCAATCAGGAGCCATTATCTCTAGCTGATTTGCATATTGTATGAATAATTATAATATTTTGAAATAATGGCTCCTGGTTGGTCGAGGACTGAATAGGCTCCTCTCACTGCTCCCGCCATTCTCAAATTTTGAACAACAATTCACATTTTTTAGAAAAAAAATTACATTTTAATCCAAAAAGATTCAAGTTTGGACCAAAACAACTGCTGAATCATATAAAACAGAGATGTTACTCTTCACTTTTAGACTATAAATCTTCAATAATTGTGGACCGAAATCTTCATTTTTGGACCAAACTCTTCAATTTTGGACCAAACATTTTCCATTTTGGGCCACAAACCTTGGACCATGATAGGAACGGGAAGGTGTTAGTAAGATGTACTTCTGGGAATAAAGTCTCCCCACCCCCTCACACAGACTCCACAATATGAAAAGCAAGACACGCCCCTGGCGTTTTAAATAGGATAACGCTCATTGTTTTTATTGCTTTTTGACTCGGGAGACTTCCCTTGCCATTGACTCGCTGAAGACTGAATTTGGTCCATCTGATTTACCGAGTTATATATATTCTCATCAAGAAAATGATGGCCTCCTGAAGAATTCTATAGGGACACCTTATTTGCTTTTCATATTATTCTAGACTTTAAGTATATTCATGAAAAATACAATCGGCTAACCATGATCTGTAAGTCTAAATCCTTCCAATTTCAATACAATTTTTTGTAGATTTTGATATAAAATTGTTCTATTTTACCGAAGTTTAGACCAAAATCTTGAATCTTTATTTTTTTAAGCTGTAAATAAAAGCGGGGAAGGGGAAGGAATGGGTCCCCAGTAATTTTCGGACCGATATAAGTGTGGGAGGGTGAAGGTGGGGTGGGGTGACTCTCTATAGCTATACTACTGTAATACATACTTTGAAAATACGACAGTTGGAAAGTGCCCCTCAGATCCTGTGCCGCTCCCTAGTTCCACCTTTTTTATTTGTCATTTATTCTGTAACTGTTATATTAACTATATTTATATTCACCATAGGCTATTAACTTTTTTATATTCACCAACTGTATATCTATTCCATATATCTGTACAAAATACTGTGCAAATCACATGTGTTTCACTGGAGGTTTTGAAGTTGTTTACAATTAAGGATCCTTATCAATTAAACAGTTGAATCAGTTTTGTCTGTAGGCGGGATTAGGGGGTGCCCGGTTCATCAGAGAGAGCATTTTCCCCCTACTTTTTCAGTTCTATGATGATTTTTGGTTTATTATTCATTATTATGACCCTCCCCCCCTCCTCCCTTTCCCCTCCCACATTATGTAGGCAAATTTTGTTTTGTTTTTTGTCCTCACTTTCAGTGGGCAGCTGTGTAAATCCTGTTCATGGTTATGCTGCTGCATCGATTTGCCTATTCCAGTCTGGTCCACGCTCCCGAACGGGAGGTCCACGCTCCCGAACGGGAGGTCCACGCTTCCGAACGGGGGATCCACGCTCCCGAACGGGAGGTCCACGCTCCCGAACAGGAGGTCTCCGTTATCATATGGGAATGTTTTTCCTTAAAACGCGCATAAGGAAACAATTCGCGGAACTAAGTATGATGTGTTACGGAAAAATATAAATAAACTTGGGAAGAATTGGATTGTAACATTATTATGCGAGTTGGTTTTAAGAATGAAGTCTTAAAAGTATATTCAAAGATATAATAAACATATATTAATTCATACAAAAAAGTTTAATAAAAAGCAGTTCTTAATTTTTGGTATCATAATCATGCAACCTAACGTTGCCGTTATTCCTCGCTCTTGGACTTCTCCGTTCCTGATTGTTGTCGATAATATTTCAGCCAAATAATGCTTTAATTTCTGATGATTACAGTCATACAATATGAAATATATCTCGGTGTAACAAAATATACAAGAAAACTGTTAGAAATGGAAGAAAATTAGCCAAAATCCATCATTGGAAAACGCTTTTATATTCGCCTCTTCACAGCACACAAACAACAGGAAACCCTCTGCACACAATAGTACAGTCCACGCGGCTTGGGAGCGCTAAGATTACGTCAGAAATAAAATAAAGGGATACATAAGTGGACCCGAAATGTTTTCTCTCATCGCTTTCTATTTGTTGGAAAGTACGGGCCTTTTTTTGCACCAATTACGTTGGATTTTATATATATATGGTAAATAGATATATGTTAATTGTCAGGCCGTGTGAAATGGACTCCCAAATACTTTCATTTATCAAACCGGCGATAACCTTGTGATTTTGCTTGCGCTCTCATTGAAAAATAAGAAGAAAAAAAACACATTTTATAGTTGACAAAATACGGTATTTTTTGTTTAGAATAATTAAATGAGAATGACCACAAACGATAGATAATGAATGCACGTTATCTATACCGTTTGACATGGAACAAAATATTCAGAGACTCTTTAGTTATAACGTTTGAAGTACAAAATATGTGCAATTTTTCAGAACGTTTTGCACAGTTAAGGAGATTATCGCAAGCGTATGAACCAAACATTCACATATGCGGGAGATTTCTTTTCCTCATTGTAACCCACAATGCATCTTTTTAAATTCATATCGCTCTAAAGAAATACATAACAGTTAAACAGGTTTAGCCAAACGTAGGAAAATGCATGCGAAATATTCAAATTTTATAGGTGTAACAGAACGATGAAAATATTTTCTCCATTTTCATCAGAGCCATGCCTCCTTTATTCCCCAACCGCCATTTTAAACTATTTTCGGCGGGCCAGTCAAAAATCACTTGACCACCATTGACTTTTAATGTCACTTATGCACGGTTAATATGAATATTGGGTGGATAAATTGTTTACAGAACCAATTAATCTGTGAACAATACGTGTAGCTGGTATATCAAATGCGTTCTCATAGCAAGGAGGAAAGTGGGGCTATCTGCATGATTTTAAGCATATGTACACGATATGGCAAATTTGACTTTCACCAGGGAATTTTAACGTAATCTTTAAAAAGTGTTTTCAATATTTCTGGAGGAGCAGATTTTAACATTTTATTTACCAGCAAAAGCTCAATTTATACAAAAATATTAATTCCAATATCATTTCCAAAGTATAAAATTTTAGAATTACAGTATTTGACAACCAAGAAAAGAAAAAAATCACGGCTGAACTTATTTGCAACAATTTAAATTATGGTCACTGCGCATGTTTTGATCTCCCAATCAGGAGATCTCCCGATCGAGAGCGTATGCGGGGTCTAACATGTTTAAGAGGGAAAAGACTGTTTTTTTACCCAATTTATAGATTTTTTAAATTTTTTGTAAAGTTTTGACGGATATTAAATTGTGGTACACAATAAACTACCAGCACATTATGCATACAGGCGGGTAACATTTTATTCGCTTTCAGAGCTACAACTGTGTAATGAATGACCCTTTTCACAATTTTTGATCCGAATACAGGAATATGTCATATAATATTTTGCCCTAATTTTCTCAATTCTAAGGTGAAATTTCTCCTCTACCTGTTTAAAAATTGAATTGTTGTTACTTCTGTGTCTTGATCTTCAGCGATTTTGCAACAATGATTTCGTCTTCATAAAGAAATTAAAACTGAGATTTGGCCTAGACGTCTTAATCAGTTAATTACGCCTTCGTTCTAAAAAATCCGGTTGCTTGCGATTACCCCACCATCCTATTTTTTCTCTCTTAAAGGCCATCTATCGTGATTAGAATTTGGCGGCGTACAATTTATTCCCCCAAAAAACTGATTGGCCTATCAATGTAAGTGTACACTGTACCATTGTGTTTCTATCAATCAAAACACAGGATTTCAATTTCATTTACCTCGTACGTTAGGGACGACAACTGGCCTTTAGTAATGGTTGTTCTGTCTTGAAAAAATTAAAATAGTAATAATCATTGCTCTTTAGTTTGGCCGTTTCATCGAAATACTTCCCGAATGTTTCTCCACTTCTCGCGAGGTTATGCAATGAAATGACGTCATAGAATAATGCTCCCTAGACTTAATTAATTTTCACCTGCCGACAGTTCCCCATTTAGGCAGTAGGTTAGAACAGTATAGTGGTGAAAGGATTTACATGCCGACGACAACGACGAGTGAACACACAATTACAATGACGGGGTCGTCGCCTGCGTATTCGGTTATGATAGTATCAATGTAATCACGAAACGCTTAATACGACCCGGACGAGAACACAGGTACGACGTACGGACAGACATAACATCGACAACCAAGTCAATGTCCATGGCCTTTGATAACCAGTTGTGGTACACTGGCGTGTCTACCCAACCCAGGTTTGAACCCAGGGCCTCGTGGTCTGTAGACAGGTATGATAACCGCTACGCCACAGTAGGTAGATATTTAAATGCCGGTTTGATTACATTAGTTGACATCAGCAGAGTAATTTGAAACTGGATTCCTCTCCAAGAAGGGGATAATATTTTCACAAACAAAAAAGTGCTCACATTTGACAAATTCTTCCTGAAAGAAGATTGATGGTGTCCATAAGTTCCATAAGCTATGTTATTCGGCAAATCTGATTCAAAAGTTACATTTTGTGGAATAAATTGTTGAGTACTTTAAAATGATACTAAGATTACTCCTATACGACTTTAATAAGGTCCCGATTTTACTTATAGAAGAAAAAGGTGATTTGAAAAGTAAAAGCTTTCTGTGATGAAATTGCAATCTTGACAGTCCCAAATTTTAAGTAAAACGACTTGAATGGCTTTAATTACCGAGGACAGATGGACTCCATTAAAAAAAAATTCAGATCTGGCTTCAATAAAATTTATATCTGGGTAGTTAAAAGTTAGATCTGGCCAGTTGAAGCACTTACAAAAAAATCCAGATACAAATTCCAGATCTGGCCCAGATATAAATTCCAGATCTGGAACAGATCTGAAATTTATATCTGGGACAGATCTGGCCATATAAATAATTGGGCAGATATAAATCCAAACTTGATCTTGCTCAGATCAAATTTGATCTGTAATTTCCAGTAGTTTTCCAAGTTTGATCTGAGCTAGATCAAATTTGATGTGGGCCAGATATAATATCCAGATCTGGTTTGATCCGCATGATAAAATCAAACTTCATTTGTGTATCAAATTGACTTTAATCAAGGTTATATTTGGCTTTAACTGGCCAGATCTAACTTTTATTTACCCAGATATAAACTTTAATAAAGCCAGATCTGAAGTTTTTTTAATGGAGTCCATCTGTCCTCAGTAATTAAGGCCATTCAAGTTGTTTTACTTAAAATTTAGGACTATCAAGATTACATTTCATCACAGGAAGCTTTTACTTTTTAAATCACCTTTTTTTTTCTATAAGTAAATTCGGGACTTTACCAAAGTTGTATAGGAGTAATCTTAGTATCATTTTAAAGTACTCAAAGATTTCTTTCCCAAAATGTAACTTTTAAATCAGATTTGCAGAATAACATAGGTTATGGAACGTATGGACACCATCAACCTTCTCCTTATATGTCATAATTATTTTTTCATTTATATTCAATAGTGAATTATTCAGGCTCCAAGGATGTACAGATACCACACCGCTCACCCCATCCCTCTCACCACCCCTCTTTCACAATCACCACCATTTTACCCTAACGTAGCCTAATAAACATTTGTGTATTTTGTGTTATTTTACAACCAATCAATTAGGTTCAAAAATAGATTTAATCGGCTATTCATGTGCCTGGACATACATCTCTGTTATCCATTAGGTATAGTAATTTGCATATCAATTAGCTTTGGAAGCTTTGGAAAAGTGGGGCACGAGCTCTTATAGGGGAACTTTCCAAGTCATATACATTATGTACATCCCCAATCCCAAATGTAGATAGAATAATTAAGCCCAAAACAACAAATTTAAAGTAAAAGGGCACCTCATTCTTCTTCCAATGAGGAAACATTCCTCCCCTACACTGGTACATGCATGAGACTAAAAAGTTGCCAGTTTGCTACTATCAGCAGATCAGATCAGATTATTGGGTCATATTTTTGTAAAAATTGTGTGCAAATTCTACCAGCTCTTGCACCTTTTGACAGTAATTGAGGGGCACTTGTCATTTCAAAGGGGCATTTTGTCATTTTCCGGAAACGTGGGGGAAT
>JAIGNY010000403.1:45000-300000 GCA_020152595.1 Chiridota heheva
TTGAGGATATTAAAGCGGCTCCTCGGGAATTCTGGGAGGGTGAGGAGCGGGCAACAGTGAGTCTTTAATTGCTAGTTATCAGGTTATTACAGAAAGGCAGTTTAAGCAGTTAAGCAGGTGGGAGTGACAGTGGCGTATTCAGCCTTCGGTGCCAGTGGGAAAACGGTAATTATCGGAAGCTTGTACCCTGAGGCGCATTTTACCGACCAAGACGTAAAATTGGGAACTTTAAATTATTAATATAAAATTGAAAAATTGAAAGATGCTTCTGGTAAAATTATTCGACATTTTGGTAAAACTATTGGAAATTTTGGTAAAATTATTGAAAAGTTTGGTAAAATTATTGAAAATTTTGGTAAAATTATTGGAAATTTGTGAAACTTTGGAAAATATTACTGAAAATGAAAGAAATATCACGAAATAGGTAAGAAAATTTTCGGAAAATTGAAGAAAAGTGCTCGTAAATGAGGGAAATTGAAGACAATTTCCCGAAAATTGAAAGAAATTAAACTGTTAAAGAAAAGTTCGCAAAATCGATTCGGAAGAAAATTTCCCGGAAATACAAGAAACCTTGCTCGAAAATGAAAGAATTTAAAGATAATTTCCTGAAAATCCAAAGAAATTAAAGAAAATTTCCAGAAAAAGAAGAACATTTTTCGAAAATCAAAGAAATTTCCAGAAAAATTAGGATTTTATTCGCTAGATAACAAACGACAAAGTCATAACAAAATTTGGGCGATATTTAATCTGTTATATTTATTT
The DNA here is from genome assembly GCA_020152595.1 of Chiridota heheva. NCBI lineage: Eukaryota > Metazoa > Echinodermata > Holothuroidea > Apodida > Chiridotidae > Chiridota > Chiridota heheva. The sequence continues at coordinate 45,763 of JAIGNY010000403.1, forward strand.
TTTAAAGAGTATTTCCCTAATATGTATAACATAAATTATTGTATACTGATATATCCCGATCCTTACATTTTACATACAGAATTTCGGCAGCGGCAACTTGCCTCCCTGACCCCCACTGAATACGCCACTGGGGAGTGAGGAAGTGGGCGTGACCTTCTCCTAAGACGGGGTTATCAACTTTTTTTTTTTCAGCTTAAATCAATTCATGTTTTCACAGAATGGCGTTACAAGATGGAATGCTGCGAAGAATTGCGAACAAGTATGCCGGTAATCCTTTGGATCTTGGCACAATGTACCTCGGGCTATCAAACGTTGATGTTGAAAACGCAGTGGAGAATCAACCAAACCGAGTGGAGAGGATATTCCAAGTCTTACGGTTGTGGAAGATGAAGAAGGGCACGGAAACTTACGAACAAGTCCAGGTCGGAGCCTTGTATGACATTTTGAAGGATGACGAAGGCATAACAAATGCAGAATTGGGGCAGATATTGGGCTGTTGAGGTAGGCATAGGTGAGATTTGAGGGGGAAAGCAAGAAAGCCCCAATTTTTTCGGAATTTGTATCTTTTGTACGGTGTTTTTTGCATCTTAGCGTGATTTCCCCCATCCACACTTTTGACTTTGCCTCCCTCCCCCCCTAGACTCCCCTTCCCCACTTTTGGTCGAAAATCCTGCCCATGGAGGTAGTATACTAATACGAAATCAGTTGAAATGAGGACTTTAATTTCTGGGATAGGTCGACATCCTCCTTCCTAATTTTTTTCGGCGGCAGCAGTTTTAAAAATTCAAAAGTTAAAAATCGTATTTTGCCTTGAAATGTCCTACATTTAGCTCTAGACTTGTACAGTGAAGAAATTGTAAGGAGCAGATTTACACGGTCAAAAATGTCCGCTATCGTTTAACGAAGACCAAAAAAATGTCAAACAGGAGACCTTTTACTAAACATATAATAATTTTAACATGGGGAATGCGTCCTCAATGATTTGGTTTACAAAATGTACTGTAGTACACTTTTTGTGGCATACTTTTGGGAGAGAAAAAAAAATATTCTTTTTATTAATGATTTGAAGTTCTACGGTACTGCATTCACTGCAGGTAAGTTAATCTAAATAACAGTTCTTTAATTTCCCTCTTGTCTCCAGAATAACGATGTCTAGGCCAATCATGGGAGAGACACAGGGCGCGGGCTAACACAACGATTATCTGTACCTCAGAAAAGGACCTCGTCATATCTTTGCACAATCTTGTAGTCGGGGACGTGATTCATCTTCAAGAAGTAAGGAGACAACAAGGCCTGAATTTTCTTCAAGTAGATGGGACAATATTTTTGTAACTTGGGATTATTTCTCACATGTTGTTCCCCGGGAATTGCGTAATGTTTGCAATCAGCTGCATCAGTTTGGCTGTCAGTGTATTTTTTGAAACGTGCCAGGTGATGTCAGCAAGAAATTTCATGGCAAAAAAGATGTTTTGGGACCAATGTTGCGGCAACCGCTTGAACAGAAATGAATTATCTTTGCTGCATTTTACTTGAAACTTTCGACCAGGGGTTATTTTCCCCCTCAGTCTATAGGCTGTGTTACTCAAAGGATATTTCCACCACTAAAGGGAGACGTAGGGAGGGGGTACTCCCGCGACAAGGCCATTGCATACGGAGCACGGCGAGCGATGTTTTAGGCAAAGTTGAATCCATCATGCAAACCACGCACCACCGGACCCGGTCACTACGGCATTGCCGTGACACTATTTTGTTTTATTCATTAATTTTTTCCCTGTTTTCACCTATTTTTAATAGGTAAGTATACAGCCCTCAGGCTGGGCATATCAGATGACCAATAAAAATTGAATTAGCAGAAGAGCATTACGGCTGAAAGCCGTCGCCGCCAACGAGATTTTCTCGACGCTTGGAACACAAGTGCATTTCAAATTTGACAGTACTATTTTAGGAAATAAATAATCATGTGTAAGCAACGCGTCGCAGTATTGCAGTTTTTGCAATTCATGTCTAAATTACTATACTGTACGTACGGGAAATCGCTCGTTGTGCCGCTTTCAGTGTGCAACTGCAGTTTAATGTCCGCGACGCGGCGAGCGATTTTTTTTTTTTTTAAATTGAATAAAACAAAAGGAAAGAAACATTTTGATGTCTTGTTTTTAGAGATGGATCTTCTTCTGAAAATTGATTCATGGAACGCTTCCCTTCTACGCACATTAAAGCAAAATTCGCGTACGGTCGCACCCTACTTAAGCGAATTGCTCCACGGTTTTAGCAAAACAACATTAGTAGCATATTTTCCAGGATCATCAGAAAGCCTCAATTGTTAAACATTATCATGTGTATGCAACAAATCAAAGCATCTTATTGGTTTCCTGTCTGATTATCTATAATATCGCCCCCACGCGTCGCGTTCAGCGCGTAGCTTTATCAATTGTGTGAAGAAGAAAAAAAACATATTTAGCAGAAAATGACGTCATGGAATCATATTCTTCATACGTGTTCTGTTATTTTAATAAGTTTTGTTTTTGTTCATTAAATAAATTATGATTTTAGTGTTAAATAAAAGATATGTCATTTCCCTTATTGCGAAATTAGCTATTTTCTAATCTCGATGTTTGTCGACCTAAAACGCTATAAAAAGGACGACCGTCACACACACACAAAAAACAAAAACATGTGTCCAGGATAAAGCTAGCCTTTCGGATTGAGGGGAGGGGGTCGCCGAGGGAAATATGAAGAATTTTTAGCGTATTTTCTGAACCATTTTACTTTTGGGCGGGGGTGGGGGTGGTTGTACGACCCTGTCGATACCCCTGGCTACACCCATATGTGCCCGGTTGATTGCAAGAGAAAGCCAAGCGAGTTGTTGATGTCAACCCGAATAGTGCTGAAGAAATGCTAATATTGCGAGGAGAACTTGGGCATTTTAAACCCACGAGAATACATTACCCCCTACAGAAAAAAGTGAGCAAGGGTGAAATGTATAGATTTTGTTAATGGCAAACCACATTCACCCATGTTGCATCCCCTGGCCCAGTGGTGGCTCCAGGAACCACAAACTGGGAGGGACAATGGGTGCCCAGTTGGACCTCTACCTCTCGACAATTTCTCCTCGGATTTGGACGAATTGGAACATCGATCCTGGGTTCTTGACAAGAGGTGGGGGATGAGTCATTTTGGCGTCGCTTTTGGATATAGGACCTACCTCTCCCCTCCGCATTTTCTCTTTGGTTTGGGGCAGATTGGAAAATTGACCTTTGCGAGCAGTTGGGGAGGGTGGGGGTGTCTTTCCGTGGCGCCCTACTGCCACAACACTCCATCAGTATTATTCTAGCTCAGCAGCAATGAGAAATATCAAATATGATGGGTTATCCCTAAACTGCTAATTCATGCACATCTTAGTTTGTTTTCTGAACTGTGATTGGATATACTCTTAATTTGAATTGTATATTATCACGTGACAAACGTACGTTGTATATGAACCATCATGTAGCAAAAGTAATAATGTTATTTCATATGGAAGTTGCATGTCTTATTGAATTGCGGTGGCCGACTCTGTTTTAGATCTTTTAACTTGCCCGTGTCACTTTTCTCTGGGAGAAGAGAGGGGGGGAGGGGGGGGGGGTACTTCTATACTAAAGTGGTAGGTATTTGCCGCCCAGAATTTCAAAATTGGACTGCAGTATGAAATTTCTTTTTTGGTAACTACAGTATGACAGTTTATGATTTTGATTTACCTTCGCTCTGATCCCCTCTAATAAGACTCTGCTCCCATGTCCCAATATGTTCCATTAATCATGACAAAACTATTCACAAAACATGTTATCATATCATCCCTTGTTTGGTTTTGCTTAGAACTGACATTTTATTCTGCTCCACCCGTTCATAAACCCTTAAATACATTGTTGCAGTTTCCTTGATGGTTCGTTCGCTGCTTGACTTTAACCACGGGGCGGTATATTTGTATATGGCACGTCCCTTCCATAGGGTTCGTTTGGTGAGGCTTTAAAGCCACCACGACATCAAAGGTCATCGGGAAAGCAGTCATCCATAAACCCTTTAATATTTGGACATTTGTTGATGGATGGTTCATTGTGTGGGTTTAACCATGGGTCGGTCTTGATGGATGGTTCATTGTGTGGGTTTAACCATGGGGCGGTCTTGATGGATGGTTCATTGTGTGGGTTTAACCATGGGGCGGTCTTGATGGATGGTTCATTGTGTGGGTTTAACCATAGGGCGGTCTTGATGGATGGTTCATTGTGTGGGTTTAACCATGGGGCAGTCTTGATGGATGGTTCATTGTGTGGGTTTAACCATGGGGCGGTCTTGATGGATGGTTCATTGTGTGGGTTTAACCATGGGGCGGTCTTGATGGATGGTTCATTGTGTGGGTTTAACCATGGGGCGGTCTTGATGGATGGTTCATTGTGTGGGTTTAACCATGGGGCGGTCTTGATGGATGGTTCATTGTGTGGGTTTAACCATGGGGCGGTATTTGGGGGTGATGGCCATCCATCCATCCATCCATCCATGTTCATTTGTAGTAGGGTTTTTCCATAGGATACGGTCAGAATGATGGCCCCAAAGTTCAGTAAGTAATCCATGATTAAAAAAGAAAAGTCTTATGGATGTGTTTTGAACTGTCCAAGTAAACTGGCATGGCGAATGTGTGAAGGCAAAGAGTTCCAAACAAGGGCCCCACATTTTCCATATTTAAATATATATATAGCGTGAGGATGTTTTAATACTTTGTTTGTTTGTTTTTGAGGCTTACCGTCACCACAACAGCAAAGGTCAAATTGTGCCCGAGAGGTTAGCTTAAATCAGAGGTAGGAGAAAGGTTAAGAGGAACAATTTGAGAAAAGGTTGAGAGCCAACAGATATGAAACTGGGCAGTGACAGTTATTGCAGAGTGGTGGGAGGGAGCCGCTAAGAAGATGGGAGTGTGTGAGGTGGGTGTGGCCTATCCTAAGGTGGTAATGTAGACATTTGTCTTTGAGAGATTTTGGATGGTGGGTTTGGCCGGAATGGTAGGCTGGCGGATGTTGTGGAGGTTGTTATCGGTTTGGGAGTCCCAAGTTTGCCAGCAGTCACGAAAAAGGGAAGCGATAGGCAGTTTTATGTCAGATTGGGTTTTTGGGAAGGGGGTAGGGGGTGGTTAGCAAAAATAATAATAATAATAATAATAATTAATAAATAAAAATATCATCATCATAATAATAATAATATTAATAATTAATAAATACAAATATCATCATTGTAGTATTAATAATAAGTATAATCATAATAATAATAATAATAATAATAACAATAATAATAAATAATAATAAGTCAAAATAATAATAAGTCAAAATAATAATAATAATAATAATAAAAAATCAATAATAACAATAATAATAATAATAATGATAACAATAATAATAATAATAAAAGTAATAATAATAATAATAATAATAATAATAAATATTAATAAGTCAAAATAATAATAATAATAATAATAATAATCTTAATAATAATAATAATAATAATAATAATAACAATAATAAAATCAATAATAACAATAATAATGATATCAATAATAATAATAAATAATAATAATCAAAATAATAATAACCAAATAATAATATTATAATAATAATAATAATAATAATAATAATAATAATAATAATAATAATAATAAATAATAATAATAATAATAATAATAATAAAAAAATCAATAATAATAATAACAATACAAATAAAAATGATAATAATAATAATAATAAAAACAAAAATAAATAAATAAACAAAAACTTTTTGGTGGGCAAATCCAACATATGGGTACCAAATTTTGACGGATTGGTTGTACACGACGGTTTTTAAGTGTGAGCAAGAAATTTTGTTTGTAGTTTTAACTTTAGTGAAATGGGGTGACTTTAACTTATAGTGTTGTAAATACGGTTGTTATGGTCATTTATTCTTCAAACGGGAACCGCAAAATTGTAAGAATTTGTGTAATGACAGAGGAGGGGCGTGTGGGGGAGGGGGAGACATGGTCCAGTGCCAATAATAAAGCAAGAACAAAATGATATACAAGATAGAGGATAGCACAACTTTTCGTTTCTTTACCAAATAAAAGGTTTTTTATTTCTTCCTTTGTGGCACACAGTACACTGTGAGGAAGCAGCATCAAATGCCGTTTAAACTGTACAATTAAAAGGAAAAATAAAATAAAAAATAACCCAAACAAAATTATAAAAAAAGTTTAACAAAAAAAAAAAAAAATAGAAAAATTTACTTCTATTTTTCACAATAAAATCATAGCAAACATTGATTCATTTACTTATTTTTTTGGTTAACATCAAACCATTTAAGGTACTTTTTTTACTATATCATATTATTAGGGGGCACCGGAAGCAAAGGGGGCGGCTCCCTCACGGGGAGGCTCTCTCATGGCAAAGCTCCACCATGAGGGGAGCTTACCTACAAGAACAGCTCCCAATATCCTACAGGGCTAAGGACAGAAAGTGCCCTCGTACTAATTCATACTTTTGCATGAAACTCTTGTTTTATTTACCTCTGTGGGAATCAATATTCATTTTCAAGTGTGCACATTACCTAGAACTTTTCCCATCCTACCCCCACCCCCATGATCGCCTCCAGTGCCCCTGATTATTAATGCTAACTGACTATGAAAGCTTAGTACAACCCACAATACAATTTATCAGTGTGCAGAATTTTCAAACTAACTCCAATTTTTGACTTCTTTATTTTGTCAAACTTCTGCCCTTTGCCCTAATTGCTTGTTTGTTCTGAAGACAAAACCAAACATGTAAACATGTATGCAATCTTACTTTACCAGGTCAATGGACTATTAGATGTCTACCAGGCCATCAGATTACTCTTAACACTCCTTCAATAAACCTTCACATGTCTACCAAAGCGAGTAGATTACTCTTAACATTCCTTCAAGTCTACCAAAGCGTGTAGATTACTCTTAATACTCCTTCAATAACCCTTCACATCTACCAAAGTGTGTAGATTACTCTTAACACTCCTTCAATAAATCTTCATGTCTACCAAAGCGTGTAGATTACTCTTAATACTCTTTGAATAAACCTTCACACCTACCAAAGCGTGTAGATTACTCTTAACACTCCTTCAATAAATCTTCATGTCTACCAAAGCGTGTAGATTACTTTAATACTCCTTCAATAAACCTTCACATCTACCAAAGCGTGTAGATTACTCTTAACACTTCGTCCATAAATCTTCATGTCTACAGAAGCGTGTAAATTACTCCCTTGCTCTTTCAGCAAACCTGCACATTTCTACTAAAATGTGTAGATTACTCTTAACTCCTTCAATAAACCTTCACGTCTACCAAAGTGTGTAGATTATTCCTAACTCTCATTCCATAATCTTTACGTCTATTAAAGTGTATAGATTACTATCTACACTCCTTCACTTTTGATCACCCTTTATTACATACCACTGTTTTACAAAGTTTCACCCCTTAAGATTTAATTTTCTAGTAATGTTGAAATTAACACTTGGATGACCACTACGCATGCTTCACATTTGGCTGATTAATAAGTTTGAGTCGAACTTTCACAGGTTTATGAAGACTTAACGTTGAATTGCAGACTGTTTACTACCTAATTACTAGTTTATAGTAGCCCTGGCTAGATCAGCCAGTAGGAATTTTAGAAAATACCACTAGTGGTGTTAAAATTACCAGTGGTGTTAAAATTAACAGTGATGTTAAAATTAACAGTGGTGTTAAAATTAACAGTGGTGTTAAAATTACCAGTGGTCTTAAAATTACCAGTGGTGTTAAAATTAACAGTGGTGTTAAAAATAACTGGTGTAGGCATTAACAGTGGTGTAAGCATTAACAGTGGTGTGGGCATTAACAGTGGTGTAAGCATTAACAGTGGTGTTAGCATTAACAGTGGTGCTAGCATTAGCAGTGGTGCTAGCATTGACAGTGGTGCTAGCATTGACAGTGGTGCTAGCATTGACAGTGGTGCTAGCATTAACAGTGGTGCTAGTATTAACAGTGGTGCTAGCATTAACAGTGGTGCTAGCATTAACAGTGGTGCTAGCATCAACAGTGGTGCTAGCATTAACAGTGGTGCTAGCATTAACAGTGGTGCTAGCATTAACAGTAGTGCTAGCTTTAACAGTGGTGCTAGCATTAAGAGTGGTGCTAGCATTAAGAGTGGTGCTAGCATTAAGAGTGGTGCTGGCATTAAGAGTGGTGCTAGCATTAAGAGTGGTGCTAGCAATAAGAGTGGATTAAGAATGGTGCTATCATTAAGAGTGGTGTTAGCATTGACAGTGGTGCTAGCATTAAAAGTGGTGTTAGCATTAACAGTGGTGTTAGCATTAACAGTGGTGTTAACATTAACAGTGGTGTTAACATTAACATCAGACACTCATCAAATACTTGTTTGGTTCGTATTCGAGTCCCGTCGTGAGCACTGCATTGTGTTCTTGAGCAAGACACTTTACTTGCTGTAGTCCACTCAGCTGTTAAATGAGTACCAGCACTGATGGGGAGTTAATCTGCGATAGACTGGCGTCCCTTCCAGGGGGAGTTATGTATTCTCATCCGCTTACGCCATGGAAACCTGGGACAAGCACCGCTCAATGAGCCTGATGGGTCGAATGGATTTAGCTTTTCCTTTTTTAAAGCCTAAAGTTGACTTACAGACTACTATACTATGGTAGCCTTGAGTACAGCAGTCACTTTGAACTGTGATATTCGAGTATTCAGGATGACATCACAATAACGTGCGTAAATCTGAACAACCAGTTTGTTGGTAAAAACAAAAACATTTTACCATTACAGCCAGTGTGAAATCGGTCACCATTAGAGGCTCAATCTTTACGTTCGCTTTGGTAATTTTGCAGGAGGAAATATCATAGACAAGATCATTTCGCAGTTTAAAATATATCTATCATGCATACGTAGAATAAAGTGTGGTGTTCACTTGTGCAAAATTCGTAGCACGTTTTCACCAACAAAGAGTCCCGGATGTTTAAAATGCCGGAATTACCAAACAGCACTGTAAGTGGTGTTGAAATAATGGTCCCTTAAAAGACTTTCAATTTGATTATATATTTTTTTCAATCACAGGTCTGTGAACACATACAGTTGAATAGCAACTATTAACACATTGAGTCCCAACATCGCGTATACGCGTCCATAGTTTTTTCCTTTCATGTACCAGCATCATGTATATGTAACAAATTTCATAGCATCAATTACATGGAATTTATTCAAATTGGTGGGGTACTTCTTTTTTTGTTTTGTAACATTAACGTAAATAAACATTTTGTCTACCTATTTTCAAGTGTAGGGGTCGGTCATACTTCCTGTTTTTGTAAGAAAAGGGTCAAACACAGGACAAAATTTTGTGAACGAAGAGAAGCAGAGATTTACATTAAGCAATTTACACACAAAATGGCATTACTAGTTGGCCATCCTCCACCATTGGATAGTAACGATTAGTCTGATTTGGAGCCAGATTTCGTAGATTTTGATATGAACAGTGATAGCAAGAGTGATTTTGACAGTTATAAAGAGGAATTGACTATAAATAATGGTGATTTTGGATCAACTTCGACATAGACAATGCAGATAAAAAAGCTAACTTCAACATTAGAAATGGCTCTGCTTAAAACCAGGAACATCTCAACCGGCCCTTAAATGGAGTAAGGCCAGTTGGAGTAAAAGTTATATATTTCTTTGTTTCCCAAACCACAAAACTGTATACAGTTTCATGTCTCCAAGGCTCCTTCAAGATAACAATTACTCCCATTGGTGTTACATGATATTTTTAGTGACACACATCTGAATATAATGGCAATTCTTTGTAATATAAGTAGTAACCATAATCAATGCTGGCATTGTTTGTCTTTGCTGCTGGGGAAAGGTGAAATGAACTACGAGCATAGAACTATTTATACCTTAATGTTATGATGCAAAGTTAATCTTGTGAAATGATGTGGTTAATTTGTTGCTTCAAAATTGCAGGCCAATTTTTAAGCAGTGCGTTTACTAAAGAAATGGAGCAATGATAAATTTGGAAATAACCCTCTGAGCCCCAAGGAAATTACATACTAAAACCTAGTGGGACTCAATGTGTTAACTATTAGTTTATAGTAGCACTGGGTAGTAACAGGCAATTACAGTTTGAGATAAAGCTATAGTGTGTTGAAATTAACACCCAGATGCCCCCTCACTTGTTTCCAAGTTGACTCGAGAATAAGTTATTTTCTCACTCATACTTATTCACATGTCTATAACTGCTAACAGTTGGATTGCAGACCGACTACTACCAGTTAATAGTAGCCCTGGGTAGATCAGTCAGTTGAAATTTTAGAAATAGCAATAGTGGTGTTGAAATTCACACCCATATGGCCCCTTATATGCTTCCAATTTGATGTGATGAGTTATTGTTTCACTCATACTTGTTCATAGGTTAATAACAGGTTATACTCATACTTGTTCATAGGTTAATAACAAGTTATACTTATACTTGCTCATAGGTTAGTTAATGACAGGTTATACTCATACTTGTTCATAGGTTAATGACAGCTTGTATGCAGTTGCAAAGTGGTCTTTACTCTTCAACGATCCAAATTTAAGTAGTAGTAGTATACTGTTCTACCCAAATTTGCAGGCAGTTTAAATTTTGCAAGTAGCTCTTATAAGTTCCTGAAGTTTACATATATGCTGTGAATGACTCAGTCCACTTCATTATCTTTAGACAATTCATTCATTTTTCTTCCTGTTCTTTTGTATATTACACCGTACTACAGTATGACATGTCAGGTAGTCCAACCACGAGCAGCCCTTACAGATGTATAAGCTTGCAATTAGTTCACATGAATTTGCTGGAACTTGCAGAAGTTTTCCATAACTAGAAAAAGCTCACAATGTGGGTGTACACCGGGTTGTGAGTTTTTAATTACTAAAATTATAAAAGTTTCTTCAAACAAATAAACTTCTTAAAGGTTCCATTTGCTTCTTAAACCTTCCTGAATAGAGTAGTAGCAGGAAATGGCTTCTATTCTGTCATAATATACAGAATTCCATTACAGACCTCTGTGGTGTAGTGGTTAGTGCTTTGTCCTCTGCACCTGCACATCCCGGGTTCCAAACCCAGTGTCTGCAACCAGTGAGTTCACAACTGGTTATCAAAGGCCGTGGCCGTCTTGATATAATGTCCAGCACTGGATGCTTTCGGGACATTAAACCTTGCTATGCTATGCTTGATCTTGATAAATGTCCATGCAGCACAGCGTTAAACCTGCTATGCTATGTTATCAAAGGCCGTGGCCATCTTGATAAATGTCCATGCAGCACTGGATGCTTTCGGGACATTAAACCTTGCTATGCTATGCTATCAAAGGCCGTGGCCATCTTGATAAATGTCCATGCAGCACTGGATGCTTTCGGGACGTTAAACCTGCTATGCTATGCTATGTTATCAAAGGCCGTGGCCATCTTGATAAATGTCCATGCAGCACTGGATGCTTTCGGGACGTTAAACCTGCTATGCTATGCTATGTTATCAAAGGCCGTGGCCATCTTGATATACTGTAATGTCCATGCAGCACTGGATGCTTTCGGGACGTTAAACCTGCTATGCTATGCTATGCTATGCTATGCTATGCTAAAAATTTAAAGCTAAGCTCAATGATAGAATCTCTACCTGTCCATATATCTTGTAAGAACTCTGAAAGGATTAGTTCAGAGTTCAAGCAAGTCCATCTTATATGAAAGAGGACTTTAAAAGAAACACAACAGTGAAGAACACATTCAAAAATCTCATTCCGTTAAGGAGATATTCATGTTGAAAGTTTGGTAGCATTTCTGTAGAAACGACTGAAATCAGACTAGTTGTGTTGTGACAGCCTTAGATTACTCAAAGTCTTTATGTATTTTAAGAAAGTTTATTTAACTTTTTAGTATTTGATTAATTTTCCCTCAAACTTTCTTCAGGTGGTATATTATAAATACTGTACCTTTCCTAGATTCAGTTTTACTACCTTTTTGACATTTCCCATGGTTTTTAAAGCCACAAAATCGTAGGAAAAAATATGATAGAATACATAAAGACTTGAGGAATCTGAGGCTATGACATCACAACTAGTTTGATCTCAGTTGTTTCTGCACAAATGATACCAAACAATAAATTTAAATTTCTCCATAACGGAATAAGAGTTTTTAATGCTTTCTTCACCATTTTGGTTCTTTTGAAGTCCTCTTTCATATGAGATGGACATGCTTGACCCCTGAACTAATCCTTTAATCTTTACTCTACTATACTTTAGTTTATTTGTTTTCAAAATGAAAGAATTAAACTGACTTGAACAAAATGGGGGTCTACTTTCCAAAGTTTCCACAAATATTTCACTGATTATAAAAACATTCAGACATAAATCCGTCGCTCACTCACTTATATACACATCAGAATTTCTGATATCATTCTTGACCATAGAAATAGATGACAGGATAATGTTGACCCCCAATGACCCTGGGAAAGTGAGTGAAGCCAATGTGAGCTTTGTAAAAGTCACTGTTTTCCTCTGTTGACTTGTGTGATAATGGATTGCTAAATTCACTGTATCTCATGAACTGCGGCGCAAATTTCTATTGGACCTAATATGATCTACATTTTTCATATCTCAGACATTAAAACGACAATAAAACCCATTAAACAATGAGCTGAATTTTGGAGCAATTTTATAGCATTAGGCCATGAAACCTGGCAAAAGTTGGTACAGCTTGAAAATAAAAGTGAATTCTACAATCACATATTACATGGGGACTTTGGTGAAATTCAGAAATACATGTTGGCTTCACTAGTCGAGGGAGTGCAGCTACTTTTTGGTCTAGACTTATGAATATTCAACAGAGAATTTGCATGAAATGGCACCATTATGAATAACTGGCCTTATAAACTGACATCAACATTTTTTTCCTTTATCTTTACACAAATGTATGAGGATTATATATAAATTAAGCCTTGCTGATAGGAGTGAAGCCTTTGCATCAATTACATCATGAATATTCAACAGATAAATTTACATGACATGAGAATTTTATCCTACTCAATATCTTTCTACACTTTGTGCAGCTCAACATCATAGTGTCTTCCATACATTTTCACAAAATAAGATGTATTCCCTCAAAGGCACTGGGATTGAATCTCAGCCAATGCACTGTGCTGTGTCCTATACTTGATCCTATATGCTCCAGCTCACTCGGCTGTGAGATGAGTACCAGTTTCGCCTGGGGAGTTAACCTACGATGGACTGGTGTCCCATTCAGGGAAAATCAATTACTTTCATTCACTTAGCACCATGGAAAACAGGTGTAAAAAACATAAGCCCTCAAGCCTTGATGGGATTATCTAACTTCACTGGCTAACCGGAGCTGAACATTCTCCCTTCATCTATTTCTACGTTCTTGACATAAGTATAATAGTTACCACCTTTGTTAAGTAACACACAACAATTATCAAACTCTTGAGGTAACAGTTTCAAAGGTTTGCCATGAAACATATCACCCACATCATGGGAAACTATCTAGGACTGGACCAGCAGTCACTATGATATAATGGAAACAACAAAGAAAACGACTGGTGTAGAAAGTCTAGTGTACGAGATTGATGTCACACCCTCACCTAATGCAATCCATTTCAATGAAAATAAATTCAAAAATGTTTTTTCTTCTTTTTTTTAGATGGCAAAAGTAAAATCTGGCTCGAGGGATCATCTCATATACCTCAAATATTTCTGCATATTACAGAAGTTCTTTGTTAAAAGAGCGCTTTCCGCTAAGGAAGGGAATTTTGAAATAAGACAGATCCAGTTTTTACCACTCTTGTCGTTGAAAAATAAAAATTACTGAAATGTTTTCGGTACCATCACGTGCACGATAAGTGTGTTTGAATATTCTTAAGACTCAAAAAAATTATGCACTTGGCAGCCAGCTCCTTCAGAGGATAAGTTCAATAATGCACTTGGCAGCAAGCTCCTTTATAGGATAAGTTCAAGTATGCACTTGGCAGCCAGCTCCTTAAGAGGATAAGTTCAATTATGCACTTGGCATGCCAGCTCCTTCAAAGGATAAGTTCAATTATGCACTTGGCAGCCAGCTCCTTTAGAGGATAAGTTTAAGTATGCACTTGGCATGCCAGCTCCTTCAGAGGATAAGTTCAATTATGCACTTGGCATGCTAGCTCCTTTAGAGGATAAGTACAATTATGCACTTGGCATGCCAGCTCCTTTAGAGGATAAGTTCAATTATGCACTTGGCATGCTAGCTCCTTTAGAGGATAAGTACAATTATGCACTTGGCATGCCAGCTCCTTCAGAGGATAAGTTCAGTGGTCAGATGTCTTTTGTCAAGGATAAAGTAGAAGAGATAAAAATTAAAGAAATGATTGTGATTTCTTATTTCATTCCAGAGATATCGAATTTCAGAGTGCGTGAAGTCACCCTTATACAGATTCTACTTCTTCATCAGTCATTTGTATTTAAATTTGTTACCTGTAAGATTCAATTTCTCCTAAAGAGAACATAGTAGTTTTGTCACATCGTCTCTGTACTGCCCTCTACAATACACGGCGGACATGTCCAACAACTGAATCAATCCTTCAAGCAGTAGTACAATAAAAGCAGTGGACCTTTTTTATTATGTCACAAATATAAGGTTGCTTTGAATTTTAGCTCTAAAAACCTTCAACGTCAAAAAGTAATATTCAGATTTTATTTATAACATGCATAACAAATATCGCTTTTTATTGTAAGTCTCATTAATATTATGCTTCCACTTCTGCACTACTTTTTGTCTCACTTTTTGGTCTAGACTTATGAATATTCAACAGAGAATTTGCATGACATGGCATCATTATGAATAACTGGCCTTTTATAAACTGTCATCAACATTTTTCCCTTTATCTTTACACAAATGTATGAGGATTATATATAAATTAAGCCTTGCTGATAGGAGTGAAGCCTATGCATCAATTACATCATGAATATTCAACAGATAATTTACATGACATGAGAACTTTATCCTACTCAATCTCTTTCTACACTGTGCAGCTCAACATCATAGCGTCTTCCAAACGTTTTCACAAAATATGATGTTTTCCCTCTTGAGTCGGGATGTTATCAATCCTGAAAAACCAAACCAAACCTTGCTCATCATATCAAAACTTGCTCATCATATGAAACTGCTTGACACAAACATTTGCTCATCATGTTATACCTTGCACATCACAAGACACTTTGCATATCATACACTTACACATCGCATGACACCTTTGCACATCACATGATACCTTGAACATCACAAGATTCCTTACACATCACATGACATCTTGCACGTCACATGACGTCTTTGCATGTCGCAACATATCTTGCACATCACATGAAATTTTGCCTACTAAATGGTACCTTGCCTACCAAATGGTACCTTGCCAACCAAATGGTGCCTTGCCTACCAAATGGTACATTGCCAACCAAATGGTACCTTGCCTACCAAATGGTACCTTGCCTACCAAATGGTACCTTGCCATCCAAATGGTACCTTGTCTACCAAATGGTACCTTGCCTACCAAATGGTACCTTGCCTACCAAATGGTACCTTGCCTACCAAATGGTACCTTGCCTACCAAATGGTACCTTGCCTACCAAATGGCACCTAGATGACCACATGGCACCTAGATGACCATATAGCACCACACCTATTTTACAGAATGTTTCTATAATGCTGAACCTTTCCCTGTGGACAGTTGAACTGATGGCAACAGTTCTTAATGACATATGATACTTTGCTTTATACATGGAAAGTTTCTGATCAATGGAACCATTGCTTGTATATGCCATATACAACCATGCTTATCCCACAAAACATCTGTTTATCACAGTAGTCTCTATACAATCCTTGTATCACATGATATGGACATGCCCAGGGGTGTAGGAAGGGCCACCTTTCAGGGGTCGGGGCCATAGCAAGGGCCACCTCTCAGAGGTGGGGCTATGGCCAGGGACATAGGAAGGGCCACCTCTCAGGGGTGGGGCAAAAAAGAGCTAAATTCCTGGTTACAAGGGCAGACACTGCACCATAAATTAAATTTCTGTCAAACGTTGCTGCTAATTGGAAAATCTCTTGCAATTTTATATATGGGAAAGGTTTGATTCCTGTTGCGACTGCTGCATTGTGTCCTTGAGCAATACACTTTACTCTGTAAAATGAGGACCAGTACTGCTGGGGAGTTAACCTGCGATGGACCGGTGTCCCGTCCAGGGAAGTCATGTGCTCTAATCTGCTTACGTCAAGGAAACAGGGGATAAGCACCAGCTCCATGGGCCTAAAGGCTTAGATGGACTTAAATTATTAACATATGCATTCATAGCCTATCATATGAAACCAAAGCAAATCGTACCTAATGCATTCCTTGCAATTCGCTATATAATCCATGCCTATCAAATATGCAATTCCAGCCTATCATATGCAGTCCTATCATATGCAGTCATAGCCTATCATATGCAATCATAGCATATCATATGCAATCTCGACCTACCATATGCAATCCCCGCCTATCATATACAATTCCGGCCTATCATATACAATCCCAGCCTATCATATGCAGTCATAGCCCATTAAATGCATTCATAGCCTATCATATGTAATCTCACCCTATCACATGCAGTCATAGCCTACCATATGCAGTCATAGCCTATCATATGCAGTCATAGCCTATCATATGCAGTCATAGCCTATCATATGCAGTCATAGCCTATCATATGCAGTCATAGCCTATCATATGCAGCCATAGCCTATCATATGCAATCATAGCCATAGCCTATCATATGCAGCCATGCAATCTCAGCCTATCGTATGCAATCCCAGCCTATCGTATGCAATCCCATATGCAGCAATCCCAGCCTATCTCATGCAATGCCAATCCCAGTCATAGCAGTATCAATCCCAGCCTATCATATGCAATCATAGCCTATCGTATGCAATCCCAGTGTATCGTATGCAATCCCAGCCTATCGTATGCAATCCCAGCTTATCCAAAAAACTTTTGAGAGACTCAAAAATACTTTTGGGTAGAGTGCTCCTTTAAGGAAAGACAACCGCAGAAAGTTCAGTACAGATATCCCATTTATCGACATCACTAACCAAAAATACAGTTATCAGGGACGGACTGAACGAAGCTTTTGGCATGTCTATCGAAAAATTGGATTACTTTCAAGTACTAAAATAGGAGTGTGATGGTAATGTGAAGGCTTCATTCCAGTCCATTTTGACAACAGAAATTTATTTTGAAAATAGAAATCCATTTTGAAAATAAAAATCCCATTTTGAAAATAAAAATCTATTTTGGAAATAGAAATCCATTTTGAAAATAGAAATCTATTTTGAAAACAGAAATCCATTTTGAAAATAGAAATCCATTTTAAAAATAGAAATCCATTTTGAAAACAGAAATTCATTTTGAAAATAGAAATCCATTTTGAAAATAGAAATCCATTTTGAAAACAGAAATCTACTTTGAAAACAGAAATCCATTTTGAAAACAGAAATCCATTTTGAAAATAGAAATCCATTTTAAAAATAGAATTTTTTTGAAAATAGAAATCCATTTGAAAACAGAAAACCATTTTAAAATAGAAGCTGTCTACAAAGGCATTAACCAACTTTATAATCCAGTACTTTTCAAACATAATTGGAAACATTTAAAACTTAATAGTTCATGAATAATAGTAGTTTTGTTTGTGCAGTTCTGTTTGCCTTATTGTTGACTACCATACAAAGTTAGACATGTTAGACAAAGTTAGACACTTAACCATTGAAGAGGTATAGTCCTCTGCCTTTAATGCTTCCATTAGAATATAACACTTAAAATGTTTACCATTAAATCAACTTCCTGTTTCCCTTGACCTCCATGTTACAGATTCACCCCTGACCTTTGACCTCTACAGGGTATTCAGTGATACCTATGCTGCTTATTACTATTTTGGAAGTCTTGATTGAAAATAAATTTGCATAGAACAAAACAAAATGTTCTGATTGGTTGAGAACTTTTGACATATGAATATGCATGCTAGGGAATAATGCAGAAAGAAGTACAAACTTCACAAAATGTTATAAAGAAATTCTAAGTAAAAAGGAAAATTACAAACTCTTTCTTACGTTCAATTTGAAATGTTGCATGGCATTAAAATGTTCAAAAATATGACTGAAAGCAAAAAAAAATGTACTTTGAAGAGAAACAAGCTAATAATAATGACTGAACTGCCTTTAACTTTAGAAAATGATACCAACTGTGTTTACAGTATATATGACAAATCTGTCACTGGCAGTGTTTGAAAGCAAAACAAAATTGAAAAGATAGTCTACAGAAATTTTTATTTTAATCAGTAGAGTGAAAACAAGGGTCTTCAATTTCAAATCCCTGCAGCGTAACTTTTCCATTTATCCAAAAAAATGGACAATTTGGCCGACTTTAGATTAGCTGGAAAAAGACATCATTAAGGACCAAGATAAGTCATCTGTCCGGCTGACGGGACAACCAATAATAAACCGAGCAACCATAATTTTTGGTGGGTGTGCCGTCCAGACAGGACAGACGTGTATCATGGAAAACCTAAAATATTGCCCAATATACAGGAAGGTTATGAAGCCTAACCCTAAACCTAACCTGTTAGGGTGAGAATAGTTCTGCTTCAAACCTGTCAAAACCTCCCTGTTCGTGGGGCAAATTATGTTTCCGTGAATCAGGGAGATGAATTCCATGTGAACGGAAAGTCCCCCATACCCACTTTCAGGTGTGGTATTAAAACACAGTTTTTGTGAGCTTGCTGTATTTTGAAACTTTTGTATGTTGAAGTACTTTAAATTTATGTTAGTATTGGTCAACAAGTTTGAGCATTGAGGGAGTTTGATACCCCCAGTTAGGGCTCTTACCCCCAACCTCTTTGCCCTAAATCCACCCTACCCCTTCCCACTTAATGAATGAAAATTACCGTTCTGCTACTTGTTGCTAGTGCTTCCAATATACTGAATGCAATATACTTAATGGTATGTATTGCAACGAGGCTTGGTCACTCAACACCCTAATGGAAAACGAACAAATAAAGAAACTAAATTTGAAGAAAAAAATTCAGAGAGAAATATTTCATGAAAATTACAAAATTATTGTGTTCCTGAAAAAGGAAAAATACATTACTGGAAGAGTATCAGTGAGATTATCAAACACTTTGGCCTTCACGATACTTTTCAATTTCAAAATCTTCTCTGTCACGAAACCTTTTTATTTGAGGTAAGGTTCAATACCTAATCTTTCTTTGCTATTCAATCATAAAATATGAACATAACAGATGCAGGACATCTGTAATCTCTGGTGTAAAAACAGTACAAGTAGGTGGCGCCATACACACTTCAACAGGACATTCTTGCGGGTATAGTGATCGCCTGAAAAAGTTTCTTTTTCTTTTTCTAAGACTTGTCGGTGAACCGAAAATCAGAGACCAATACCAAATCAGTAAGAGTAATTGTTTCAATGCAAATATTAACGCATACATGAATGACTTTCAAAAATAAGATGCCATGTTTTCATGCAGAAAATGTTTCGAAGGAATATGCAAAACAGGAGTGTACTCTGATTGTTTGTTTACTATTCCTTGAAGGTGATTGGTTGATCAACTGCCCATTGTGGACTCACCCCTCCCCCAGTAAATGACTACATAATAACTTCTCAGTTTCAATTCAAAATGGAAATACATTTTCTCTCTCAAAAAATTACCATTCTCAAAATTCCACAGAGCATGACACATGATTGGTACAAACAACAAGTCACTGTCATTACATTATAAATTTGCATAATGTTTTGCATAATTAGGCTTAAATCAAATGGTAATTACATGACTTGGTGTTTAAAGTTAAGTTGTGTTGTGTTAATTTGTGACAAGTTATACATCTCTGGCTTGGGCCCACTTTTATAATGAAAGAAAGACTAGACAGAAGTAACAGTCAAAACCCATACCTTACAATAACCGGAATTGTTATTGGGCAAAAATTTCATAAAATATGAAAAATGCATTTGTTATCAATCATAGTGGTGCTAAGGCATTTAATGTGACTGGTCATAGCTCAAAGAGATATCACCAAAACAAAAAATGTCACATCACCAGGTCACAGGTCAAACATCAGAGATACAAATCACAAATGATACTGTGATACATTAGATAGTCATGTCATAACTACATGTAATATGTCAGAGCTCCAAAAGATGTCACACCTTAAAATGATATGTCACACCTAAAAATGATGTCACACCTCAAAATGATGTCACACACCTCAAAATGATGTCACACACCTCAAAATGATGTCACACCTCAAAATGATGTCACACCTCAAAATGACGTCACACCTCACAATGACGTCACACCTCAAAATGATATGCCACAGCCCAAAATGATGTCACACCTCAAAATGATGTCACACCTCAAAATGATATGTCACAGCTCAAAATGATTTGCCACTAATTTACATTAAATGTCGCACCTTAATGTGTCTTCCGATATACTGTGGTAATGCTATAACCGACTTCGTATGCTGTATATTTTGTGCGAACTAGCCGCACAACCAAATGAACTTATTAAATGCAGATTACAAATAAGAGGTTGAAGACCCCAAAACGAGGGCAATGATAAGACTACTCTATATTTATTGAGAGGTTATGACATCACAAGAATGGCAATAAAACAAACAAGCATATAATCTTAGACCATCACAAAAATCACTAGTAACTGAAAAATTTGCTAAAGTATGATTGGTTGAATGATGTGACAATGAGGGTCGAATAGTGCCAGAGAAGTTAAAGGAGCACTAGACCGAAAAGTGAGAGCGTATTTTTGAGGGGGTCCCCAAAAAATCAAATGCTTATCTAGCATATAACAGTATAGCAATTTTCTGGTTCATATGAATATTCAAGGTTTAGTTTAGTGGTCAAGCATGTTTATCTTATTTGAAAGAGGACTTCAAAAGAAAGAAACAAATGGTGAAGAAAGCATTAACAAAATCTTATTCCTTTAAGGAGATATATAAGTTTAAAGTTTAGTATCATTTGTGTAGAAACCACTGAAATCAGACTACTTGTGATGTCAGTCTCAGATTCTTCAGTCTTTATGTATTCTATCATATATTGTCCTGCGATTTTGTGGCTTAAAAACCATAGGATATGTCAGGAAAGGAGTAAAACTGAATGTAGGCAGGGTATTTATAATAGTGCACCTGAAGAAAGTTTGAAGAAAAATAATTTAAATAGTGAAAACATTAAACAAACTTTCTTTAAAATACATAAAGACTTTGAAGAATCTGAGGCTGTGACATCACAACTAGTCTGATTTCAGTCATTTCTACAGAAATGATACCAAACTTTAAAATTGATAATCTCCTTAATGGAATAAGATTTTGCAATGCTTTCTTCACCATTTTGTTTCTTTTAAAGTCCTCTTTCTTATACGATGGACATGCTTGACCACTAAACTAATCCTTTAAGGTGACTGTTGGGCTATAGAGGCATGAAGTTTAGCAATCTGTTGTGGATAAATATTTGGCAAATTCACAAAAAACAAGGGCAATCACTTTTTTGGTCCAAAAAAAAATAATACAAAAAAGTCTTATTAATGGATTTCTTTCAATTGCTAGTATACGCATGTGCATCATGCTAGTATACGCATGTGCATCATGCTAGTAAACGTATGTGCATCATGCTAGTATACACATGTGCATCATTATAGTATACACATGTGTATCATGCTAGTATACACATGTGCATCATGCTAGTATACACATGTGCATCATGCTAGTATACACATGTGCATCATGCTAGTATACACATGTGCATCATGCTAGTATACACATGTGCATCATGCTAGTATACACATGTGCATCATGCTAGTATACACATGTGCATCATGCTAGTATACACATGTGCATCATGTTAGTATACACATGTGCATCATGCTAGTATACACATGTGCATCATGCTAGTATACACATGTGCATCATGCTAGTATACACATGTGCATCATGTTAGTATACACATGTGCATCATGCTAGTATACACATGTTCATCAGGCACTTGGCTGACTGTCCCAAGTGTTTCCGCAAATCCTCATGAATAACCTACGGTAAACATTACAACCTTTGACCCTTTTCAGCTTTACAAGGTGCACATATTCACTTGGTTGGTGCCATGTCACATCCAGAAAATGACATCATTTGCTGGAGTAAAAACAAAGTTTTGCGTGTTACACGAATGGCAAGTCTGCATAGTGGTATGCAAAGTCGGACAAAATTTGTACGATTACCAATTGTTAATTTAACTCCATTTTCATTAATTAGATACTTCATTAGTTGATTGTGCAGTAAGTATAACAATTAATTGAAGTTTACATCAATTTTTACGGACGATCGGACATTGTACGTATTACTAGTACACCTGCTAGGTATTTGCATGTTGAACACACATGGTCAAAATTTGGGTCACTCGCGGAAATTTCGAATTGACCAAAGAGTGATATATTTTTACCAAAAATTCAACAAAGCCACATCACTTATTCCGAATTGTTCATCATACATTGTTTCAAAGGATTGGAGATTAAGTTGGAACATTGATTAGTCAATATTTTGAAGAAAAAAATCACAAATTTATTGAAATTCGGGCCTTTAGTGCTACATATGGCATATAAACAAACACAGCTGATCGCCTTGTTTTCACTCCAATGGCACGTGGTTACTATGCAGTCTGATGACCTCAGGTCACGAAGTTTCCGGATATCCAACCAAGTGAATCCCAACCTAACAGTATACAAGATTGATTGTTTGATAGAACTTGTCAATTACTGTAGAAAACAGGTCCTCAATTCAAGAAATTGCACACAAATAATTCAAGATGGCAAATACTTCATCATTGCCTTATCCCAACTCATCTTAACTCCACTCAATCCCATTTCTGACACCAAAAACACAAATGATAGTTAATACAAAAAACTGAAAATAACAAAGGAAGATTGAAGTAAGTACACCGTTATGACCCAAATTACATCATGTCTATAAACCAACGATCATGACCTATACAGCGCGGCAATAAATTGGTACAATCACATTTGACCAAGTAAAATAAAGGAAACGTCTGTATAAAGCCTACAAAGATTCCAGTTACATTAAGGAAGCACAGAAAGGGTCGTCAGACGAGGTATATACTCTCCTCCGATCTAAGCTCCACGCATTGTATTGAGTTCATTCGCACATCGCTCCAGAGTATCTCTTGATCTGTGTGACCCGACGGTTAATTTAAAGCTCTGCGTCGCAGGAACGTCTGCGTCGCAGGAACGTCTGCGTCGCAGGAACGTCTGCGTCGCAGGAACGTCTGCGTCGCAGGAACGTCTGCGTCGCAGGAACGTCTGTGTCGCAGGAACGTCTGCAACATCTTTTGGAGGTGGGGTCTTTCACAGCGTCTGACTGGCCACCATACTTCTGTACGGTCCCTGTACTCTCAAGTACTACAATGAAGAGATATGATTGATTTATTGATGGATGGATGGATGAACAAAAATAATAATGAACTGATAGATCAATAGATTAGGTAATTGATTATTATATCAATACCAATAGTAATTGTTAGCATAACATATAGAGTTGCAAATTTTTTAATATTCATAAATGGTAAGAAGTTATTATTCATGTAAAAAGTTGTTAATATTTTTGGAATCATCACAGTTTGATTAAACTTATCATTTGAGTTGGTTAAACATCAAACCAAAGGGAACAAACACAAACAAATAATCAACAGAAATTTCAATCATGAAACACCACCTCAAATGTCCATATTTGTTTAGCAAAATTGATTTTTTAAATATCTTTTATTGCAACAAGCACATAATGGTAAGTATGAGAAATACAAACGCTATCTTCTGCACGTGTATATGAGTTCCAGAATCACAGTTTGACCAAACTTTTGGAGGTCAAACTTTTTGGTTTCAATTGGGTTGGTTAAACATGAAACCAAAGAGATATATTATTCGTCAAAGGCTAGAACACAAACAATCAACTTAAAGCTATTTCAATTGTAAAACACGATCTTAAAGGTTCATAGTTGATTAGCAAAATTCATTTTCCCTCTACCTAACCAATTGTCATTTGCCCCACAAGATCGCTTTGCACCCCACTTGCAGACCTCCTCAGATTTTTTTAATTAAGTGACATATTTTGTCCGATTTTTAGGCTTTTGCTCCCCATGAAACAAAATTGCCTCTCACTTGCACCCCCGTGACCAAATTCCTGGCGCTGCTACAACCAAAAGTCTGCAGATACTGGCAAAATTGCAAAACAACAATGCGCACAATTTATTATCCTTGTGTATAACGCACGTATGATGAATGAATTGAAAGCTTTATTTTTATACGCTCTGTCCCACACCCTGCATGAATTGTGCAGACAGTCAATATTCCCCAGTATTTGATTGGACGATAAAACTCCCTCTGCATACAATTGGTCCCATTCGGACACCTAAATTTTAGCCATGTGCCATTACTAAAATTGGTTTTCCACAAAAATGCTGATTTAAAAAGGTCAAAGTTTAACTTACTTGACTACTGAATTAGGCCGTTACACAACCATCGCAATGCGGCCAGCAAATTTTTACAAAAAATTGAATAAAACAAAGGAAAAGAAACATTTTGACCTCTTGTTTTCAGAGAAGCATCATCATCGCATGGTTATTCAGATAATAACTGAAAATTGATTAAAAGGGCCTTTCTACGCCCATTAAAGCAAAATTCGTATCGCGACAGACAATCGCGCCACACTAATGCAAATTTCTTAACAGTTTGAACAAAAAAGGATTTCTAACAAAATTTCCAGTATCATCAGAAAGCCCCAATTGTAAACTTCATCGTGTGTAAACAAAAAGTCAAAACATCTTATAATTGTTTCCTGTATAATTATCTAAAAATCGCTCGCCGCGTCACGTTTGGTGTGTTACGGCCTTTAATCCCTTTAAATGCAACACAAAGTACAGTAGAGCGCAAAGAACGGTTAAAAGCTACATACCTGTATAACTAAAGATGGCCCCTGCACCACGATTTCTTGCGGGATGGCGGATAGAGGGCAGTTTTCAATGCTCATGATTTGCAGGGAGGAGCAGAGAACCAGTTCATATGGAAGGGAATTCAAGTTCATGTTGTCGTTCAAATACAGCTG
Organism: Chiridota heheva; assembly: GCA_020152595.1. Lineage (NCBI taxonomy): Eukaryota > Metazoa > Echinodermata > Holothuroidea > Apodida > Chiridotidae > Chiridota > Chiridota heheva. The sequence goes on from JAIGNY010000403.1 coordinate 71,054, forward strand.
TTCTAATTGGTTCAGAGTACCTATACAAAAAAACATGCACATTTATTTGAAATGTCCGAAAGGTGAGAGAGTATTCATCTAGGATCTCTAAACAAATTGCATACTTATCTGACAGGCGTTGGTTCTGAGAATCATCACTTCTAATCAATCATAACTCCAGTAAAGGAAAACAATAGCTGAAGAAAACCTTTCTTTATTTATACTGATCATCCCATGAACTCAGCACAACCTCATCAAGCTATTTATCTAATGTTGCCTCCACATGGCTCTATGACTATTACATACAGATTTAAGAGCTGTCTGCTCAGTGGCACATCACACATGTTGCATGATATATAATCAAACTTCGATCAGTCATGATCAGACTTCAGTCAGTCATGATCAAACTTTGATCAGTCATGATCAAACTTTGATCAGTCATGATCAAACTTTGATCAGTCATGATCAAACTTTGATCAGTCATGATCAAACTTTGATCAGTCATGATCAAACTTTGATCAGTCATGATCAAACTTTGATCAGTCATGATCAAACTTTGATCAGTCATGATCAAACTTTGATCAGTCATGATCAAACTTTGATCAGTCATGATCAAACTTTGATCGGTTATGATCAAACTTCGATCAGTCATGATCAAACTTTGATCAGTTATGATCAAACTTCGATCAGTCATGATCACACTTTGATCAGTCATGATCAAACTTTGATCAGTAATGATCAAAACTTTGATCAGTAATGATCAAACTTTGATCAGTTATAATCAAACTTTGATCAGTCATAATCAAACTTTGATCAGTCGTGATCAAACTTTGATCAGTCATGATCAAACTTTGATCAGTCATTATCAAAGTTTGATCAGTCATGATCAAACTTTGATCAGTCATGATCAAACTTTGATTGGTCATGATCAAACTTTGATCAGTCATAATGCAAACTTTGATCAGTCATAATGCAAAAACTGACATTGTTTTTTTCAACATTTAAAAGCAGATCAGCTCTGATAGATTTTGATCCTCCCTCATTAAATATAGAAATTTCTACATGTCCATAAACCCTTAAACAAAATTGTATAGAATTTCTATGGAGTATTTGCATTGACATGACCCATGCATTAAATCCTGGCAATGCATGACCTTCATTATTTGCTTTATTCCATTATTAGAACAGGAGAATGTTTTATTTAAGTGAAATCATGATATTTTTCAAAAAAACTGACTCACGAAACAAATTGCCAATATCACTAACGTTACTTCTTTTATGATGAACACAAGAAAAACTGTTTTGCGGACCTAGCAGACGACATGACCGAGTAACTATTACGTTCATCATGCATGTGTTTGGTAATTCAGTCAACTTGACCACGAATCATCAAAGTGAGAGGCATGTTCTTCCAATTTGTCATTCTTTTTGCCAACTTTCATCGGAACATGCCAGTGTGGGGTGACGAAGCACAATTTTGTTTTTTTTTTTTTTTTTTTTTTTTAATTGTTCCATGCTATTTTTGCAAATTTGTAATGGCTTAAACTTGACTTTTAGATTTAATATCGTAATATTAGAATTGTAATGTACCAAATAGCCTAGCTTAGATATTCAAAAATTTCTTAGCTGAGTATTAATTATTGGTATCGCGATATGTCGTGAAAGGCATATTTTATGTCGTGGGAAAAGAGATATCACGATAACGCGATAATCGACATGTCATGACAGCACTAATGTTTACATACAGTACAGTCGGGAATAACCGTACACGCTAAGTGCGGGGCGTTAGTGCACTTACCACCATGATGAATGGAGCTGCCCAAGCGCAAAATCGCGCTAAACGTGGGTTACCGCGCTAACATCACCGAGCTTGCAGCCCTGCAGCTTCTATTCACCTGTGACTTAACGCGCTAAAAATCGATACACACTGTATGCATTATGTCAATCAAGATCGAAGTGCCTGTGCTTTGTAAAGGGACTCCTAACGTTGCACAGTTATAATAATCTGCTTATCGGATTAGGCCTGGCAGACTTTTTCTTTAGCAAAATGTTTTAACGCGAGGCCTAGAGGAATTAAAAACTTTCGTAAAATATTATTTTGTTTTCATTCAGTTTCACGTTGAACTCTGGGATATAAATATTTTTTTAATTCAGTCAGCATCGCAACGTTCAGAATCACAGTACATAGGCCCTACTTGCAATATTCGCTTACGAAATGAGGCAATGTCTTCATTTGCATTGCATTTTTTCGGACGGAATTTTCAATAAAAATACTTATTAAATCCATTAGGGAAAAAAATTGATGTGAAAATTGAATCAATCCTTCGATTAAATTTAATTTTTTTACAGTTTTTGGACAAACAAAATGTATTTCGGGCAAACAAAAACTGATTCTGGCGATGTTTTTTGATTGAATTTAGCTATCCTATCACACAGTCACATTAAAAAGCCTAGCGTTAGGCTACATGGTTTAATCGATGTGTAATGGTGTTCTGCTTTTGTTATACAATTAGAATTAGGACATAAGAGCTAATATTTCTAAGCTTTGCTGATATTGGTAGGAGGGTTCTGTTAAATATTAATGACTAAATATTTCGTTTGATATTTTTCACGATTATAGATCTACTGTTAGGCCAAATGTTGAGGATGGGAAATGAATAATTTTAAACTGATGTTGACATGTTTGTCTTATATTTTTTCCACAGCTTCCGAACTTCTGAGCCTTTGTCAGTTTTGCAGATTAGACAAGATACATTTAAAAATCCCTGGGCCAGTATGGATGCTTATTAATTGCTTTGTCAGTCTAAGTCAACAAGAATTTACAAAAACTTTAAAGAGCTTTTTTTCTTTCCCTTTGCATGAATAATTATTTTTATAGTAACGTTTCTACGCCATTCTGTCAGCAATCCAATATCAAGGACATCCGGCTTCAGCCAGTATGAAGAAAAACAGCTACAGCATTTGGCCGTGAAAAAAGAGGCAGAAGTCAAGAGGGTCTCTAAACTCGTGTCGCGTTGAACCTTTCTTTCTTACTATTAGGCCTACTTGATACAGTAAATAAAAAAATCCTGTGCATGTGTCAAGTAATGTTGGGCGTAATGAAATGCTGTTACTTCTTTTTCTTCCACTTGTGTAGAGTACTTTTTTTATATTCCAGTTTATGTACAAAACAGAGTGAGTGATATTAGAAAAAGTGTAGGCGTAAATTAACTAAGCTCAATTGGGTAAAAAAAAAAGAAGTGAAATTTAGTGCTGTCAAAACTGCACATAAAATAGGTAAGCCTGCATTGCTTCATTCCATGAAAATTGCAATATCAGGGTGGTAGAAGGCATTGAATATCAGGGCCTCCGACATGGGAAGGGCATAGCCCCCTTCCCGAATAATGTTCCCCCTTCCCGAATAATGTTCCCCCTTCCCGAATAATGTTCCCCTTCCCGAATAATGTTCCCCCTTCCCGAATAATGTTCCCCCTTCCCGAATAATGTTCCCCTTCGAATAATGTTCCCCCTTCCCGAATAATGTTCCCCCTTCCCGAATAATTTTTGTCCTTCCCGAATGTTTCCCCCTTCCCGAATAATCTTCCCCCTTCCCGAATAATGTTCAAAGCAATGGTTTTCAAATTGGTCTTGTGTTAATTATAAAAGCAATGGTTTTCAAATTGGTCTTGTGTTATTTATCCACAACAAAATTAATTGACAACATTAATCACCCCCCCCCCCCTTCTCCTCTCACCTGCCATATGAAACCTGTGTCAGGGGCCCTGAATATTGGTTTGATCATATTTATATAGATCCTAATTTTAAAATATGATACAGGACTTAGGTTTTGATAGGACTTTCTCCACAGATGACCGATGGTGGTAAAAGGTGAAGCCTGGTCCAATTCATAATTTTCATTTTACCTGCTTACTTTTTTTTTTTTTTTTTTTTACCCAATGTCTTGTTTTTAAAATAATTATATTCCGCAAAGTTATTTTCTGTCGGAACTTACCTCCACTCTTGACTAACTGACTTGGTTTTACTTCACTTCATTTCAAATGTTTCGATCGATGCTTCTTTGTGAAGTGGTACGAGAAAATTTAAACGAATATTTTTCCTGTCATCGGGTAATATACAGTACAACATCCGTCACAGACCTGGTTATAACAGAGTTTACCTCAGCAGGTACAAGTGTTGCTGCCGCATAAGACTTCACATTTCCAGGAATCAAAAACAGAAGATTTCCATCATGCCTAATTGAGCATCTTAAAATTTTCTTAAAAATTTGGCAGATATATTCTATCATTATTAACTAGCATGCTTGTTCGGCATAACGACACATTAAAGGAGGCATAAAGTCTGATACAATCATTATTTCATATGATAGAGAATACAAGATCTTAACCAACTGCCAAAACATCAGAGTCAAATTCCTAGCTCAAGTTATTCATGTTTGAAATCGACACAGGGGGGCTGCCATTTTGTTCAATTCTGTATTGAAATATTGTGCATGATGACATAGATTCCCCAATAGGGACATAAAGATTATAATGTAATTCTTTACATATGTGATTAAAGTCTTTTATTTCAAAATGATGTGACACAAAGTTATATCAGCATGTTTTGATTTTTCAATTTCATGAATACACAAAATTTTCCTTCACCCTTACAAAATAAAAACACTTGTTCATAAGCTAGAAAACTTGAGGTACATTTTAAAGAAATACAAAGCATTCCAAGATCCTGCTGGGCGATGACATAATCTGCATGTTTTGCAATCAAAATGGCAGCTACCATGGTACTATAAAGTAGTAGCATTAAAGTTTTTAACAATTAAACAAAAAATATGTTAGATTGCTTCGGAAGTTATGGAACTTGGTCAGAAAATTAAGTCATTTTCAATTCTATTATATGAAATAAAGAATTATGTCAGACTGTGCCTCCTTTAACAGTGAAGTCATTTGTGCCAAAAGAGGTTATATATGAATGATTATTGCTTTAGATTGACTAACATTTAACATTATGTAATGTTTTAATCAGCAAACTATATATTCCAGCTTATAAATACCTCTGCTTTTAAATGCAATCGATGGTGAAACTCATATTGAGTATAGTTCAAAGAAACGACCATTTTTAACAGCTGTGGTTATGATACACATCCTCAGTATGGTTGACATTGGGATTGTGGAAGCAAGTTGTTAAGAAGAAATAAACTAACAGTCGTTAAGAACAAATGGGACTCACCACGAAATACAATCATTATTTCCATAAAATTCCCTCAAGGAAGGGGGATCCCTTCCTGCAGTACTTAAATGATGAAGTAAGGAATTGTAAATGAAGGCCCAAGCAGTACTCGGGCATGTGAGAGACACTTGATAAAAAAAGCTGAAAGTAGCTTATTAAAAATAAATGTTGAAAAAATTGAAAGCAGTTTATTGCTGGCGGCGAGCGCAATGCGCGAAACACTTTTGGCGTGGGGGCCAGGGGCCCACTTAAGGGCCCCTGGTGGGGGTCCAAGGAAACAGAAAATTTGATTTTCTATGACTAGGAAAAAGGTCTCCTGAAAGAAATTTTTTATTTTGAAGAAGCTGATTTTCTTATTAAGTCACCCCCTCCTTAAAAAAAAAAAGAAGGAATTTCTATCAACTTTTCATTCAGAGCAGAATATAGTCCAGGCATGTCAGCAGCATTGAAAAAAGTAATTAATGACGTGATCTGACGTCATGTTTTGATGTTTATAAATCAGTGGAAAATGAAAATAACTGCATCACAATTGCCACAAACCCCATTAGCAATATCATGGCACCCTTAAGGGTAGAGTTGGTTCTCTATTCCCTTCTACCATAGCACCACAGTGGACATAGGTTGGGCCAAGTCCGGGGTGACATAATGGCGGGGCCACTCCATAAATGTTGCCAATAAGGGTTTAAGGAACCATTAACTGACATCCATGTACCAATATTCCATTTTCACAAGTACATAGTCGGGCGAAGCCAACAGTCGGGGAAATGGCAGTGACAAGTTAAATGCTTTTTAACAATTATCTTAACTTTTTATTCTTATTGTGAGTTAAGTCTTCACTTCTCTCAAAAATTTCCAGTAAATTCTTGCATTTGCATTTCCAAAAGGGGCTGAAATTTACTTAAAATGAATGATTCATCTTATTGATACATCTCAATGACAGCAATTAACGTTTTTAAAACTATTTTCGATCAAATTTAACCTCTGGGCTGTCTCTCTATGAATTATCACGGTTAGGCCTAACATTAGGCCTTTCACCCAGTTTTACTATAAGATGGCAACTAGCCTAACATACTGTACGTTCAAACTTCAAGGAATAAAGAAAAGTCTGGCGAAATCGTATTAACGTTAGACTCTTGTCTGATAAATTACAGTCTCAAAGTATGTGAGAAATTTACGCTACACACAGGTTTTACGGCAGAATTTTTTTTGTTTATCTCGCAAAAGAAGACGAAAAGTTTCGCTTAAATAAATTTATAAAACACTCGTGCTAAGTGCAGTGATGCATGTACACAGATTGGGATCACACTCAGTGCAGTTACGTTACGTATGCGCTAACAAGCTTAGCGCAATGAGACGTTTACTCCTGTAATACTATTACCGCGCTAACCTCTTTGAGGGAGGAGCAGATTAAAATGGGATTATCGGACGCGCTTAGCGCAGAGTTGGGGCAAGTGCCGTCGGTGCATGAAAGACACGAATACAATGGCGGCGGTAAGGGCATTGATCGTGGTAAATAATCCGCGCTAACTGCGATATCGGTACGCTTATTCCCGACTGTACTGTACACATTTGATGCACTGTTCAAAGGACTTTGCACTCACGAATGGCCTTTAGCCAAATGTAAGTCTTATAGTTGTCCATAAACTGGTGCAACCTTTCCGTTCAAATGTTACAAACTCACCGATTTCTTCTGGTATTGATGTGAGATTGTTTTCACCGACGCCAAGATATGTGAGATTTTGAAGACGGCTGTTGAGAGAAAGTAAGAGACATAAGGTGTACCATCAAATAAAGTATGTGCATGTGACGTTACACGCACTCAGTTGGGTACCTCTTGGGTACCCAACGGACAAAGAATGTGTTGCAAGATTTAGACTTAATGCAATGGAAAATACAACCAGACACACACACATATGGTACGTACAAGAATGGCATAATGTCTACAGCTAAAAGAGTTATTTCTAGCGCCATTACGTATGAAATCTGATACTTTTTTAAAACCTTTTGAAAGCTTTAATTAAAAAAATACATAGAATATTTCTTAGCAAAATACAACCTATATGAAGCATACAAAAATCTCACTTGAGCCAGAATTTCAAGAGTAAAACTATTAAAACCTAGGAGATGCATTTTATAGCAAACTATTGCACCGGCACATATGAGAGCTAACGTATGATTTGATACGCTCCACTCATTACACTATGGGTAATGGGTGAAGCTATAAGTAAGCTATTAAAAAACACAAAATAAACAGAACTAAATGTTTTTCATTTTAATACATAATATCATTTTACAATACATAAACATATGCAATGGAATTGTCTCTATGACATCATCAACCACACATTCATCATTCTGTACAAAAACTTTAAAATGCAAAAAGAAATCTTTAAAAATTCATATCTCCTGAACGGAATATGATATCAACCTAATTCTTGCATCAAATTGGCTCTAAAAGTGAGCTTTCAATAGAATTTCCAAAAAAAACCATGGGAAAATTACAAAAAATTGCTGTAATAGGGTATGGCAAGTCCTTTGTAAAAATGTGTGTTGCCCATCTGCTTATGTACCTTATATTCTGTGTGAAAAGAAGAATTAATCTGCATTTATGAAACCGAAAGGTTACTTTTCAACACAATGGTGTAATCTTTGAAATGCAGTAACGCCTAATCGGTATAACGATATCAACATGGATTTTTCACCAATTTGTTTCTTTAAAAGTATTCTATCATATATATGAAAAGGAAAATACAGGGGAATATTACATTAATTAAAGAAAATAAGAACATATCACGGCAACATAAATCAAAATGACATTTATCAAATTTCTATGAAGTACTTACATTGTAATGACCCGTGCATTAAATACCGGTAATGGATGACCTTGATTATTTGGTTTATACCATTTTCAGAACAGGTGAATGTTTTATTAAAGTGAGAAAACAAATATGTGTTAACTGTTCTCCTTTTACAAGTTGTTTTTCATGCATTTTAATTATCAAACAGAGAAATTTAATAAACAAGATACATACCCTATTGTTCTGGGCAATGACGTCAGTTGGTTTGACTGCACCACTAGTCTCGTAAGATCCTTCAGATGACCTATGACATTAAAAATAAGAAAGTAAACAAACAGGTAGCAAATAAAAGAAATACTAACATTTTCCATCCAGACAGTGGAACAATAGCTATTATGCTGAAAAATTCAATTTCTAACCTGCGGCTGGAACACATCTACGGCTCTGGCACTTATAAGCTTCGCAAAATTGGCAGTTTGCGAGATGAATCATTTTTTAAAATAAATTTTATAAATTTTCTATCTATTATATATATATATATATGTATATCTATTATATATATATGTATATTTATATATATATAAATATACATATATATATATATATATAAGTATTCTATCATATATTCTATCATATATACCTAACGGAAGTCGGGGTCTCGGGTTGAACTCGATGAGGGCATATGATTTTTTCTCACCATCTCACATTCATATATATATATATATATATATATATATATATATATATATATATATATATATATATATATATATATATATATATATATATATATATATATATATATATATATATATATATATATATATATATATATATATATATATATATATATATATACATATACATATACACATACATATACATATACATATACACATACACATATACATATATATATATATACACATACACATATACATATATATATATATATATATATATATATATATATATATATATATATATATATATATATATATATATATATATATATATATATATATATATATATATATATATATATATATATTTATATATATATATATATATATATATATATATATATATATATATATATATATTCATAGTAAACAGTACATACATGTTGTACATATATGCTCTAAAAACGTCCCTGCGATGAAAAGTACATTAAATTGCAAAAGAGGGCAGCATATAAAGATGTATTCACTGCATTAGTATCATTTCTGTGATGATTCTGAGTGGGATGATTCTCTTCGGCTTTATACAGAACCGTGGGAAATTTTGCAATTATTTCCAACTCTGATAAAACAAAAAAAGCAGAAATTCTAATAAAAATAGAAAACAAGTGTTCCCTATAATAAATGTATGTTTTCTTTTGAAGTGTTTAATATGCGAATATGTGTCTTTCTATTCTAATATGTAAATCTTTTGTTTTTGAATAATTTTTCGAAAATTAATATCCAGGTAGAGAAGACAATGTCATAATTTTCAGATACTCAAAAGAAAGCAAGAAAGAAATACCAAGCATCAAATTCAAATCTTAAAGGGAAGGTATCGTCCCATAAATACATATTCAGAAGCAAGCGCCATCGTGCTGGTAACGTCACTTCCAGTTTTCCTCATTGATTGCGAGAAATCTGTGACGTTGTAGATAACACATAAAGACCCCTATTTTCGGTTTGGTCTGGTGAATGTGTGATTGATAACATCGCATATTTCTCGCGATCAATAGGAAAAGATGAAAACCGAAAGGGAGGTTACCAGCACGGCAGTGTTCACCTTTAAATTTATGGGACAAAATAACTTCAAAAATTAACATGTTAGACTGCTCCACTCATAATTTTACTCTATTAGAAAAAGCTGGCGAGAAAATAAAGTTCAATAACTTCTTCTAAAATGAGACATCAGCCTAATTCCATGGGAATATTCCTTTAACACATTGAGTCCCGGCATCGCGTATACCTTTCATATACCAGCATCGCGTATACGCATCCATATATTTTTCCTTTCATGTATCAGCATCGCGATACGCGACGGATATCATAGCATCAATTACATGAAATTTATTCAAATTGGTGTGGTACTTCCTTTTTTGTGTACCTATTTTCAAGTGTAGGGGTCGGTCATACTTCCTGTTTTTGTAAGAAAAGGGTCAAACACAGGAAAAAATTTTGTGAACGAAGAGAAGCAGAGATTTATATAGGCAATGTACACACAAAATGGCATTACTATGGAGCAAACCTGTTAGGGTGGGGTAGGGGATGGAGCAAACCTGTGAGGGTGGGGTGGGAGATAGAGCAAACCCAAACCTGTGAGGGAGACAGAGTGGCAAGTTTGCAGTGTCAGCATGTATCTTTAAAGGAATATTCCCATGGAATTTAATTTTTTTCATATATGATAGAGATTTTTTTAGAAACGTGGTGAAAAACTATGTCAATATCTTATTTCATTTAGAAGTTACAACATTTCAAAATATTTTTGAATTTGGACAAAAGTGACTGATTGGCAACATCTGTGATGTCATAGAGACAATTTCAATAAAACATGTTTTGTATTTCCTTAAAAATGTTTTGGATTTTTCTCTCAATGTAAATGTGATTTACATAAAGAAAAAAACAAAATGTTTTTTTTGTAAATTATACATTCCACCCTATCTCTATAATGAACCAAAAATACTGTTCGATAATATAAAAAAAGTGTGATTAAATTAATAAAGAAATACATAAGAACTATGGTGGAATTGCCTTGATGGCATCACCAAGCTGAAAGACATATACTGTACGAGGTGTTTTTAAGAACATTTTTCTACTCTTTAAATTGTTATAATTTCTAAACGGAATAAGATATTAACATAGTTTTTTTACCACTTTTGTTTCTACAAATTTTCTCTATGATATATGAATAGATGAAAATTTATGGGAAAATTCCTTTAATATTTTAATCACTTCAGTGACAGCACCCTGTGAGGGTGGGGTGGGGGTTTTCTGCAGGTTTTCACATTGTAACGGAACTCACATATTTCTGAAGGTAACGCTTCGAGTCTGTTCTCCTCTAAGTCGAGCACCCTCAACTTCTCCAAATTGCCAATGCCGCGAGGTAATCTCTAAAAGGACAGGGTGAGAAAAGTTAATGTTTTACCTTGTTTGTGAGATTGGTTTGCATGTGAACAATAGCAAAACAAGTTTACTGCAATCATAACCAGAAGTGGTTGCTGTTGTTACCTGAGTTCCATGTTCCGAAAGCCCTCGTTAGAATATTATATCTTGATTAGTGCTGCACGACATGGCTCTATTACGTATCAATTATCGTGGAGAAAATGATCGCGATATATTGGTATATCGCGATACTTTTCAAGAAAACTGACTCACGACACAAATTGCTAATATCACTAACGTTACTTCTTTTATGATGAGCTCAAGAAAAAATGATTTGCTGATCTAGCAAACGACATGATCGCGTGACTATTATATTCATCACGCATCACGCACATGTTTGGTAATTCAGTCAACGTGACCATGAATCTTTGAAATGAGAGTCATGTCCTGAGCCAATTTTTCATTCTTTTTGCCAACTTACATCGGAACGTGCCAGTGCCGGGTGACGGAGCACAATTTTTAAATAGATTTTTTTTATGTTTCACTCTATTTTTGCACATTTTTAATGGCCTAAACTTGACTGTTAGATTTAATACCGCAACGTTAGAATTGTAACGTACAAAGCAGCCTAGCTTAGTTGCGCAAAAATTTCTTAGTTGAGTATTAGTTTTGGTATCACGATATGTCGTGAGAGGCATATTTCATGTCGTTGGGAAAGAGATATCGCAATAATCACGATAATCGACATGTCATAACAGCACTAATCTTGATAGAGTACTATAATATCATTACATTACATATCAATTTATACAGCGCCTTTTGTCTGGGCCTCAAAGCGCTGGACCCAATAAGCCACTGAATAAGTTCTCCAGCAGTCAGACGAATCAGAACACAGGAACTTGGGCTTAACTGGACCAGGATGGGCAAGGACAGGAATTGAATAAACACCGCATTTTCATATTTCTCTCCTCGAATAGTGTTCACATATCCCTACTGTCTTACAATGTTGAAAATAGCATTCTCCCAAGTTTCTTATACAGTGCATGGAATTGAAAGGGTACGTACCACAGCAGGCGACAGTAAACTCACACTTTTTCAAATGAACTTACCCTTAATAATTTGTTGCTTAAAATAAGGACCTTCAGACCAAGGGGTTTTAATGTCTTTGGGCACCTATGATTGGAACAACATTTCCTGTAGTGGTTTAGGGAAGGTAATGCGAAGGGAATATGATTCTTGACAGGTGGGGCAGGGATGCAGGAGTACCATAGCAAGTGATAGCAAAGTATTAAAAGGAACTTACCCTTAATAAATTGTTGCTTAAAATAAGGACCTCCAGACAAGTGAGGGTTTGAATGTCTTCGGGCAGCTTGCTTATTTGATTGGTTCCTAGGTTCAGCTCCACCATCGTGATCCACGTGCCGATATCTGTAAGAAGAGCGAGAAAGGTGTGGTGATGCAACGCGAGTAACAAGAACTGTCAGAAGGACAGTATGCTTGACTATAAGAATAGGCTTATAGAGGGAAGTATATACGACGACAACGAGTAAACACACAATTACAATGACGGGGTCGTCGCCTGCGTATTCGGTTATGATAATAACAATGCTATCACGAAACGCTTAATACGACCCGGACAAGAACACAGGTACGACGTACGGACAGACATAACATCGACAACCAAGTCAATGTCCACGGCCTTTGATAACCAATTGTGGTACACTGGCACGTCTACCCAACCCAGGCTTGAACCCAGGGCATCGTGGTCTGTAGACAGGTATGATAATCGCTACACCACAGTAGGTAGAAGTATATACAGAAATAGAGGGCAGATGATTTCAAATTACTTGAGCTTTGAAAGGTGCATTTACATCTTCATTTGCACTACAAGCTTCAAAATATCTTTAAAGTTTTCCAGATATTTTAAGACCAAAAAAAAAGCTCAAAGTTACCATCACCCAATTACTCAGAAAACATGTAAGAGCTAGCAGTTTTTATAACTATAACACCGCTTTTAGTTCTATCAATTGAACAACACATAAAGGAGAGGCCCTGACTTGCCAATGTCAATGAGAGAATGTCATTATTCCCCTTTCCAACCTGTACCTTCCCCAACCGCTACACATTCCTAGAAGTATATCATGGATTGTAATACAACTTCCAATCTTGGAAAATATGTGTCAAGCAAAGTCAAGCAGCATGAAAAATGTACAATAACAATAAAACAAAATCATGTGAAACAATATTGCTTAATGTATAACAAACTAGACATTGGAAACAATACAAATCCCCTCACTGCTAATAATGCATATTCCAGCCTATCCCACATTCCATCCCAATCTGTCCAAAATATCATCCCATGCCTATATTTCATGCAATTCCACCTGAAAACCAGATACTGCATGTCATTCCAGCACATGCATTGGCCCACATGCCATCACAACTAAAATCCAGATGCCACCCGCCACATGTTCCACATGCCATTCCACCCTATCCCAATATCAACCCATCCTGTTCCACATATGCCAACCCACCCTGTTCCACTGCCAATCCACCCTGTTCCACATGCCAACCCACCCTGTTCCACATATGCCAACCCACCCTGTTCCACATGCCAACCCACCCTGTTCCACATGCCAACCCACCCTGTTCCACATGCCAATCCACCCTGTTCCACATGCCAGCCCATCCTCTTCCACATGCCAACCCACCCCCTGTTCCACACATGCCAACCCACCCTGTTCCACATGCCAACCCACCCTGTTCCACATGCCAACCCATCCTGTTCCACATGCCAACCCAACCTGTTCCACATGCCAACCCACCCTATTCCACATGCCAACCCACCCTATTCCACATGTCAAGCCACCCTGTTCCACATGCCACATCCCCCACACACACACACCAGCCTCTTCCCCATATATAAGCAGGAAAGCATTACCTAATGGAAGAGCTGTGAGTTGATTGTCCTTCATGTTGAGTTTGGTGAGGAATGGTGCTCTACTGAAGATGCCAAATGGGATCTTTGTTATCTGGTTATGTTCCATATTTATTGTCTGTAAATGAAAGGGCATAAGAGAGAAAGATAAATGTAAATGCATGTAAATTCATGACTACTGATGAATATGTATTTCTTAATTTGGCTGTAAGAAAAGGGCATAAGAGAGAGGGGGGGGGGGGGAAATGTAAATGCATATTCATGACTGATGAATATTTATTTCTAAATTTGTCTGTAAGAAAAAGGCATAAGAGGGAGGGGGGATAAATGTAAATGCCTATTCATGACTGATGAATATTTATTTCTAAATTTGTCTGTAAGAAAAGGGCATAAGAGAGGGGGGATAAATGTAAAAGCATATTCATGACTTCTGATGAATATTTATTTCTAAATTTGTCTGTAAGAAAAGGGCATAAGAGAGAGAGGGAAGTAAAAGTCAAGTAAATTCATTGCTTACAACTTTTCCTCCAGCAGCTCTCAGCTTATTGGTTGCAAAATAAAGGAAAAACTCCCCAGCTGCTGATTGATCGTAGTACTGAAGGAATCAATTTTGGCTGACATTGGCGTGAGGTTCACAAAAACAAAGGTAATTCATCATTCTGCAATGAGTGCATACTTACATATACTGTTGCAAATTGCTGTGGCCCCCCAATTGGGTACGATGTGAAGTTGTTCCTAGAGAGACAGAGGTTGTTCATATTCCCTAAGCTGGCTAGTAGACCCTCCTAGAAAAAGACAAAAAGTACAAGAGTAGATTATGATGGGAAGAATTAAAGATAAATGTTGTAAACAGAAAGTAGATTCTGGACTGACAATTAATGGTTGTGAGCATAAATGATGGTGATAAGAAACCGTTTCTGAAGAGACAACGCTTTACTCCCCTATAACTTGCAATCCTGCCTTGCCTCTTGTACAATGCCCCACCAATAACCCATGACAATGGTTGTGAGCATAAATGACGGTGATAAGAAACCGTTTCTGAAGAGACAACGTTTTACTCCCCTATAACTTGCAATCCTGCCTTGCCTCTTGTACAATGCCCCACCAATAACCCATGACAATGGTTGTGAGCATAAATGACGGTGATAAGAAACCGTTTCTGAAGAGACAACGTTTTACTCCCCTATAACTTGCAATCCTGCCTTGCCTCTTGTACAATGCCCCAACAATAACCCATGACAATGGTTGTGAGCATAAATGACGGTGATAAGAAACCGTTTCTGAAGAGACAACGCTTTACTCCCCTATAACTTGCAATCCTGCCCTGCCTCTTGTACAATGCCCCACCAATAACCCATGACAATGGTTGTGAGCATAAATGACGGTGATAAGAAACCGTTTCTGAAGAGACAACGCTTTACTCCCCTATAACTTGCAATCCTGCCTTGCCTCTTGTACAATGCCCCACCAATAACCCATGACAATGGTTGTGAGCATAAATGACGGTGATAAGAAACCGTTTCTGAAGAGACAACGTTTTGCTCCCCTATAACTTGCAATCCTGCCCTGCCTCTTGTACGATGCCCCACCAATAACCCATGACAATGGTTGTGAGCATAAATGACGGTGATAAGAAACCGTTTCTGAAGAGACAACGTTTTACTCCCCTATAACTTGCAATCCTGCCTTGCCTCTTGTACAATGCCCCAACAATAACCCATGACAATGGTTGTGAGCATAAATGACGGTGATAAGAAACCGTTTCTGAAGAGACAACGCTTTACTCCCCTATAACTTGCAATCCTGCCCTGCCTCTTGTACAATGCCCCACCAATAACCCATGACAATGGTTGTGAGCATAAATGACGGTGATAAGAAACCGTTTCTGAAGAGACAACGCTTTACTCCCTATAACTTGCAATCCTGCCTTGCCTCTTGTACAATGCCCCACCAATAACCCATGACAATGGTTGTGAGCATAAATGACGGTGATAAGAAACCGTTTCTGAAGAGACAACGTTTTACTCCCCTATAACTTGCAATCCTGCCCTGCCTCTTGTACGATGCCCCACCAATAACCCATGACAATGGTTGTGAGCATAAATGACGGTGATAAGAAACCGTTTCTGAAGAGACAACGTTTTACTCCCCTATAACTTGCAATCCTGCCCTGCCTCTTGTACGATGCCCCACCAATAACCCATGACAATGGTTGTGAGCATAAATGACGGTGATAAGAAACGATTTCTGAAGAGACAACGTTTTACTCCCCTATAACTTGCAATCCTGCCTTGCCTCTTGTACAATGCCCCACCAATAACCCATACCAGACCGTCCTCTTTAAAGTAGACTCCTTACCCACATTTGGAAGAAAGGAGCAGGAAAAACCAAATTAAAGGTATAAAAATAAAATTATAAAAATACCACACCAGCAACATTATAATATTGCTACCTTCAATACCACCCACCTTCTCCCCCACCCAACTAAATACCCCCCCCCCCCTTCCCCCCTTTCTAATCCACTCACTCAACTTTGCAGCAGAAACAATTAACCATATCAATTTGCAACTCACCAGCAACATTCCAATATTGTTACCCTCAACATCACCCCCGTAGTCTACTTACCCCAACCAAATACCCTCCCCAGGACAGGCAGAGAGGGGGCAGTAAAAAGTAAAGAAAAGTAACTTACCGGCAACATTCCAATATTGTTACCCTCAACATCACCCCGTAGTCTACTTACCCCAACAACCAAATACCTTCCCCAGGACAGGGGAAGGACAGTAAAAAGTAAAGTAACTTACCGGCAACATTCCGATATTGTTACCTTCAACGTTAAACTCTTCCATTACGACACAATTGCTGAGGGTTCTTGGTATAGCTGTAAGACGGTTATACCTGTTAGAAGAAATACCGCAAATCAAATATTTAGTCGTCGCGCCGGGCTCGGCAATATATTATTTAGTCGTCGCGCCGGGCGCGGCAATATATTTTGTGTTTGTTAATGGCGACTGTGTTTGTCAAGGCCTGGTGCAGTGGTGAGACACACATCTTGTATGACAGAGGATAAGAAGACAAACAGAACTGAAGAAATTGATTTGAAATCAAGTTTTTAAATGCTGTGTTCCTTAAAGGAATATATTTGATAGAGGACAATACAAGCCAGAACGAAAAGGTTTCGTGGTTCCGATGCTTTTTCGTCAGCTGATTGATTTGCATAATTTGTATTAACTGTAAAGTCCTTGCATATTATGAAATATTTGTTCCATGATATTTATTCATGAGCCACACCCACCATGCAGATCAATAAAAAATGTTGACAACATTAGCATTTGCACAATAATTAACAGCATCATCAAAGCAAGTATGATGCAAAAACGATTGCTCATTTATCCTATTTCAAGAATTTGTCAGTAAGCCCTGCCTACTCATTAGCATTCATGACATCACTACGACAACATTAGAACATACGTATAGACTATGACCCATCTGTGTACTACATATAGTATAAATCTGATATATCGTTTATGTTTACATCATTTAGCACTTTCACATTAAGCCACGCCCACCATGCATATCAATGACATCTGCTGATAAACATAAGCATGTACACAATAACCAACAAAATTATCATGTGCCCAATATGACGCAAACTTGACATACACAATTGCTCATTTATTACTTTCAAAATTTTCACTTTAGGCCCCGCCCTTATTAATATGTATGAAATCACCACCACAAACATCAGGTCATATCTGCAGACTATGAGCTATCTGTGTATCACACATGATGTAAATCCAATTCATAGTTCTTGAGATATCATGTTTACTTGTTTTGTTTACAAAATCATATTAAGATTGATAACTATGTTTTTAGTTCGGTTAGAAGTGCGTTAGAATCAGGTCATCAGACTAGATTGCATATTTATAGCATGGAAGGTAAGATATAACTTGAAGTAAATACTTAAATTATGCAAAATTAGCGATTAATTTTCAAAGAAATACATACAGAAAAGATTTAGTACAGCAAGGGCTGTAATGACATCACAAAGATGAGTTACACTCAGTACAAAAGTCATTTTTATGCAGGCGATAAGTTCTTTAAGTTCAATAACTTCTTTAAGTTTAAAAACTTCTTGACGTTAAATAACTTCTTGAAGTTCAATAACTTCTTGAAGTTCAATAACTTCTTAAAGTTCAATAACCTCTTTAAGTTCAATAACTTCTTTAGGTTCGATAACTTCTTTAAGTTCAATAACTTCTTTAAGTTCAATAGCTTCTTTAAGTTTAATAACTTCCTAAAGTTCAATAACCTCTTTAAGTTTAATAACTTCTTTAAGTTCAATAACTTCTTTAAGTTCAATAACTTCTCTAAGTTCAATAAGTTCTTTAAGTTCAATAACTTCTTCAAGGAATGGGTTTGTTTGATGAGAGCTTAATGGCACCACAACAATGAGAGTCACATTGTGCCTGAGAGGAAAGAAAAGAGGGGCAGATTGAGAGAAATACGAGAACTAAAAGTCAGAAAGCTGGGATCGAGAGATGAGGTGCATAGGTGAAGAAAAAAAAAAAAGGAAAGGAATGAAATATCAACATAGGTTTTTTACCAATCTGTTTCTTCAAATTTTCAGATACATAAAATAAAATACATTGGAAATATTCCTTTTATGGACGAGTCTATTTTGGGGTTTCTAGCAACATTTGAAAAATCATACATCCTGTTGCCCGGGACAACCAATAATGGAAGGACAACTTGGTCCTCAAATTTCCATTACACGTAAACAAAAAACAACAACAAATTCAGATACTCCATGCCCGGCAGTTATTTTGGTTGGATTGTCGATCCCTGGTTTCTAGGTGCCTAATGCCCACCTTGGGATCCCCTCTGCTCAAACCCAGACTACAAAGAGATATGATAGAAATACATAAAGACTTTGAGGAATCTGAGGCTGTGATGTCACAACTAGTTTGATTTTAGTTGTTTCTACACTAGCAACACCATTATTTATACTTGAATATCTCCTTAACTGAATACGATTTCTGAATGCTTCTTCGCCATTTTTTTTCTTTTGAGGTCCTCTTTCATATAAGATGGAATTGCTTGACCCTGAACTAATCCTTTAAGGGAATACATTTTTTGAATGCTTTCATTACTATTTTGTTTCTTTTGAAGTCTTCTTTGAAATAAGATAAACTTGCTTGACCCCTGAACTAATCCTTTAATATCTTCATAATGGAATAAGATTTCTGAATGCTTCCTTCGCCATTTTATTTCTTTCAACATCATCTTTCATATAACATGACTTGCTTGACCCCAAACTAATCCTTTAAGGGAATAAGAACTTATCCCTTAAATTCTTCTCTAATGTCAAACTTGGCCCAATAGATTATGTAAGAATACAAAAGAACACTGTTTCTTTGCAGGCCTTTCTTTTTACTTAGGTGCTGGCAGGCCATTTGTCTAAGGTTTTTTCTTCATTATCTTTTTTTTATCATAGTGGGGGAATTGTCTCTCACGGAATTCCTCCACAACCCGGTGTTGCTGATTCTTCTTTATGGATTCACTGTCTGCCGATACAATTTTTGCCATCAGTTTGCCCACCCATGAAAATTCCTTTAAAAAGCCAGTTATTTCAATTTTGTTGTGTGTAGTGCTATGAGGGTAGCGCTTAAAAAGTGCTATTCACTTACCTCAAACCTAGCCTACTAAGAGATGTAAGATTGCCTAGTGTGTCTGGTAAATCCAGCAGTTCATTGTGCTGAAGATCTAAGGAGCTCAGTTGCACGCATTCCCCAATTTCTGTGGAGGAAAGAAAAACACATTAATTTGGAAGAGAATACATCAGTACTAAAGATTTTAGCTCCATGTTGCCACATGTACTTAGGACTGTTTAATGTTTGTTTGTTTGTTTGATGAGGGCTTAACGGCGCCACGTCAACGAAGGTCAAATTGTGCCTGAGAGGTCAGATCATTCTAGAGGTAGGAAGGAAAGGAAACAGGGGGAGAATGAGAGAAATTCAAGAACAAAAGGTCAGAAAGCTGTGATCGAGATGGGAGGTGCATGGTTGGAACAAAAACAAAGTAGAGAAGGGGTGGAAGAGGAGAATTAAATATGGTTGTAGAGGCATGATGAAGAAAGGAGATACTTTTTGGAAAAACTCAGCAATTGAGTTGTGGGGAGTGAGGGAAGCTCTTTAAACCTTAGGTTGGTGAGAATGACAGTGGCATCTGACAGTGGCACCTGACAGTGGCATCTGACAGTGGCATCTGACAGTGGCGCCTGACAGTGGTACTGACAGTGGCACCTGACAGTGGTACCTGACAGTGGTACCTGACAGTGGCATCTGACAGTGGCACCTGAAAGTGGCACCTGACCGTGGCATCTGACAGTGGCACCTGACAGTGGCATCTGACAGTGGCACCTGACAGTGGCACCTGACAGTGGCATCTGACAGTGGCACCTGACAGTGGCATCTGACAGTGGCACCTGACAGTGGAACCTGACAGTGGCACCTGACAGTGGCACCTGACAGTGGCACCTGACAGTGGCACCTTACAGTGGCATCTGACAGTGGCACCTGACAGTGGCACCTGACAGTGGCATCTGACAGTGGCATCTGACAGTGGCATCTGACAGTGGCATCTGACAGTGACATCTGACAGTGACATCTGACAGTGACATCTGACAGTGGCACCTGACAGTGGCACCTGACAGTGGCATCTGCCAGTGGCACCTGACAGTGACACCTGACAGTGGCATCTGACAGTGGCATCTGACAGTGGCACCTGACAGTGGCATCGGACAGTGGCACCTGACAGTGGCATCTACCAGTGACATCTGACAGTGGCACCTGACAGTGGCATCTGACAGTGGCACCTGACAGTGGCATCTGACAGTGACATCTGACAGTGGCATCTGACAGTGGCATCTGACAGTGACATCTGACAGTGGCATCTGACAGTGGTATCTGACAGTGGCATCTGACAGTGGCATCTGACAGTGGCATCTGACAGTGGCATCTGACAGTGGCACCTGACAGTGGCATCTGACAGTGGCACCTGACAGTGGCACCTGAGAGTGGCATCTTGTTTTGATTTCTATTTTCTTTCACATACCATTGCTTTTTTAAAGCTTAAATCAATAACCACTATGGCGGAGTTGATGAAACTCTATGGTTCCTTCTATGTTTTTCTTCATTTCTAAATTTTCTTCTTTGCAATTTTTTGTTCGAATTCGCAGGAAGAACAAAAATGGCAAAGAAGACAAAAATATATAAAATAATTTTTTGTTTCTGACTCAGACAAAGCCTGCATACCTGGTAAAAAGCTCACTGAAAATCCAAGTGTGAATAGAAGGTTGAAAGACGCGTTGCGTCTTACAGCAGAGACCCACTTAAACGCGTTGATTAGGATTAGATGGTGTCGAGAAAACATCTTTTATTCCCTGGCACACGCGTCTCTTAGTGCAACCAACAGCACAGCAAGATTCGGCATAATCATCTTTCTAAAATTATCTGATATAACAACATGCAAGCGTTTGTAAGTCTAAATAAGTGTACAGCAGACGTCATCGTCCTCGCCCTCGACAAAATGGCAATGTAAACAAAGTCACATGACCTCATGATGTCAGCTGAAACACACTATATGTGGTAAATATGTGCTCTAAAAATGTCCCCATAACATTATGAGAAGAAAAGAACATTAATTGTGAAAGACGGAAGTATATGAAAAATGTATTCACTACATCAATATTATCTCTGTCACGATTTTTCGTGGAAGATTTTCGAAACCTTTATCCAAGCCGTGGGAAACTGTATCAATAATTCAAACTCCACACTACAGTATGAACTAAACTTCCATTCACCCACTTTTCAGAACTGCTTACTTCGATAAATGGTTCTCTTATTTGTTAAACATTACATCAAAACACTATAATATTGATGGTGATTTCATGAATATTATTGACACGGTGGGCTTATGAGATAGGACCTTCATGACATCATGACTATTAATATGGTCGGGTTATTTCAAAGGATTAGTTCAGTGGTCAAGCAACTTCATCTTTGATAAAAAGGGACTTCAAAAGATTCAAAATGGTGATGAAAGCATTAGAAAATATTTTTCCGTTAAGGAGATATTTAAGTTTAAAGTTTGGAATTATTTCTGTACAAACGGCTGAAATCAGGCTGGTTGTAATATTACAGCCTCAGATTTCTCAACGTCTTTATGTATTTTAAAGAAAGTTTAATTAATTTTTTCACTATTTAAATTATTTATCCTCAAATTTTCTTCATGTAGTATATTATAAATACCCATCCTAGTTTCAGTTTTACTACTGTTTTGACATATCCTATGGTTTTAAGCCAACAAAATCGAAGGACAAAATATAATAGAATACATACAAACTTTAGAGGAATCTGAGGTTATGACATCACAACTAGTCTGATTTCAGTCGTTTCTACACAAATGATACCAAACTTTAAACTTAAATATCTCCTTAACGGAATAACATTTTTGAATGCTTTCTTCACCAATTTCTTTCTTTCTTTTATATGAGATAGACTTGCTTGACCCCTGAACTAATCCTTTAATAATATCCTGCTTGACCCCTGAACTAATCCTTTAATAATATCCTGATTAATCAGGTTTCAAAATTAGTTTAAAGAAGGTAAGGCTGCTGAAGAATTACCATGAATACTAATGAGAGGGAGGGGCTTACCTTTGAAAGAAGTTATAATGATTATGAGATGCATCAAACTTTGTCAGGTGCTTTTTAAAATTTAATGAGGGGCATTAATCAGATTATCGTGAATATTAATGAGAGGGTGGAGCTTACCTACTGAAAGAAGTTTTAATAAATATGAGACACATCAAACTTTGTCAAATGCTTTAACCTTATAATGAGGTGGGGTTAATCAGATTATCATGAATAATAATGAGAGGGAGGGGCATACCTTGTCGAAGATGTTTAAAATGATGAGACACACCAAACTTTGTCAGATACTTTAACTTAATAATAAGGTGGGGTTAATCAGGTTATCATGAATATTAATGAGTGGGAGGGGCATACCTTGTGGAAGATATTCAAAATGATAATTAGACACACCAAACTTTGTCAGATGCTTTAACTTGATAATGAAGTGGAGTTAATCAGATTATCATGAATATTAATGAGAGGGAGGGGCATACTTTGTGGAAGATATTCAAAGTGATTATGAGACACAGCAAACATTACGAGATGCTTCAACTTAATGAGGTGGGGTTATTAATAATAGTATGATGAATATTCATGACAAGTAAAAGCTTACCTTCTGGAAGATGTTCCAAATAATTGGATACATCAAATTGTCTGATGCTTTAACTTATAATGAACTTGGGTTAATCAGATTATCATGAATATTGATGAGAGGGTGGAGCTTACCTATTGAAAGAAGTTCTAATGATTATGAGACACATCAAACTTTGTCAGTTGCTTTAACTTTATAATGAGGTTGGGTTAATTACATTATCATGAATATTAATTAATGAGAGGGGGGCATACCTTCAGGAAGATATTCAAAGTGATTATGAGACACAGCAAACATTACAAAATGCTTCAACTTAATGAGGTGGGATTATTACTAATAGTATGATGAATATTCATGACAAGTAGAAGCTTACCTTCTGGAAGATGTTCCAAATGATTAACTTAATGAGGTGGGATTATTAATAATAGCATGATGAATATTCATGACAAGTAGAAGCTTACCTTCTGGAAGATGTTCCAAATGATTAACTTAATGAGGTGGGATTATTAATAATAGCATGATGAATATTCATGACAAGTAGAAGCTTACCTTCTGGAAGATGTTCCAAATGATTAACTTAATGAGGTGGGATTATTAATAATAGCATGATGAATATTCATGACAAGTAGAAGCTTACCTTCTGGAAGATGTTCCAAATGATTAACTTAATGAGGTGGGATTATTGATAATAGCATGATGAATATTCATGACAAGTAGAAGCTTACCTTCTGGAAGATGTTCCAAATGATTAACTTAATGAGGTGGGATTATTAATAATAGTATGATGAATATTCATGACAAGTAGAAGTTTACCTTCTGGAAGATGTTCCAAATGATTAACTTAATGAGGTGGGATTATTAATAATAGCATGATGAATATTCATGACAAGTAGAAGCTTTTACCTTCTGGAAGATGTTCCAAATGATTAACTTAATGAGGTGGGATTATTAATAATAGTATGATGAATATTCATGACAAGTAGAAGCTACCTTCTGGAAGATGTTCCAAATGATTAACTTAATGAGGTGGGATTATTAATAATAGCATGATGAATATTCATGACAAGTAGAAGCTTACCTTCTGGAAGATGTTCCAAATGATTAACTTAATGAGGTGGGATTATTAATAATAGCATGATGAATATTCATGACAAGTAGAAGCTTACCTTCTGGAAGATGTTCCAAATGATTAACTTAATGAGGTGGGATTATTAATAATAGTATGATGAATATTCATGACAAGTAGAAGCTTACCTTCTGGAAGATGTTCCAAATGATTAACTTAATGAGGTGGGATTATTAATAATAGTATGATGAATATTCATGACAAGTAGAAGCTTACCTTCTGGAAGATGTTCCAAATGATTAACTTAATGAGGTGGGATTATTAATAATAGTATGATGAATATTCATGACAAGTAGAAGCTTACCTTCTGGAAGATGTTCCAAATGATTAACTTAATGAGGTGGGATTATTAATAATAGTATGATGAATATTCATGACAAGTAGAAGCTTACCTTCTGGAAGATGTTCCAAATGATTATGCGACACATCAAACGTTATCAGATGCTTCAACTGGCCGATACCTTTCGGTAAAGATTTTATTTTGTTCTCTCGCAAACTCAGCATTGTTAATTTCTGAAGGAAAAGGTGAAAAACAGCATAAAAAATGATTAAATAACGAAGTTAGTGTTTATATTACATGGTCATAGGGTGTACAAATCTTGGGCTAAGTCAGTTCGCTTACGTTAATCACCAAGTGTAGGAAAAATATTCAGTATTCAAATGAAGATGGTTGAATTGAATATTCATATTACAGATTATTTATACTTTCATGAGCAACGAAAGGTCAGCTGCATAGTTTTCAGACCCATAATAACACATCCTTACAACATGACCCAGACAACTTCAACAATAGTTGAAAGAGTTCCGAGTTGAGGTGCAGTGGCTCAACGGTTTAAGTATTGCTCATATATGAAAGGTACAGGGGGTTGATTCCTTTCATGGGTGCTGCACTATAACCTTGAGCAAGACACTACTTGCTCCAGTCCACTCAGCTGTAAAATAAGTAGCAGCACTGCTGGGGACTTAATCTGCAATGGACTGGTTCAGGGGGAGTCATGTGCTCTCATCCGCTTTTGCCATGGAAACTGGGGATAAGCATCGCCTTATGGGCCAAATAGCTCTGATGGATTTCACCTTTTTTAGCGGAGACCGTATTAAAATCTGAACATCACTTTTTAAAATTTTGAAAAAAACATGTACAGCTTTTGAGTAATGGCAGGTCAAAGGTGGATCAATTTTTAATTTATGCCAAATCTGTGATGGGTGGACAGCTTTCTATGTACTTCTTACAACTCCTTCCCCCCTACCCCTCCCTGCCCCCCATATCACTGAAAATGATGGGATAGTCCAACTTTGTTACCATTTAATTGTCGGTATGGTACATACAGTACTAAAATAGCTTTGGTAAGAACTTGCTAAGCCACTTCAAAGCAATATGATAAACATTTAATATACAGAGGATTTACAAAGGTTGCCCTGTAATACATCACAAATTTGCATATTAATTTGCATATTGCTGTATGAGATTTCAAAATGCTGTGAAATGTGCTCAATTTTCAATTGATTTTGAGGAACTTTGTTGCTACTTTTCTGGTTATTAATATAATTTAAAGCAGTTTATAAACATGACCTATACCTTTAGAAGCACACATGATGTTCACACAAATTTCTTGATGTAGTTTGAAAAGCAACCCCCTTCCCCAACCTTGGTACTTACAGTTAAGTTGTTTATATCTTCTTCTACTACTGTGATGCGGTTAAATCTAAGAAACAATGTTGTCAAAGAGATGAGTTTGTATACAACTTCCGGTATCTGAGGAGAAACAGAAGGAGAAGGTTTACATCTTTATGTATGGAAGCAGGCATTACGTCAAATCCTCGCCACAAATTTTCAGACTTTTCACCTGCAGGAACCCCCATTTCGGTAAATATAACTTTTAGACTCTGCTAGAAGCAATTAAGAAACCAACCACAGATAGTTCAGTGATTTTACACATCAGTAATTACAATCCAAATTATCTATATGCACACAATGGAACTTACTATGAAGAGCATGGTATTTTGGATTTGGTTACTGCAGGGCCAAGTCATGCATGTAATTTGGGGCTGAGGATTCATTTGGACTTTGAAAAGAATGTTTCTATCAGTGAGTTATAAACACTAGTGAGTTTGGATGCAATGAACTGAAAATTTACAGCCAGAGTTATTTATCATGGGTACATGCAACTCTGTCGGTTGGCAAAGATAATGTAGGTCCCAGGTTCAAGTCCAACAACAATTTAAGCTTGGCTTCTCCACAGATATGCACAACGACACACTGACATCAAGTGCAGAGGTCTGTCTTCTGCATCACACCTTCTCCCCCACCAGACCTTTGAGAAAAATAGTCAGTGGGTGGCGCTCGCGGTCCTTCGGAAGGAACAGCAGTCAGTCCCAATGGCAGGAGATTCATCCCCTTACTGGTTCTCTGAACACTTCTTGCCATGAGTAGGGTGTTAATCCAGTGTTTATTCACTTCCCGTCCTGGCAAATTCCTTGGGTCCACACTGAAAACTGAACACTCCATATCCCCCAAAGTCCTCCTCTCATCCTATTTGCTACAATATTTCATAAATATATATAAACGATGACAATTTTTTTCCCTCGTTAAGTTTGTTGTGCCTCAGATCTAATACTTTGAGTGACAGAGTTGCTGCAACTCTGGAGATCAAGGCTGGTCAGTCAGTAAGTTTTCAACTCTGGAGATCGCAGCTGGTCAGTCAGTAAGTTTTCAACTCTGGAGATCGCGGCTGGTCAGTCAGTAAAATTTCAACTCTGGAGATCGCGGCTGGTCAGTCAGTAAGTTTTCAACTCTGGAGATTGCGGCTGGTCTGGAGATCGAGGCTGGTCAGTCAGTAAGTTTTCACAAAGGAGGAGTGTTCCATATCTGTCTTATAACAAAGTCCCCTCTACCAATATTTGCTAAAACCTTTCAACAAAGGCCAACTACGTACCTCCTTGAGTTTATTGTGTCTCAGATCTAATACTTTGAGTGACAGAGTTGCTGCAACTCTGGAGATCGAGGCTGGTCAATCAGTAAGTTTTCACAAAGGAGGAGTGTTCCATATCTGTCTTATAACAAAGTCCCCTCTACCAATATTTGCTAAAACCTTTCAACAAAGGCCAACTACGTACCTCCTTGAGTTTATTGTGTCTCAGATCTAATACTTTGAGTGACTTGAGTTGCTGCAACTCTGGTGGCAGGTCAGTAAGTGAGTTTTCACTAAGGGCTAGCTTTTCAAGGTTGAGAAGAGGCCCGATCTCTGCTGGGAGATTAGTAAGTCGGTTGCCGTACAGATACAACTCCACCAGTTGGGTTAACTGTAAGAATAGAGAAGAGAAATGTAGGAATTACAGTATTTGAAAAGGTTTGCAGTGGCATATGAGCCATGGATTGCAAATTTCTTCAATTTTCTGGAAATATTGCTGAAATTTTTAGTAATTTACAACTCCCGTTTAACAAACAGTTTTGTAGTGGACATAAGAGACCATACATTTGTGTAGATATGTTGGGACTGAGAGAGAATTAAAAAATAAACCATCTACCAACAACTCCCATCTTATTCCATTCTCAATTTATCCAAGTTTAAAGTTGTTAGATGGCGCTGCCATTTTGTCTAATTTTGTGTTGAAACCATGCCAACGATCGATGACATAATTTGCCTCACATGTATGTGCTAGCACACTATGCATTTTTTATAATTCTCTTTGAAAATGTTCTTTCTAAAATGTTTTGACATGAAGTTCTAAGAACCTGGATCATTAATATCATATACAATTAAAAATTCATAGACCCATGCTTAGAAAAACTTATTTCTTAGAAGTTTGACATAAATAATGTTTTGAATAAATTCAAATTCTGCTATAAAATTGTTTTGTATGGTGTGAAATTTTTTCAGATGACTTAAAGGATTAGTTAAGGGTCAAGCAAGTCAGTCTTATATGAAAGAGGACTTCAAAAGAAACAACATAGTGAAGAAAGCATTCAAAAATCTTATTCTGTTAAGGAGATATTAAAAGATTAATTCAGTGGTCAAGCAAGTCCATCTTTTATGAAAGAGGACTTCAAAAGAACAAAATGGTGAAAAAAGCATTCAAAAATCATAATCCGTTAAGGAGATATTTAAGTTTAAAGTTTTGTATCCTTTGTGTAGAAAGAATCGACTACCAGTGATGTCATAGCCTCAGATTCTTCAAAGTCTTTATGTATTCTATTATATTTTGTACTGTGATTTTGTGGAATAAAAACCATGGGATGTCAAAAAAGTAGTAAAACAGAATCTTGGCAGGGTATTTATAATATACAACCTGAAGAAAGTTTGAGGACAAATAGTGAAAATATAAAATAAACTTTCTTTAAAATACATACAGACTTTGAGAAATCTGAGGTTGTGACATCACAACTAGTCTGATTTCAGTCATTTCTACAGAAATGATACCAAACTTTAACCTTGAATATCTCCTTATACACAGAATAAGACTTTAAGATTTTGCACTGCTTTCTTGACCATTTTGTTTCTTTTGAAGTCTTCTTTCATATAAGATGGACATGCTTATCACTAAACTAATCCTTTAAAATTATTATCCCTATTATGTTAATGAGGAAAAAGCCAGACTTTAAAAACTGAAATAAGAAAAAATACTCACTTCCTTTACAGAACTTGGCAAGGAAGGAATCTGCAAACACAACAAAACAGCAAATATGAGGCTACAGGAAAATATGCACTTTGTGATCCTAAATATTTGCGAATGTGACAAAACATCTTGGGTAATGTGACTAAATACACAGGGTTTCAAGAAAATTATAAAATTTCTATAGAGTATTCGAATTGTAACCTGTGCATTAAATCTCCGCAATGCACAATTTGAGTAGTTGGCATAGTCCATTTTTACAACAGGTGAAAATCTTAACAAAGTGAAAAAAATAAATGTATGTACATTTTTTATATTCTTTCTTGATGTTTTTTTAAGCATTTTAAACAATCTAATATGGATATTTTAACAAATTGTTAATGTTTTGGCGTGTTCACATGCATATTAAATGCACGGTGCAAAGGCCTTTGCCTCATGCATTAAATACGCATATAAACACTTCTGACTCAACATTAATCTTTAATTATGACACTACATCATCATACTATGTATTGAGTTGTGCAAGTGACGTCAAAATATTGTGAAACAGAATATCACGTTACATATGGCACCACTTTGGGGTACAGAATGTGGCACCAAAATATCTGGTTTGGTGAATCAAAAATATTGGGTCACTCAAATGTTGGGTTCTGTATAGGCCATACAAAGTGTCAAGTGACTTTTTTAGCAGAATGCACACACATTTCTGCTGCAGTTTAAATATTTTTTGTACGGGGGAATACGGGGGGTTGGGTTGGGAGGAGGGGGTGGGGGGCATTCCCCTCTCTCGATCCAACCATACTGTACCCCAACTAAGGCTGAGTCGTGTACCCCGCCAAACTGTTGGACCAAGTATAAAAATATCGTGTACGTGTACCTGGAAAAAATAGATCCGCCCCCCCCCTCCAATTTTATTTCAGCTCCTCGCTGAACTGGTATATATTGGGACTGGGTAAGAGTAACAACTACCCGGTTCCACTTTTTTGCTACCCGATTCATGCCTAGCCCCAGCCCCAGCTCCATTTAGTTTACAATCAGCACACCTTTAAATGATTCATGCCTAGCCCCAGCTCCAATTAGTTTACAATCAGCATACCTTTAAATGATTCATGCCCTAGCCCCAGCTCCAATTAGTTTACAATCAGCACACCTTTAAATGACTCATGCCTAGCCCCAGCCCCAGCTCCAATTAGTTTACAATCAACACACCTTTGAATGATTCATGCCTAGCCTAGCCCCAGCTCCAATTAGTTTACAATCAACACACCTTTAAATGATTCATGCCTAGCACCAGCTCCAATTAGTTTACAATCAGCACACCTTTGAATGATTCATGCCTAGCCCCAGCTCCAATTAGTTTACAATCAACACACCTTTAAATGATTCATGCCTAGCACCAGCTCCAATTAGTTTACAATCAGCACACCTTTAAATGATTCATGCCTAGCCCCAGCTCCAATTAGTTTACAATCAGCACACCTTTAAATGATTCATGCCTAGTGCCAGCTCCAATTAGTTTACAATCAGCACACCTATAGATGATTCATGCCTAGCGCCAGCCCCAGCTCCAATTAGTTTACAATCAGCACACCTTTGAATGATTCATGCCTAGCCCCAGCTCCAATTAGTTTACAATCAGCACACCTATAGATGATTCATGCCTAGCGCCAGCCCCAGCTCCAATTAGTTTACAATCAGCACACCTTTGAATGATTCATGCCTAGCCCCAGCTCCAATTAGTTTAAAATCAGCACACCTATTGATGATTCATAGCCCCAGCTCTAATGAGTTCCTAGCCCCAGCTCCAATTAGTTTACAATCAGCCCAGCTCAATTAGTTTACAATCAGCACACCTTTAAATGATTCAAGCCTAGCCCCAGCTCCAATTAGTTTACAATCAGCACACCTTTAAATGTACTACTCACCGCTAATTTACTGAGATCCAATCTCTTGTCGCCTCTTTCCTTGCATTTGGAAAATTCTTTACTAAGATCCTGTAGAGATGAAAAGAAAAAAAAAGGTTATAAAAAGATAAATAGCGCCAACCAATTTATATGAGATGGTGAACATATATTTATTCATGCAAAATCATCAAATACTGCTTACCGTATTTTCTCTAATAACCCCCCCTCCCCGTCATTTTTCATACTTTCAGGATGTAACAACGTCACGTTTAACTAACGAATGTGACTTGAAAAGGCTGTAAGTCGAACGTAACCAAGTGGAAAATATGCAAAGAGTATATTTTATTAATAATCCATGCACAATAATGCTAAAAACATAAAAATCGCTTAAAGAAACTAATATCATAGGCCTAAAAGAAATTGCCGTTCTTTTGTAAGTTACATTTTTTTCTTCATACTTTACCCTCGAATAAACGCCCCCCTGTTTTCCAAATGCAATGCCCTGGGGGCATTTATTAGAGAAAATACGGTAACTTTGCTTTGAGTCTGCTGAGCTCAGAGAACCCTTTCCTGTCTCTGGGAGTTTGTTTTTGTCTTCAAGATTTTGCAAGGTCTCTGGAACAAATCGTTAACTGCACCTACTGTATCAAGAACCTGCAGTAGTGTAATACACTTCAGGCAAAATCCTTTCAATCCAATGAGCATCTATTGTACGTGCAAACATAATAAGCTTTCTGCATACAGTAGTACTGTACTAATTATCAAGCTGGCAAAAGGACCCCACTCAAATGTGGCTTAGATTGGATCTCCATACTTCTAAGTACTGCACTTATTACATCATTACTTTTCAGATACTGGGGTGGGGGGTGGGCGAGGTGGTGAGTGCTGAGGTGAGGTAGTGGAGGAGGTGGTTTGAACTCAAAGAGTGTCTGTTTACTGTACATGGGTCACTTTTTACTAGTGTTTACGGTGTCCCCTGCCTGATAGTATTTATCAACTCATTCTACATGCTATATTACTGTGAGAATGCCCTAGTTCCAGCAGTGTGGCCATGGGGTGGTATGAGGGGGTAATACCCCCACCTTCTCCCCCCCCTTTCCCCCAACGTTTTTGTAACAAAATGTCTTTCAATTCTTAAAAAAAAAAATTAGTCTATTTTATTAATTAACACTTGCTTAGGTAATGCCACGTAAACAGTACAAGATGGGTAGGCGAATATAACCCCCTTGATTTTTACCAGGTGGTGTCAAAGGCCTTTTCAAAGAAGATAGAGTTGGTGTAGTAATTCCTTATGAAGGCTTCTCGGACATATGTATCTACAGTTTCAGAAAATTGTCAGACAATTGCAGTTTTTCCTGAAGCCGTTGTAATAGGGGGTGAGAATGTGGTTCTTCTCAAGGTTCTGTGACAGCATAGTCTGTAATAGTCTTGCAGAGGCAGGGGTGAAGAAGCGATAGGGGATAGTTATTGGGAATGGTCCTGCTTTGTTGGACTTAGGATGGGGATAATGGTGGCCTCTCTCCAAATGTTAGGGAAAGTTTTGGAGGACCAAAGGTTGTTGTAAATCTTGAGTAAGATTTTGAGAAAAGTCCTGGGGAGATTTTTGAGGAGATTAAGTGAATGCCGTCAGGGCCTTGTGAAGACGACCCTGAATTTTGGGGGCTTGAGGAGAGCTCGGAGTGCGTGTAGGTCTCTTGGTTGTTTGACTGGAAGTTCAGTAAGATTCTCTCAGCCTTGGTTTTCAGGTTACAAAAAAGAGTAAGAAAGATACTCGTTGGAGGAGGTTTTGGCATAGGTACTGTGGAGGCTAAGCAGTCTGAGATGTTGTTGAGGGCGGTGATTTTGATGTTGTTATGGATAAGATGAGAGATATTGTTGGCAGTACTCTTCCCTTTATAGTTACAGTATAAATCATGTTCCAGACTTTGGCGGGGGAGGTTTGGAGTAGTGTTTACACGGGTACCCGAAATATCCAAGTACCCGACCGATTGTGTTGTAACCCGGTCCCGAAATTACAGCCCGGGTATGGATTTTCATAATATTACCAATTGCAGACTGTTTCTATTTCAGAATTGTATGTTTAAAAGAATAAATCTTATTTTACAAAAATTATAAAGTGTATGTTTCTTTTCTATTCCAATGCAATGCAATAAAACAATAACAAAATAATGTCACAGATCGCAGAAATGATGTTGAACGAGCCGATGTGGCTATATGTAGTAACGTATGTACACAAGTACTACTACATAGTAGTACTCTCTAAACTTTGCTGTATAAAAAAAGATATACAAACCAGCACACAACAAGCAGTGTGTGTAGTATGCTACAGAAAAAATATATTGCAGTTGTACATTACCAAACTATTTTGAAAGCGTGTTTGCTATTTGCTGAAAAAAATGTATACACCTATTATGAACCAATCACAAGTTGTGTTCAAATGAAATTGTTACGTGCTACTGAGCGTGCACATAACAGAACCGTGGAAATCAAGTACTATTTCAGAAAACACC
Organism: Chiridota heheva; assembly: GCA_020152595.1. Classification (NCBI taxonomy): domain Eukaryota; kingdom Metazoa; phylum Echinodermata; class Holothuroidea; order Apodida; family Chiridotidae; genus Chiridota; species Chiridota heheva. The sequence continues at coordinate 104,528 of JAIGNY010000403.1, forward strand.
CGTTCTGTGAAATTTTAAGGAATTCAGTATATTATTGTAAGGTATTTTAAGAAGACAGGTCAATAAAAGAGACTAGAAACATTTGTTTTTTATTTCTCTATTCACAAAAACAGAGATACGATTGAAGAAACAAGAAATATCACAAGATTTTACAAGGTACACTGTTAGATTTTAACACATACTACTTTCGCGAAAAATATTGAAAAGGCCTTGTCGGCACGTCGGATACCCAACCGATAATGCAGGTTGGGTATCGGTCCGATTTTTGGACCCTGTGCAAACACTAGTTTGGAGATTCAAAGGAGGAGACGTATGTTTTCCAGGTTGTTTTCCTGAGTTTGATGGTCTTCCTGGCTTTGGCTCTGAGAATGGGAAAATTGTCTAGGTTTTGGGGAGAAGGGTGGGTTTTGGGGAGAAGGGTGGGTTTTGGGGAGAAGGGTGGGTTTTGGGGAGAAGGGTGGGTTTTGGGGAGAAGGGTGGGTTTTGGGAAGAAGGGTGGGTTTGGGGAGAAGGGTAGGTTTTGGGGAGAAGGGTGGGTTTTGGGAAGAAGGGTGGGTTTTGGGGAGAAGGGTGGGTTTTAAAGAGATGGAGGGCTATGTTCTTGAGAGAGATAGTTTTTTTTCTTCGCAATTTGTGGTGAGCCAAGGTTTGAAGTTCTTTGGAGTGGAGGTTGAGGTAGAGATGGAGAAATTGTGACTCCAGAACTTTGGAGGTGAAGAGATTGACTGGATTGGCAGAGAGAAGGATTTCATTGGTGATAGACATGTTGCATAAACTGGAGTAAAGATTCCAGTCACCTCACCTCACCTAGTCTCTTCAAGCCTCCTGGCCCATAAGGCTTTAGTGCACTCTCTCCACTGGACTCTGTTATTTGCAAGGTTCCAGTCAGCTTGGTAGAAATTCCAATTGGTAGAGAAGGCTTGAGACGAGGGGGGAGGGTGGAGATGAGAATGGGGAAATGATCGATGCCACAAAGCGAAGGGTTGACCCTCCAGTCCGAGAAGTCTACATAGAGAGAGGGGTCACAGATGGTAAGGTCGAAGGTGACTTTTCCCAGGTGTAAGTATTTAGAAGATCCATTGTTGAGAAGACAAGAGGTTGAGGAGGTTTTCAATAAGTTTTCCTCTGGCTGTCGAGGAGGAACAGCCCCAGAGGGGGTTGTGAGCACTGAAGTCACCCATGAGGATGAAAGGTTTAGGAAGTTGAGTGATCAGGTTGTCATGGTCGGTGGGGGAAAGGGGGAGGTTAGGAGGAATGTTGAGGTTGCAGATGGTGATAGTTTTGTGAAGGGTCAGACGGCAGGATGTTTGAAGGTTGGAGTGAATAGGGATGAGGATCAAAGGGATATCATTCCTGACATAGATGGAAGAGCCACCGGAAGCTTTTCTAGGGTTCTGGGAGATATAGTGTGTCCCTGAGTAACTTGGGATAGGGATAGAGTCAGAGGAGGATGAAAAAATTTCCTGAAAGAAAGATACATGAAGTACTGGGGTTGAAAGTGGAAATGAGAAGTTTGAGTTCTTCAAAATTAGCAGAAAGTCTGTGACAGTTCCATTGTATGACGTCAGCAGCCATTAGTGATAGGTAAGGGGGAGAAGGTCCTGAGGGGGCCCGGGTCTGAGGAAGGCTAGCCGACTTTAATGTTTTGGAAGGGTTTTTGATTAATGGAGGGGAGGATTACAAAAGAGGAAAGTTGGACTGGGTGTTCCCACTGTTGTTGTAAGATACCTCGGAGGAATAGGCAGGGTGGGTGGGTGGTGTTCTGAGTTGGGATGGTTGGGTTTCTGTTGAGTCTTGAAGGAGTTTCTGTTAGTTTGGTCTGGATTTTTCACGTGAGTGGTGAGGGGGTGAGAATAGTTCAGGCAAAATTGAAAAGGTTTGTGTTGATTGATGGCGGGGAGGGGTGTTTGGATACTGTGAAGGTTGTCTTTGGTGTTTTGTTGGCTTCTTTGTTTCTTCCTTGGGCGGAGGTGAACTGCTGTGGTCCTTGAGAGGTGGTGTGATGCTGGTCCGATTTTCTCCAGAAAGGGCGAGGGAGGCTGCATGTTGATGCAAGAGGCCCAAGGTGTTGGTGGATGTGGAAGAGGTTGAGGTTGAAATAAAAGTGGGGGTGGGGAGACAGTGGCCCTCCCCTGGTATGATATCTTGTCCAACCAGACTATATCGGTCTGGACACCCTTGAAAACAGTGCAGGGACGGGTTAAGTCAGAAAGTTAAGTTAAGTCAGGGGCGGGTTAAGTCAAAAAGTTAAGTTAAGTTAAGTCAGGGGCGGGTCAGACAGAAACTGTTCTGACTGATATTGATAAGGACCATTCATTAGTCAAACAGGACAATTGCTTACTATGCTATCATTCTGTATTCTGTATCCATGAAAGGTATTTATTTGGGGTGAAGATGGGGTTGTTTAGGCAAGTGGTGGTTTGAATGTTGGTAGGTTTATTAGTAGGGTTGATAGTAGGGGTGTTGTGCATATTATCAAATAGTGGGAGCACATGTGTATTTCTGTTTACTTACGTCGGTGATTTCGGACATATTTTGAGATGAATTCTTTTCAACATGGAGGTCTACACTGAGCAAAGAGTGCTAATTCAGAATTTTATTGTTCTCATTTTTTTCCTCTATTTTCTTTCGCGTTTCACTTTTACTGTATATGGAACAACATATTAAACAGTTTTTTACAACGTTTCTTAATATTTTGGTGGAAATATTTCACGAGTTAAAATTTTACTCGACTATTTGGAATACTATATATTTCGGAATAAAACATGGAAATCTCAGTAAGTTAAACTTGTTTATTTTCATTGCGCCAATCCTTTTCATTTTGCTAATATTTTAGTTTTAGTTTATTTTATTTTATTCAATTTTCATTTTATGATGTATATAAAAAAAATGTCCGTGCCCGCCCAGAGAGTGCAGACACAACTTGCGTTGCCACGGTTCCTTACTTTTCAGGTTGTAATTTTTTGTTGAACTTATTAAAAATAAATAATGATCGTAAATCTCTGTGGTACACTCTGCATTGTCGTTACCAATTTAAAGTGGGCTGTTCTGTGTCCTTTGAAAAGACACGGGAATTGAAATACTTAATTTTGCTTAAAACGGCAATTTGTATCAGTTTAAACGTATCTGAAACTAAAGTAATTTGCAGGTTCGATACGTATGCAGACGTTAAATATTACACACAGCAGACCGAGGACTTCCCTCGCTGAAAGAAATACAAGTTGTGATTGGAAAATAACGCTCGTGATAGTATCTTTGTATTGAAAAATTAAATCACAAGTTGCATGAAAACAAATACCATGTTTTTGGCTTCGGAATAGGGTTTTTTTCAGCGCTTTACCGGCGGCCTCACCGGCGCTTTATTGGCGGCTTACCGGCGGCTTACCGGCGCTTTACCGGCAGCTTACCGGCGCTTTACCGGCGGCTTACCGGCGTTAAAATTATCAGTGCAATTGTCAAACTGCTCGCATCGGTACTGTATGAGGCTAATTCAGATTATTAACTAAAAAAGATATATAAAAAAATCTTTGTAAAACAAATTACATCTTTTTTTAACGAGGAGCAGGGCTGACCCAAAGGGGCAGGGCGGACCCCTAGGGTGGCAGGGCGGGCCCACACAGGGACAGGGCGGGCCTCCCCTTGTGAAACAGCAAAGCTAGGGGTCTGTTACACTTATTGCATGCTTCACATATACACTCCAAATTTCTCATGCAAATTATTTACTAGAAACAGTACAATCAGAAACTTACCACATGCAGACACAAACATTACACTCTAATGGGTATGTATGTACAGGAATAGACAATATTAGCAAGCTTTCTGCATACCCCAAAATTACCCTGACCAAATCAATGTACTGTTGCATATGTATGCTATGTGTACATGGGAAGAGTCATTTCTGTACCTACTGTACATATTGCATACAATATGTTCCCAATCACATCACTTAAATTTGTGTTCATCTTCACAAATGTCTGTACAAATATCTTGCACTTATTACATAATGCTTCAGATACACCCCAAATTTCCAAGATAGCACATGGTCTATCCATGGAGGTACCACTTTAGAGGTATATCAAGCAAATCATTCACTACAGTAGATACTGTACAATCAGGGACCTAATACACTGCAGGCAAAAACATTTCACTCCAACGAGTATCTACAGTGGGCACAAACTTAACAAGATTTCTAAATATTTGATAAACCCATCAACCATAATGAAGGAGCCAAGGGGTGGGCAAGAGGAGAGAGCAAGGGGAAGAGCACGGGAAGAGCAAGAGGAGAGAGCAAGGGGAAGCACGGTGAGCGCAAGGGGAGAGCAAGAGGGAGAGCAAAAGGGAGATCAAGAGAAAGAGCAAGGGAAAGAGCAAGGGGGAGAGCAAGGGGAGAGCAAGGAGGAGAGCAAGGGGAAAGCAAGGGGAGAGCAAGGGGAGAGCAAGTGGGAGAGCAAGGAGAGAGCAAATGGGAGGAGAGCAAAGGGGAGAGCAAGAGGGAGAGCAAGGGGAAAGCAAGGGGAGAGCAAGGGGAGAGCAGGGGAAAGCAAGAGGAGAGCAAGGGGAGAGCAAGGGGGAGAGCAAGGGGAAGCAGGGGAGAGCAAGGGGATAGCAAGAGGGAGAGCAGGGGATGGCAAGAGGGAGACCAGGGGAGAGCAAGGGAGAGAGCAAGAGGGAGAGCAAGGGATAGGAAGGGGGAGAGCAAGGGAATAGCAAGAGGATAGCAAGAGGGAGAGCAGGGGGAAAGCAAGAGGGAGAGCAGGGAGAGCAAGGGGAAAGCAAGGGGATAGCAAGAGGGAGAGCAAGGGGAGAGCAGCGGAAAGCAAGAGGAGAGCAGGGGAGAGCAAGGGGAGAGCAAGGAGATAGCAAGGGGGAGAGCAAGGAGGAGAGCAAGGGGGAAGCAAGGGAATAGCAGGGGAGAGCAAGGAGATAGCAAGGGGGAAGGAGAGCAAGGAGATAGCAAGGGGAAGGGTAGAGCAAGGGGATAGCAAGGGGAAGGGTAGAGCAAGGGGATAGCAAGGGGAGAGCAGAGAAGAGCAAGGGAATAGCAAGAGGGAGAGCAAGGGGATAGCAAGGGGGAGAGCAAGGGAATAGCAAGAGGATAGCAGGAGGGAAAGCAAGGGGAGAGCAGGGGAAAGCAAGAGGGAGAGCAAGGGGATAGCGAGAGGATAGCAAGAGGAGAGCAGGGGAAAGCAAGGGGAGAGCAAGGGGATAGCAAGGGGAGAGCAAGGATAGCAAGGGGGGGAGAGCAAGGGGATAGCAAGAGGATAGCAAGAGAGCAGGGAAAAAGCAAGAGGGAGAGCAAGGGAAAGAGCAAGGGGAGAGCAAGGGGATAGCAAGGAAAGAGCAAAGGGAGAGCAAGGGGAGAGCAAGGGGGAAAGCAAGGGAGAGAGCAAGGGGATAGCAAGGGGATAGCAAGGAAAGAGCAAGGGGAGAGCAAAGGGGGTTGGACATGTATACTGCTCTGAGTACAGAAGAGAGTGGGCATTTTGTACCTACATATTGCATGCATTGTGTTTCCAACAATATCATTTAATTTTGTGTATCTTCATACTTCTGTACACTTATGTCTTGCACTTATTATATGCTTCAAATACACCCCAAATTTTCAAGATATTGCAAGGTCTATCAAGCATATCATTTACTAGATACAATACTGTACAATCCGGAACCTGACATTGCAGGCAAAAACATTCCGCTCGAACAAGCATCTATGCACAAAATTAACGAGCTTTCTGCATAGTAATATTTCCTGGTTGTTGCAGCCTCTTTGTTGACATTGTGTTAGGGAATCCCTAGTATTCTAGACCCTGGGAAATCCAGGGACCTCTACTACGAAGGTTTCTATGGAATCTGAATCATTGTGTTCATTTCCAGGGATGTATAGAGTCAGCAGAATAGAGGAAATACCTGTAGTGTGAAGTACTTTCCAGCACTGCAGTCAGTGTAGAATCTAATGTTCAATTCTTTTACCTAGAAAAAATATAGTATAAACTTGGTTAAAAAAGTTGAACATCTCAGCAGGTATTAGGATGTGATTTCAGAATTTAAGTATAAACAAATTTTGAGAACTCTATAAATCTCAATAAGAAATCCTTTCAAATACAAAAACGAAGTTGGCTTCTCAAACCCAAATAGGAAGAATAAGGATTGCTACGTTTCCAACCCTGCTACGTTTCTATTCATGCTATGTCTCCATTCCTCCTATGTTTCCAACCTCCTATGTTTCCACTGCCCTCCTATGTTTTCACTGCCCTACTATGTTTCCAACAATCCAATGTTTCCAACCCTTCTATGCTCCAATCCTACTACAGTATGTTTTCAACCTGCTGACTCCAACCCTGTTTCCAACGCTGCTGCTACAGTATGTATGTCTCCAATCCTCCTATATGTTTCCAACCCTTCTGTTTTTACCCCTACTATGTTTCCAACAGGTCTACTGTCTCCAACCGATCTCCTGTCTCCAACCATGCTGTTTCCAACCCCTATGTTTCCAACCCCTACGTCTCCAACCCCTACCGGTCTCCCCTGTTTTTCCAACCCCTATGTTTCCAACCCCTCCTTTCCAACCCCTCTCAACGGCCTCCGTTTTCCAACCCCTATGTTTCCAACCCCTATGTTTCCAACCCCTATGTTTCCAACCTCTGTTTTCAACCCCTATGTTTCCAACCCCTATGTTTCCAACCCCTATGTTTCCAACCCCTATGTTTCCAACCCCTATGTTTCCAACCCCTATGTTTCCAACCCTCTATGTATCCAACCCCTATCTTTTCAACCCCTATGTTTCCAACCCCTATGTTTCCAACACCTATTTTTCCAATCCCTGTTGCCAACCCCTATGTTTCCAACCCCTATGTTTTCAACCCCTATGTTTCCAACCCCTATGTTTCCAACCCCTGTTTCCAACCCCTATGTTTCCAACCCCTATGTTTCCAACCCTTATGTATCCAACCCCTATCTTTTCAACCCCTATGTTTCCAACCCCTATTTTTCCAACCCCTGTTGCCAACCCCTATGTTTCCAACCCCTATGTTTTCAACCCCTGTTTCCAACCCCTATGTTTCCAACCCCTATGTTTCCAACCCCTATGTTTCCAACCCCTATCTTTTCAACCCCTATGTTTCCAACCCCTATGTATCCAACCCCTATCTTTTCAACTCCTATGTTTCCAACCCCTATGTTTCCAACACCTATTTTTCCAACCCATTTTTCCAACCCCTGTTTCCAACCCCTGTTTCCAACCTGTTTCCAACCCCTGTCTCCAACCCTTTTCCAACCCCTACGTTTCCAACCCTTGTTTCCAACCCTTTTCCAACCCCTATGTTTTTAGCCCCTCTTTCTAACTCCTGTTTCCAACCCCTGTTTCCAACCCCTGTTTTCAACCCCTGTTTTCAATTCTGCCATGTTTCTAACCCTGCGATATGCCTCAAACCTTGCTGTTTTTAACTCTGATATGCTTCCAACCCTGCCATCTTTTCAATCCTGCTACGTTTCCAACGTGTTGTTTGAACCCTACTACATTTCCAACCCTGCTATGCTTTCAACCCTGCTACAGTATGCTTTCAACCATTCTGTGTCCAACCCTGCTACTGTATGTTTCCAACTTTTCTACATTTTCAACCTGCTACATTTCCAACACTGCTGTTTTCAACCCTGCCACAGTACAATGTTTCCAACCCTGCTGTTTTCTAACCCTGTTATGTTTCAAACACTGCTTTTTCAAACCCTGCTATACTTCCAACCCTTCTATGTTTTTAACCCTGCTAAATGTATGTTTCCAACCCTGCTATACTTCAAACCTTGCTATCTTTTAAATCCTGTTATGCTTCCAACCTTGCTGAATTTCCACACCTACTACATGTTTCCAACCCTATTGTTTTCAACCCTGTTAAACTTTCAACAGGTCTGCTGTCTCCAAGCCTTCTGTTTCCTACACCCTACATTTCCAACTCTCTTATGTTTCCAACCCACTGTTTCCAACCATCCAATGTTTGCAACACTTCAATGTTTCCAATCCTGCTGTCTCCAACTCTCCTATATTTTTAACCCACCTGTTTCCAACCTGCATGTCTCCAACCCTGTTTTATCCAATCCTACTATGTTTCCAACCTGGCTATGCTTCCAACCCTCCTCTTTCCAACCCTGCCTTGTTTCTACCACTGCTATGTTTCTACCACTGCTATGCTTCCAACCCTGCTACGCTTCCAACACTGCTACAATTTCCAACCCTGCTACATTTCCAACCCTGCTACGTTTCCAACCATGCTACGTTTCCAACCCTGCTACGCTTCCAACACTGCTACAATTTCAACCTTGCTACGTTTCCAACCCTGCTACGTTTCCAACCCTGCTGCGTTTCCAACCCTGCTACGTTTCCAACCATGCTACGTTTCCAACCCTGCTACGTTTCCAACCCTGCTACAATTCTAACCCTGCTACTTTCCAACCCTGCTACGTTTCCAACTCTGCTACGTTTCCAACTCTGCTGTTTCCAATCCTGCTACGTTTCCAACCCTGCTACAATTCTAACCCTGCTACGTTTCCAACCCTGCTACGTTTCCAACTCTGCCACGTTTCCAACCCTGCTACGTTTCCAACTCTGCTACGTTTCCAAACATGCTACAGTATGTTTTCAACCCTGCTGTTTTCAACACTGCTATGTTTTCAATCCTGCTATGCTTCCATCCATGCTGTTTCCAACCCTGATATGCTTCAAACCCTGCTATCTTTTAAACCCTACTATGTTTCTAACCCTGCTACTGTACGTTTCCAACCATGCCACAATTCTTACCCTGCTACGTTTCCAACCTAGCTACGTTTCCAACCCTGCTACAATTCTAACCCTGCTACGTTTCCATCCCTGCTAGGTTTCCAACTCTGCTACGTTTCCAACCCTGCTACGTTTCCAACCCTACTAAGTTTCCAACCCTGCTACGTTTCCGAACCTGCTACAATTCTAACCCTGCTACGTTTCCAACTCTGCTACGTTTCCAACCCTGCTCGTTTCCAACTCTGCCACGCTTCCAAACATGCTACAGTATGTTTTCAACCCTGCTGTTTTCAACACTGCTATGTTTTCAATCCTGCTATGCTTCCATCCATGCTGTTTCCAACCCTGCTATGTTTCCAACCCTACTACGTTTCCAAACCTGCTACGTTTCCAACCCTGCTACAATTCTTACCCTGCTACGTTTCCAACTCTGCTACGTTTCCAACCCTGCTACGTTTCCAACTCTGCTACGTTTTCAACCATGCTACAGTATGTTTTTAAACCTGCTGTTTTCAACACTGCTATGTTTTCAATCCTGCTATGCTTTCATCCATGCTGTTTCCAACCCTGATATGCTTCAAACCCTGCTACGTTTCTAACCCTGCTACGTTTCCAACCCTGCTACGTTTCCAACCCTGCTACAATTCTAACCCTGCTACGTTTCCATCCCTGCTACGTTTCCAACTCTGCTACGTTTCCAACCCTGCTACGTTTCCAACCCTACTAAGTTTCCAACCCTGCTACGTTTCCAATCCTGCTACAATTCTAACCCTGCTACGTTTCCAACTCTGCTACGTTTCCAACCCTGCTACGTTTCCAACTCTGCTACGTTTCCAAACATGCTACAGTATGTTTTCAACCCTGCTGTTTTCAACACTGCTATGTTTTCAATCCTGCTATGCTTCCATCCATGCTGTTTCCAATCCTGATATGCTTCAAACCCTGCTATCTTTTAAACCCTACTATGTTTCTAACCCTGCTACTGTACGTTTCCAACCATGCCACAATTCTTACCCTGCTACGTTTCCAACCTAGCTACGTTTCCAACCCTGCTACAATTCTAACCCTGCTACGTTTCCATCCCTGCTAGGTTTCCAACTCTGCTACGTTTCCAACCCTGCTACGTTTCCAACCCTACTAAGTTTCCAACCCTGCTACGTTTCCGAACCTGCTACAATTCTAACCCTGCTACGTTTCCAACTCTGCTACGTTTCCAACCCTGCTACGTTTCCAACTCTGCTACGTTTCCAAACATGCTACAGTATGTTTTCAACCCTGCTGTTTTCAACACTGCTATGTTTTCAATCCTGCTATGCTTCCATCCATGCTGTTTCCAACCCTGATATGCTTCAAACCCTGCTACGTTTCCAACTCTACTACGTTTTCAACCCTGCTACTGTACGTTTCCAACCGTGCCACAATTCTTACCCTGCTACGTTTCCAACCCTGCTACGTTTCCAACTCTGCTACGTTTCCAACCATGCTACCGTATGTTTTCAACCCTGCTGTTTTCAAAACTGCTGTTTTCAATCCTGCTATGCTTCCATCTATGCTGTTTCCAACCCTGATATGCTTCAAAATTTGCTATCTTTTCAACCCTGCTACGTTTCCAACCCTGCTACGTTTCCAACTCTGCTACGTTTCCAACCATGCTACCGTATGTTTTCAACCCTGCTGTTTTCAACACTGCTGTTTTCAATCCTGCTATGCTTCCATCTATGCTGTTTCCAACCCTGATATGCTTCAAAATCTGCTATCTTTTCAACCCTGCTATGCTTCCAACCCAGCTATGTTTCCAACCCTGCTACGTTTCCAACCCTGCTGTTTCCAAGCCTGGTACGTTTCCAACTCTGCTACGTTTCCAACCATGCTACGTTTCCAACCCTACTAAGTTTCCAACCCTGCTACGTTTCCAATCCTGCTACAATTCTCACCCTGCTACAAATCTCACCCTGCTACGTTTCCAACCCTCCTACGTTTTCAACTCTGCTACGTTTCCAAACATGCTACAGTATGTTTTCAACCCTGCTGTTTTCAACACTGCTATGTTTCCAACCCTGCTATACTTCAAATCTTGGTATCTTTCCATACCTGCTATGCTTCCAACACTACTGTGTGCAACTCTACTACTGTATGTTTTCAACCCTACTATGTTTCCAACCCTGTTGTTTCCAACCCTGCTACGTTTTTAACCTGCTACATTTCAAACCCTGCTGTTTCCAACCCTGCTGTTTTCAACCTTTTTATGTTTCAAACCTTGCTGTTTCCAACACTGCTAAGGCATGTTTCCAACCCTGATGTGCTTCAAACCTTGCTATCTTTCCAACCTGCTATCTTTCCAACCCTGCTACGTTTCCAACCCTGCTACGTTTCCAACCCTGCTACGTTTCCAACCCTGCTCCGTTTCCAAGCCTGCTATGTTTCCAACCCTGCTATGTTTCCAACCCTGCTGTTTCCAACCCTGCTACGTTTCCAACCCTGCTATGTTTCCAACCCTGCTACGTTTCCAACCCTGCTACGTTTCCAACCCTGCTACGTTTCCAACCCTGCTCCGTTTCCAAGCCTGCTATGTTTCCAACCCTGCTACGTTTCCAACCCTGCTCCGTTTCCAAGCCTGCTATGTTTCCAACCCTGCTATGTTTCCAACCCTGCTGTTTCCAACCCTGCTGCGTTTCCAACCCTGCTATGTTTCCAACCCTGCTATGTTTCCAACCCTGCTACGTTTCCAACCCTGCTACGTTTCCAACCCTGCTACGTTTCCAACCCTGCTCCGTTTCCAAGCCTGCTATGTTTCCAACCCTGCTATGTTTCCAACCCTGCTGTTTCCAACCCTGCTATGTTTCCAACCCTGCTATGTTTCCAACCCTCCTATGTATTCAACCCTGCTATGTTTCCAACCCTCCTATGTATTTAATCCTGCTGTTTCCAACCCTGCTGTTTCGAACTGTGCTACAATATGCTTCCAACCCTGCTATACTTCCAACCCTGCTATGATTTAACCCTGCTGTTTCCAACCTGCTATGCTTCCAAACCTGCTATACTTCCGACCCTCCTATGTATTTAACCCTGCTATGTTTCCAACCTGCTATGCTTCCAAACCTGCTATACTTCCAAACCTCCTTTGTATTTAACCCTGCTGTTTCCAACCTGCTATGCTTCCAAACCTGCTATGTATTCAACCCTGCTATGCTCTCAACCCTGTTATGCTTCCAATCCTACTACATGTTTCCAACACTGCTACTTTTCCAACCCTGCTATGTTTCCAGCCAGCGAAGCAATTTCTTTTTATTTCTTTGGTTACCATTTTGCTTCTTTCATTAGCCTATAATCTGACATTGTCATACATCAAGGAACCCAATGTCAACGTCACCACATCAAGGTCATTATCACCATATACCGTACATGGATAATTGGACATGTCAGTACAACACTGCCTCCATCATACCAGATTAACTACCTTGACCACTTTACTTATCATTTCCTTCAAGGTTAAATTGATTGAGGAAATTACCTGCATACATTATGCCCTTGGAAGTTCCAGGTACTGCAATACAGTACTGGTTTGTTGATGTTTAACAGCACTGCAACAGCCAGAGTCAAATGTGCCAAGAGGGTGTTTTATGGTGTAAGAGTTAAAATAGTGAGGAGAAATAAGGTTTGTAAGAGACATAAAGGGGAAAGGTTGGAATGTAGGAAAAAATTAGGTGAAAAAAAAGGGTGTAAGGTTATGTGTAGAAAGGGAGGGGGGAGAAGATTGTATGTGGTGGAAGAGGTTGTTGAGGAGGAAGTTGATGATGCTTGAGGAAGAATTGTTTCGAATAGGTCCAAGATTGAGGAGAGTTGAGGAAAGAAGAGATCTGGAGTTCTGGTATAGGGGACAGGTTAAGAAAATATGCTTGATGGAGAGATTGGTGTTGCAAGTGGGGCAGGGGATAAGAGATGGGGTGAGTAAGAGAAGAGTGGCCAAGGTGGATGCGGGTGACAATGATGTCTTCCCTAAGGTTGCAACTGTGCAGAGGGGTGTTGGTCCCGGCAATACAGTACTGCATGGAAATTGGAATGGGGGAGCTAATTGGCATTGTTTGTCATACAGATATATCTGTATGAGACATAGTACATAAAGTGCTATGAAAATAGTTATCGATTCCAGCAGTTTCACACTTGCTTGGTTAAAATTTCAGTGTTATACCGGCACTTTGAAGGCAAGTTTACTGGCACTTTGAGTCTTTGACTGTAGGCAGAGCTGTTGTTAGCGTAATTGCAAGTGACTTAAATGTGCTTTGTAAGTAGCGTCTTACTGCAGCATCATGAATGAAGCTAGCAGGAAATGAGTGCCCTGCAATGTTTCAAACCCTGTTATGCTTCCAACCCTGTTTCCAGCCCAGCAAAAAAAAATAATAATAATTCTTTCGTTACCATTTTGCTTCTTTCATTAGCCTATAATCCGACATAGGAACCCAATGTCAATGTCGCCATATTAAGGTCATTATCACAATATACAGTATATCAGCATATTATCAGCATGTCGTACAACACTACCTCCATCATACCAAATCATCTAGTTTGACCACTTTACATATCATTTACTTCGTTAAGTTGATTGAGGAAATTACCTGCAGGCACACACTATACCCTGGGAAGTTCCAGGCACCTATGCAGTACTGCATGGAAATTATGAGAAAGGCATTGTCTGTATTAAGGATATATAAAAGTATGTACAGGAGAGACTATATACTGTACGGTACTATAAAAATACTTATACGAGCAGTTTCATACTAGTAAGGTTTTGCAGTGTTTTGACGGCACTTTGTAGATAACTTCACTGTCACTATGATTGCACTTAGCTTGCAGACAGTGATCTAGTTTTGTTGTTTCAGAGGGGTGGCTCGCCCCGCCCCTCTTGTGGCCACCCCGCCCCTATTTTGTCTGCCCCGTCCCTTATGAAGAAAAAAATGTACTTATTTCTAAAGTCATTTATTCTTTTAATGACATGTTGAGAGGTTACATAATCTTAACATCATAAGTGAATTACCTTCACACATGGATACCGAACACAGAGTGATAGCATACTGTAGTAAGAACTTGTCTTGATTGGATCATGGAATGGTCCTTATCCGTCAGTATAGCTTCATTCTGAGGTACAGTAGGAGGATGAGGAGGATGAGGAGGAGGAGGATGAGGATGAGGATGAGGATGAGGATGAGGATGAGGAGGAGGATGAGGATGAGGAGGATGAGGATGAGGATGAGGATGAGGAGGAGGATGAGGAGGATGAGGATGAGGATGAGGATGAGGATGAGGATGAGGATGAGGATGAGGAGGAGGATGAGGATGAGGATGAGGAGGAGGAGGAGGAGGAGGAGGAGGAGGAGGAGGAGGAGGAGGAGGAGGAGGAAAAGGAGGAGGAAAAGGAGGAGGAAAAGGAGGAGGAGGAAAAGGAGGAGGAACAGAAGGAGGAGGAAAAGGAGGAGGAGGAAAAGGAGGAGGAAAAGGAGGAGGAGGAGGAGGAGGAGGAGGAGGAGGAGGAGGAGGAGGAAAAGGAGGAGGAAAAGGAGGAGGAGAAAAAGGAGGAGGAAAAGGAGGAGGAGGAGGAGGAAAAGGAGGAGGAGGAGGAGGAGGAGGAGGAGGAGGAGGAGGAGGAGGAAAGGAGGAGGAAAAGGAGGAGGAGGAGGAGGAGGAGGAAAAGGAGGAAGAAAAGGAGGAGGAAAGGGAGGAGGAAGAAAAGGAGGAGGAGGGAGGAAAGGAGGAGGAGGAGGAGGAGGAGGAGGAGGAGGAGGAGGGAGGAGGAGGAGGAAAGGAGGAGGAGGAGGAAAAGGAGGAGGAGGAGGAAAAGGAGGAGGAAAAGGAGGAGGAAAAGGAGGAGGAGGATGGTAATGATGATGATGGTGGTGGTGGTGGTGGTGGGGGTGGTGGTGGTGATGATGATGATGATGATGATGATGGTGATGATGATGATGATGATGATGATGATGATGATGATGATGATGATGATGATGATGATGATGATGATGATGATGATGATGATGATGATGATGATGATGATGATAATAATAATAATAATAATGATAATACTGATAATAATATACAGTTCTTATAAAGCTCAACACACACTAAAGTCTCATTGCACTGAAAAAACAAATACAATAAAAGAGGGGGAGAAATAGAGAAACAACTTATAGAAGTGAGAAAAGATGTGTTTTTAATAATGATTTAAAGTTAGTTACAGTTTGAGCCTCTTTGATATGTGTTGGTAGATTGTTGCAGAGAAAAGCAGATGAAGATTGAAACAAATGATGACCATATGACTTTGTAGAAACAGAAGGAGGTACGAGCGATAACTTAGAACTAGAGCGTAGACGGTGAGTGGGAGTGAACATGTGGATAAGATCCTGTAAGTAAGTGGGAGCAAGGTTGTGGACACATTTGAATATTAAGAGAAGAACTTTAAAGTTGATGCGCAATTTACTAGGGAGCCAGTGTAAGTTATGAAGGATTGGAGTTGCATGAGTGAATGGTTTACAACGTGTGACCAGTCTTGCAGCAGAGATATGTACGCGTTGCAGTTTACTGAATTACCTATATATTATAGGTTATTATAGATTATAGCTAAAATCTCAGAGCTTCACCACCCTTACAAAAAAGGGTGTGTCAAACCTTGTCTGTGTTCCTGCAGGAACACATGTGGCAGACAAAAGACTTCACATGTGGCAAACAAAAGTGACACACATGACAATGCATGAATTGGAACTAATCCCCTGTGTGTCTCACAGGTAATCCCACATGTCTTCATGTGTGGCTGACATGCATGTAAATGTGTGAAAATAGGTGTTTTAACAAGACAGGAAAAAGTGTGGTAAAACGTGTTCCAACCTGTGTCAAAAAATGTGGCAAAACGCGGCAAACTTTCAATTTTGGACCAGCTGAATGGGCTGTTACATGAAGAAATATTTTATGGTGCAAACACTTTGTCTGGTACTTATGATACAGGTTTTCTCTTGTTTCCTGTATGACACACATTGTCCTGTTAAACATGGGAAAACCTGTGAAGTGTAGTTTCCATGTTTTATGTGTAAAAGAGTGGCAGACACTGTTTTTTGTGGAATGAGGGAGAAAGAGTGTCAAACTAGTGCAAATACCAAGGATTACCCTGGGTTTGCATGCGTGTTCATGCATGAAATTGGAACAGCTGACACAGGTTTTTTTGTAAGGGCAGGAGCTCAAATTTAAAGGCTTTAACAGGCCCTCAGACCCCAGCGCATCGCTTTACACACAGTAATGTGCCCCTCAACAAATCTAGCACCCTGCCCCTTGTTAAATGAAGCTAGGGATCTGCAGAGCTGTTGTTAGCATATATTGTGAGCGGCTTGACTGTGTTTTGTAAGCAGCGTGTTACTGTAGCACCATGGATGTACACTAGCAGGAAATTAGTACTGGATAATTTTGGTCGGGTGCAGGCCTGCTTAATAAGGACCCTGTTGGGGTGCAGGAATAACCAGACCCCTAGTTTGATTTAAAAAGGGGCAGGGTGCTAGACGTGTTGAGTGGCACATTAATGCGCGCAGAAAGCGCTGCGTCTTCTCAGCATGGAGTCCTGGGGGCCCCCATGGTGAAGAAGCTCTGGGATTTTAGCTACTGATCAATCATAGGCTTTGTACCTCAAATGAAACTATTCTGATTGATATAGACCATTCATGAGCCAAACAGGACAATTGCTTACTATGCTATCATTATGTGTTCTGTATCCATGTAAGGAATTCATTTATGAGGTAATTAAGATTTAAGTTTAAAAAAATAAAAATAAATTCTCATGAGGGGCAGGGCGGACCACAGGGGGCAGGGCGGACCACAGGGGGCTGGGCGGGCCCATGAAGGGGCAGGGCGGGTTGCCACTGTAAAACAGCAACTCTAGGGGTCTGGTAAAAACCCGCCGTGGGACTGGGGAAAGCCCCCATAAGCCAGAGGGGTATAATTATGACAATTAGATCCATTAGAAAGGTGAAATTTGCATTGCTTTTTAATGGTGTTATACAGTTCAGTGATTGACAATTTATGCATTATGTTACACCTTGCTTTTTTTTAATGATTTCTCTGCACTTTATATTCAGGACGCGATACATACTGTACATGTACCTAATTCCTAGGCCCACTACCGGATGCATTTTTCAGGTAATAGACAACCAGCGTAGCCACTGTACTTCACGGTGTAGCACTATAGATGCCAGTGCCAGAATTACCAAACCCTAGCTTTGCTGTTTCACAGGGGCAGCTCATCAAAATCGGCTAAAAGATTATAAAATACAATGGACTTTGACACAATATGGTGTTTTGTACCTGTCCATATATGTGCTACATGTATGTGTGATAACTTGTGTTCTGACCTTCATATTCATCGCAGCCTTGAACATGCAACCTGTTCCACAAAAATCAATATCCAGTATAGTGCTTGATACATGCAGGAGGTGCCTGGATATCACCTGTATTCATTTCCTGGTATACCTGGATCAACAGCAAATGCACTGAAGATTTGGGTCATTTCAGGTTTACTGTACCGATGCGAGCAGTTTGACACTGGCGAGTTTTTTCGGCGCTTTACCAGCGGATTAACAGCAGCTTCACAGGCGTGTTTGAAATGATCAAATTGGGAGATAATTTGTTAAGTTTCACAAGCCATCGCCACTGCGAAACAATTGAAATTACAGTACCGATGCGAGCAGTTTGACACCGGCAATTTTTTTCGGCGTTTTACTGGCGTTTTACCGGCGCTTTACCAGCGGTTTTACCAGTGCTTTACAGGCAAGTTTGAAAATGACAAAATCGGGAAATATTTTGTTCAATTTCACGAGCCATCGCCACTGCAAAAAAATTTAAATTAAATAACGAGTAGCCGTAGTGTCGTTATAACATAAAAATTGTTGTGCCCATTCAGTTAAGTAATTAATGAAAGGTCTGACTTAAGTAAAGACGTTCAACAATAGTGAAACCCATTAGGAGTTTGAATGTAAAAGTAATATTAGAACATTAAAGCCTATCAATAGAATGTGAACATCACATTGGAATAATAGAGAACATCACATCGGAATATTATTAAAACATCACATCAAAATAATGATTAAATTCAATGTATGAATTTAATAACGACAAGTCGTAACTGATTATGATTTCAAATTATGAAAGGAGATTAATCAAACCGAAATTATAACGATCCCCTATGGAAATAAGTTTCTCACTCTCATTCCAGTTTAGTGCTTTCCTTTTCAATGTGCAGATTATTCTTAGTTACTCTTGCAATAGTGCTTGTACTTTTTTTCCTTTTCTGTAATCTTTAATTCCAACAATTTGTAGCCTACATTTGTGTATTTAAATTCATTCTCAGTAAAATGGATATCACCAACAATTTTAAGCAAATGTTTTTGCCATCGCTACTGCAATATAATTGAGCTATAGCAGTTTAAACAAAGTGTGGTACGGCTGTACTTCGTGTTCTAAAAGAATTAGCGTACAGCCATTATAACACGGCCCGAAATGGAGTAATTTTTTAATTCGTTTCTTGATTGCTCACAATAATCCACAACATATTTTAAAAGCATGTTAAGTTAAAAGGTTAGCAAAACTGTTTTCCAACCTCAAAAGACCCAATTTCTTCAACGAAACAGAAAAAGCTGCGCAAAGTTTATTGCAGCAATCGGCAACTTGATAGGACTTCAAAATTACGGGAAAATATGTACAAAGTGCACTTGAAAAAGTATGGGAGATTACACAACGAAATTAACAACATCAACTTAGAACGTTAATTAATAGCCATCCAAAGATAAAGAAATATTTTGTTCAGAACTTCTCCAACACAGAAAATAAAAGAAAACAAAAAAATATAAAAGCTGTAAAACTGAAAAACAAACCCTATTTCCTTGTTTTGAAAACGTATGTTCTACTTCCATCTTCCAACTTTGCAAATAACAAAGAATTAAACAAACTTCCATAAACCAGTGGTACATTCCGTCCGAAACAAATCACCGTGCCCCAGTTAATGGTCACCAAGCTAATGTATAGCTTTATACCATACACATCGCATGGGATGATAGGACATCGCATTAGTATAAATTCTATCGTATGAAATTCCTACTTTTTAACGCAAAATCGTTACAACTGTGTAAAAAAAAAAAATTCTCTCTTTTCATATCGCCTTTAATATGACTTCATTTTCGGGGAAACAAATCATGAAAAAGGGGTGACAATATCATATACCAATTATGTTTTCACAATAAAAAAAGAATTCCCCCACCTTAAATTCAATAGTTTAGCGATCTAATTAGATCTTAACAAAGAACCACTGCCGCCCCCACCCCACCCCCAGGGTGTCGCTTCAAATTTGTAAACAAGGGGATCATAAGATAACCAGTCCCCCGCCGCCCTCGCCCATCCCCGCCCCCTTCTTGCTGTCGTAATACTTTCATTTTTTGTATAATCTACCAAATTATGTTTTCATAAAGAAGGATACCCCCACCCTAAATTTGATAGCCTGGTTATATCAAATTAAACATGTAGAAGAAGGAATCACTCTGGAGTACCCCTCCAAATCGCATTTTATCTGCTATGATCCCACGCCCCTTACCCATAAGTACCAAACTCAAGTTTATGTCTTTAGACTTCATATATTTGGAAGACAAAATGCATGAGAATCAGGAGGGCATATCTTTGTATGTATTTCCCTTTAAATGTGTTAATCATAATAAATTGGACCACACTTGCCCAAAGTCCAGACTTAGCTGGCGTAAAATAAGGCAGCTGCATTATTATATGATTCTTTGGAAGTTTGCCGTGTTTTTGCGGTATGTGTTTCAGATAGATTAATGTTAAGAGTTTAATGTTGTAATGTTCGGGTAAGAATTATAATAGTTCTGTTGGATGGAAAGACATTTTCACATGATCTAATTTATAAAGCAATGATTCACAGATCCCTAGCTTGATTTCAAAAGCGGCAGGGTGCTAGACTTGTTGAGGTGCACATTAATGCGCTCGCAAAGCGCTGCGTCTTTTTGACATGGAGTCCAAGGGCTCAATCCCATGGTGAAGAAGCTCTGGGATTTTAGCTATAATCATACCTCAGAATGAAACTATTCTGATTGATAAGGACCATTCCTGAGCCAAACAGGACAATTGCTCTATGCTATCATTCTGTGTTCTGTATCCATGTAAGGTATTTCATTTATGAGGGTAATTAAGAATTAAGTTTACAAAAATTAAAATAAATTCTCATGAGGGGCAGGACGGACCCCAGGGGGCAAAGTGGCAGGGTGGGCCGCCCCTGTAAAACAGCAAAGCTAGGGGTCTGATCCAGTCTGCACTTGGGCTTATCAAATAGTGGGAGCAACATGTATACGGATGGATGTACACACTCCGGTGGTTTGGTGTTTCTGTATACTTAAAGTGTATTACGTCGCTGATTTCGAACTTCCAGAAATCAATTTTGATGCTTTCTTTGCAATAATGGAAGTCTGTGTTACAAACACTGAGAGAAAAGTGTTTAGTTCAGAATTTCATTTGTTCTCATTTTATTATTTTGTTCTATTCTTTTCTTTCGTGTTTCACTTTTATATGGAACTACATATTTTAAAGTTTTTGTCGACGTTTCTTAATATTTTAGTAGACATATTTCAGGAGTTAAATTTTACCCCGAGTGTTTGGAATACTATGTATTTCGGAATATTAAAACATGGAAATCTCAGTACGTTAATCTTGTTTATTTTTATTTTGCTGATCCTTTTTATTTTACTTATCATTTTAGTTTTCGTTTATATTAATGTATTCAATTTTCATTTTATGATTTATAAAAATGGCCATGCCCACCCCGATAGTGGTGATGCAAGTTGCGGTGCCATGGTTCCTTACTTTTCAGGTTGTAATTTTGTGTTGAACTTATTGAAAATAAATAATGATCGTAAATCTCTGTGATACACTCTGCATTGTCGCTACCAATTTATTGTTGGCTGTACTGTGTCCTTTGAAAAGACACAGGAAATGAACTTAATGGAAAACTTTATTTTGCTTAAAACGGCAGTTGGCGTGAGTTTAGAAGCCTTTAATGTGTCTGAACTTAAAGCATTGAGTGAAATGTGCAGGTTCGGTTCGTGCAAACGTTCAATATTGTAATTCTAATACATACTGTACAATACTTTCCTTGCTGAACGAAATCAGAGTTGTGAATGGATATAATAATGCTCGTCGTAGTATCTTTGCATTTAAAAATTAAATCGCAAGTGCATGAAAACCATTACTACGTTTTTGGCTTCGAGATTAAGAATGAGTCTCTTTTCAGCGCTTTACTAGTTGCTTCACAAAGTTTACCGAAGCTTTACATGTTGCTTACAGGCACTTTACACACGTTAAAATTACCGGTGCAATTGTCAAACTGCTTGCATCGGTACTGTAACTGATACCTGGTCATTTTATGGGCTGGTGGTGGCAATATTACAGCAGGGCGATCGGCTAAAAGTATATTAAGAACATGAAAATAGCCAAAATTTCTATCAAAATTAGTTGAAAATTGACCAATATTAAGCTCAATAGGCAGTATAGTGCTTTATACATGGAGCAGGTGCCTGGATATGACCCAGACCCCTAGCTTTGCTGTTTTACAGGGGCGGCCCATGCTGCCCCTCTATAGACCCACCCTGCCTCCCTGGGGGTCGGCCCTGCCCCCCTTGGGTTTTTTTAAAAGATTATTATACATTTTTTTAACTTAATAATTTGTAATTAACCTCCTTCAAATGAAATACCTTACATGGATACAGAACACATAATGAGCATAGTAAGCAATTGTCCTGTTTGACTCATGAATGGTCCTTATCAGTCAGAATAGTTTCATTCTGAGGTATGATTATAGCTAAAATCCCAGAGCTTCTTCACCATGGGATTGAGCCCCTGGACTCCCATGTCAAAAAGATGCAGCGCTTTGCGCACGCATTAATGTGCTTCTCAACAGTCTAGCACCCTGCCCCTTTTTGAATCAAGCTAGGGGTCTGTGACCTTTATCTATTTTCTGATATACCTACCTGGATCAAAAATGAATGCACCAAAAATATAGTTTATTTCAGGTTTAACAGATCCCTGGTCGTTTCAGGTTTAACAGATCCCTGGTCATTTCAGGTTTAACAGATCCCTGGTCATTTCAGGTTTAATAGATCCCTGGTCATTTTATGGACTGGAAGTGGCAATATTAGAGCAGGGAGATTGGTAAGCCCATTAAGACCATGAAAATAGTCCAAATTCTTATCAAAGTTAGTTAAAAATCGACCAATATCCAGTAAGGCTCAATATCTAGCATAGTGCTTGATACATAGAGCAGGTGCCTGGATATAACCTTTATTAATTTCCAGGGATCAACAATAAATGCACTGAGGATTTAGGTCATTTTAGGTTTAACAGATCCCTGGTCAGTTCATGGACTGGAAGTGGCAATATTAGAGCAGGGAGATTGGTAAGCCCATAAAGACTATGAAAATAGCCCAAATTCTTATCAAAATTGGTTAAAATTTGACCAATATACTGTAAGGCTCAATATCCAGTAAGGCTCAATATCCAGTATAGTGCTTGATACAGTACATAGAGCAGGTGCCTGGATATAACCTTTATCAATTTCCAGGGATACCTGGATCAACAATAAATGCACTGAAGATTTAGGTCATTTTAGGTTTAACAGATCCCTAGTCAGTTCATGAAATGGAAGTGGCAATATTAGAGCAGGGAGATTGGTAAGCCCATTAAGACCATGAAAATAGCTCAAATTATATTCCCCTTGAAATTTGTAGAAAATTGACTGATATCTACTACAGTATTATGCTTGATGCATGGAGCAGACACCTGGGTATGACCTTTATTCATTTGCTGGTATACCTGGGTCAACAATGAATGCACTGAAGGTTTAGGTCATTTCATGGAATGGTAGTGGCAATATTAGAGCAGAGAGATTGGTAAGCCCATCAAGACCATGAAAATAGCTCAAATTATATTCCCCTTGACATTTATTAAAAATTGACTGATATCTACTACAGTATTATGCTTGATGCACGGAGCAGACACCTGGGTATGACCTTTATTCATTTGCTGGTATACCTGGGTCAACAATGAATGCACTGAAGGTTTAGGTCATTTCATGGAATGGTAGTGGCAATATTAGAGCAAGGAGATTGGTAAGCCCATTAAGACCATAAGAATAGCTCAAATTATATTCCCCTTGACATTCATTAAAAATTGACTAATATCTACTACAGTATTATGCTTGATACATGGAGCAGACACCTGGGTATGACCTTTATTCATTTGCTGGTATACCTGGGTCAACAATGAATGCACTGAAGGTTTAGGTCATTTCATGGAATGGTAGTGGCAATATTAGAGCAAGGAGATTGGTAAGCCCATTAAGACCATGAAAATAGCTCAAATTATATTCCCCTTGACATTTATTAAAAATTGACAGATATCTACTACAGTATTATGCTTGATGCATGGAGAAGACACCTGGGTATGACCTTTATTCATTTGCTGGTATACCTGGGTCAACAATGAATGCACTGAAGATTTAGGTCATTTCAGGTTTAACAGATCCCTGGTCATTTCAGGTTTAACAGATCCCTGGTCATTTCAGGTTGAACAGATCCCTGGTCATTTTATGGAATGGAAGTGGCAATATTAGAACAGGGAGACTAGCTAAATGTCATAAAAACCATGAAAATAGCCAAAAGTTTCATCAATATTAGCTAAAAATTGGCAATATAAGGCTCGATATCTATTAGGCTATATGGTCAATTCCACAGAAATACGGAAAATTAAACATGAAAATTGAAAATAATTTAATGGAGCATATTAGTTGCTTTTAGGATCTGCTAATATGAACTTTCATGATTAAAGCAAATTTTTAAAAACTTTCAAGTAATTATGCAAATAAATGCTGCCCTTAGAGTACCATGTAATACAAATGGTAATTTTTTGACCTAATTTTGGTAATTTTTTGACCTAATTTTGGTAATTTTTTGACCTAATTTTTTGCCACTTTCACCAATACGTTTTTCTTGTGTACTAAAATTTTCTATTTGATGTGTTCTAGTGGTTAAGGTATGTACTTGGTTTTCCTAATGCATGCATATTCATGTACTGTATATGTAATATACATAATTATGCAACAGTAGACTTAATGACTGGATTTTCTGAAGCAATATTTGAGCACTTGTCAATGTAACACCCATCACACTTTTTCAGAATCTAAGTTTCTATAACTTTATATAGAGAGGAAGTATAACAAATATTTTTTTAAATCCTCTTCATTCAGAACATACCCCTAGCTTTGCTGTTTCACATTGGTGGCCTGCCCATGGACCCGCCATTCCCCCTGGGGTCCGCCCTGCCCCCTGGGGGCCCGCCCTATCCCTCATGATATTTTTTTTTGAAGAATAAATCATTTTTTAAAACTTAATAATCTTAATTAGCCTCATAAATGAAATACCTTACATGGATACAGAAGACAGAATGATAGCACAGTAAGCAATTGTCCTGTTTGGCTAATGACTAGCTTTTTGGCTTTGAAAGCATTGGAGTAGTTGGCCGAGGACGAGATGTTGCTGAAAGAGGCAGCGAGGGGGTTAGCGATATCCTTTTTTCCCGGTGAGAAGATTACTATTCCAGGAGAGATGGGAGATGGTAGACTTACCCATCCTGCTGTGGAAGCTGTTAATCATACTCCAAATCTTCTTATTGGGGGTGTTGGTGGTGAGAGAAGAAATGAAATTGTTCCAAGTGTTGGTTTTACTGTCCTTGATAGTGGCCCTGGCTTTGGCAGGGCTGATTCGAAAGAGGTTGAGGTTGTGGGTGGTCGGGTTTGTTTTGAAGTTTCTGAGGGCTTTCTTAAGGTTCCAGTTGGGGGTGTGATCTGTATGGGTTTGTAGGTTGGGAGTAAATTAGGAGAGGGTAATGGTCACTACCATAGGTCAGCAGTGATCTTCTAGCTAAAATCAAGGAGGTTGGGGGAAAAGATAGACAGGTCAATACAGGTGAGGGAGCCTGTGGGTGGGTGAAGGTTGGGGAATTAGTGTTGAGCAAGGAGAGGCTGTGCTGTCGAAGAGAGTTTTCAACAAGCTTGCCTCTGGGGTGGTGGTATGGAGCTCCACAGGGTGTTGAAGTCACCAAGAAGGATGAAAGGGGAGGGGAGCTGAGAGATGAGGTTGTTAAGGCTGGTTGGCTGAACAATGGCATTGGGGGGGAGGAGATAGATATTGAAAAGAGTGAAGGTTTTGTGGAAGGAGATAGAGATACAGATGGCCAGAAGGTTGGTGTTCACATGAATAGGGATGTGTGGGATACTGTGTCTAACGAGAATAGAGACGCCCGTTCAGGTACTGGCAGCATTCTTGATTTTAATGGTAGCAAGAAAAGTTGAGGGAATAATGGTCAGTGGTTTTTAGGAAGGTTTCTTGTAGGCAGAAGATGACCGGGTTGAAAGTGGTGACCAGAAGATCAATTTCTTCCAAGTTGGCCTTAAGGGTCCTGATGTTC
The DNA here is from genome assembly GCA_020152595.1 of Chiridota heheva. Classification (NCBI taxonomy): domain Eukaryota; kingdom Metazoa; phylum Echinodermata; class Holothuroidea; order Apodida; family Chiridotidae; genus Chiridota; species Chiridota heheva. The sequence continues at coordinate 129,834 of JAIGNY010000403.1, forward strand.
CACTGTATAATGTTGTGAGTGTTATTGTAATTGTTTCTGTTGTACACCAGAAGGAGGCGGGGGGTTATCTGGAGGAAGATCTGTTGTGTCTGGGTTGGCTTGCTTTTGTTTTGGATCTGTCCCTGTTTCTTTGGGAGCGTTTTTTTTTAAATTGGACGAACAGTATGTTCGGTGGGTTCGGTAATCGAACAATCCTTGTTCTCTTCAGTGTCATACATGTGGGTTTGGATGGTGGACTGTTTGTTGGTTTGTTGTCTGTTGACCATGTTGACTTGAGTTTGATGGCATTTGAGGTGTTGGGGTAGGGGATGGCAATCTAGAAAAGGAAGGAAGGTTGGAAAGAGAAGTGGTGGTCGAGGTGGTTTGTGTAATGGGTGTGGTTAGGTTGCTGGCAAAGGTGATGGGCCAGGGTTGGAAAAACCACTCACATGCTCGCCAAAGGCAAGCAAAAAATAATTGTGGCAAGTAGAAATATTATAATATACTGTGGTACTCGCCACACTTAATAAGGCCTTGCCAAGTTTGACGAGTGACTTTTCTGGGCTTAGGACCTCAGTGAGAAGAGCCAGTGAGGTCGGTTTGGGAATGTGAGTCAGTTAGGGGAGGGAGGGGGCATTGCTGTTTGAGGAGACTGTGCTAGAGTAGGAAGGTTTGGTGTGGGGGACGTGGATTTAATAGCTTCCTGGCCTCCAGGTAAGTGGTGCTGGAAATAAGGGTTTGCAGTTTAGTGATATGTTTTTTCTGAAGCCAGGTGGGGCAGTCTTTTGAGAAACATTAAGAATTTTTGGCCCTTAGACCCCTCCAACCCGACACCCCTGATTTTCTTAAAATCAGGGGTAATCCACACCATTCAACTCGAGAGACTCTTCACAATTCATTGACTAGCATCCAGGTATTGTTACACCATACACAACACAGGGGTAATGTATACCTTCTTTACTGACAACATCTTCATAGTCTATTCACAGTTCACTTGTTAGCAACCAGCTACTGTTACACTGTACACAATAGGTCATTCATCTTGGGCTCAAGACACATAACTGCTGTTCAGTAATGCGAATCAGATTAGTCTTGGCAGAGCCTAAATAAAAAATATACATTATATGCTTGGGAGAACTTTGTGTAAAACTCATGAATGATTGATGGACCATTTCTCGTAAGGAAGGTTAATTCATCATGAGGGATGGTTGGCTGGGTGAGTACCGTCGCAATTGGTGCAGTTTGGGGTGTTGATGCAAGAGGCGCTGTCATGGTCCGAGGCTCCAGTTACCACAGAGAGCTTGGCTGCGGCAGGAGTTTTTTTCCATGGCCATACCTCTGGCACTTACTGTATGACAGTGGAGAGGGTTGGGAATGTAGGGGGCGACTGGGATTCTCAGATAGCCAGCAGAGATGTAGGAGGGGAGAGTTGGTGTGGCAAAAGTCAAAAAGATGGTATTGGTGGGTGTTTAGGCACCATCTCCCTTAAGGACAAGACAACGGGCTTCAGTGACATGTTGGCTGGCTCTTCGTTGGTCAAGTAGGCAAAATCCCTGGTTCTGATGATGCCTTTGCTGGAGTTCAGGGAATGGTGGGGAGTGACTATTATGTCGATACCACCGTTAGCTAGGGTTTTCTTGGTGAGGAGTGCACCAGGAGATCATCGTATTTGAGGGTAGAAACCTTGGGGAGGGTACCGACAAGGCCATGGAGCGCCTTGTGGATAAGGAAGGGAGAACCCCTTTTGAAACTGTCTGGTTTGTTGGTGGCCTGAATGATTCAAATTTGGGGACTGGAGCTGAGAAATGGTCAATGAAGGTAGGAGGTGGGTCACTGGGAAAGGAGAGAGAAAGTCAAGGTCAAGGCAAGAGTGTTTGGTCATGTTGGAAAAAATACCAAGGACCAAGAGACCCAAGGCAACTAGAAAACAAAATGTCGCGGAACTACTATACGAGAACCACTGTACAAGTACCGAAAAGAGCATGTAGGCCTGGTCACAACGGGAGGAATAAAATAAACAATCTTATTAAAAGCAGTCACCCATTCACAAAGAGAAAATCTCCAAAAATCAAAAAGTTTAGGTGGAAATGTGCATGGTAGAGTATAATAAAAATAAAAAGTTTGAGAGAACAGATAGGAAATTATGTTGCTCTCAACACATCATAAGCCGAGTATATTCCCGCCACGATTGTGTCCTATAGCAAGACACTTTACTCTACTCTCTTCAGCTCAGATGTTAAAATGAGTACCAGCATTGCTGGGGAGTTAACCTGCGATGGACTGGTGTCCTGTCCAGGAAAATCATGTACTTTTATCTGCTTATGCCAGGAAACTGTATTGTGCTTAATACATAGAGCAGGTGCCAGGATCTGGCCTTTGTTCAATCCCTGGTATACCTGGATCAAGCTGTTCTATAATGAATGCACTGAAGATTTGGGTCATTTTAAGATGCGCTAGTGTATAGCATGCAGGGCTGCACAACGATGTTTTTAAAGGGTAACATGGACATCAGGTGAAATCTTCCTTGGGGAAATTTCCGCCCCCTGCCCCTACTCCCCATGCCTCTGGAGGGATTTGCCCATATTTATCCAATCAAACCTGTTTGAAGACTGTTGCACTCCTCTTCAGCATTCTTCAACCTGCTTCACACCAGCCAAGACAATGGAACCAGGTCATTTCAGGGTTCTAAAGCCATTTGCTGCATCTTTTCATGGTAATTTCAGGATCGTTCAAGCCTGAATAGGACTGAGGCATGTCTGTGACCACAACCACCAACCTGACTGTCATATCCACCCCTGTCATTTCTACCCTGTTATCCGTGCCCCCTGTCATACCTACCCCTGTTATATCTACCCAGCTGTCATACCCACCCCTGACATTGCCACCCCTGACATCGCCACCCTTGTCATTCCCGTCTTCCCAACCCCAAATAAAATCTGAAAATACTTACAATATCGGCATGTGGTGACTTTTTCTTCTTCCCGGTGCCTTTGACATCTTTGTCCGAGATTTTCAAGCTAACTTGTTTCTTCCCCTCTGGGGTCGGGGTGTTCACCCGCGCTCCTTTCACATTCCTTGCATCTAACTCAGGGTGAGGATCCTTTGGTATTGAGGCGGAACTCATTTTTACCGTAATCTGACGTCAATGTTTGTAAGTCAATATAGAAATCACTAATAAAACCCTAGCTAAACCGCTTTTAATGAAATTTTGGTGATGCTTTCTACCACTTCTGCCAAGGCAAATCTCTTTCAAAGCCTCGTTAGATACTATCCAGTAAATATACTTTCAACACAGATAGGCTCTTTCCATTTTAACATTCTTTCCGAGTCAAACCCCCTGTACACAAACAAAGCGTGGAAAGTGAAACCAGTTGGTCCTACACACAGAGGTCATAGTGCACGATGAAAACAAACAAATAAAACAAATTTGAGGAAAGATCTTGTGATAGCTAAAGCATTGATTATCATCAACACTAATAGTAATTACCCCACAATCAAAATCTTTTGTGAGATAAAGCAGTAGACAATTTTGTGATGATTTGTTCAAATTTGAAGTACATATTCATAACTCGACACAATTTACTGTAAGAGTGCATCCGAATGTTACTTTTTTATTCAATTTGTACATGCACAGATGAACACCACAGCATCGCACTTGTTCACTGTAAGAGTGCATCAGATTGTTACTTTGTTATTTAATTTGTACATGCACGGATAAACACCACAGCATCGCACTTGTTCGAGCAATTTGAACAACTTCAAGTCAGTATAATTCCCCTGTGAACTTGTGAAGGAGATCTCCTGAATTCCCTCCAAATTACGAAAAGCACATTACTGTCTTCATTGGATTTTTGATGCCTGTGAAAAAAAAAAAAAAAAAAGTTTGAGAAGAATGGTACAGGGGTCAAACAAGTTTATCTCATATGTGTATAACCGATGACCTCAAAAGAAACAAAATGGTGAAGAAAGCATTCAAAAATAGTATTACGTTAAAAGAATATTCAAATGTGTTTTTGTAACCTTTCATAAGAGAAAAATATTAGAAACAATTTAGTACAAAAATAATGGCAATATGTTATTCCTACCACGAGTTATTCAAATTTTAAGGTTCATGAAAAATGCCAATAAACGAATAGGAAAAGGCTCAGTATGACATCACAGCAACACATTTTCCCAGAAAGTTGATGTATTTCATCAAATTCTATCATCCTCTGTTATTAGTAAAACCTGCTAGAAAAATAAATTGATGAAAGTTAGGTATTTATATACATTGCCAGAATCATTTTTGGAAAATTGTTTCTAACCATACAGAAGCAACCAATTAAAATACAAAGAAACACATAAACATTTTCAATGGAATTGTCTCTATGACATCATCAAACACAAATTCAACATACTGTACAAAAACTTTTAAATGCACTTGGAAAATCTTTAAAAATCAATATCTCCTGAACGAAATATGATATCAACCTGATTTTTGTACCAAATTGGCTCTAAATGTTTGCTCTTTCAAATAAATTGTACAAAAAAGCATGAGAATATTCCTCTAATGAGATGTGTAAGTTTGAAGCTGCCTTATCTGTGTACAAATAACTTTCCTGACATAGTCAATGGTTTTTACGTCACAAAGTTACAGAAAAATTATGATAGAATGACCTTTACTAGATTAACTTAAAGGTCCTAAAACTGTCACGAAATATATATATATATTTTCAAAGTTGTCCAAACAATTTTCTCTGTCCACCACTACCATGTGCAACATGACAAGCTGCATATTTACACTCATTTCATGCAGGTACTGTCTGTATATAAAAGCTTATCACGGGTGTTCACACACTGACAATGGGCGCAGATCGTTTTGGTAAAATGCTGATAATTTTTTCTTAAAAAACATTTCTTTTTAAAAGAGTGAAAACTTTAATCTTCCGAATGGACTATCATAAATTTTCTTCAATGGATTTCTAAAGGAATCAAAGTACAGTATGCATGGTTGAAGTTTTAGACAAAAACGATAAAGTTTTCATATCCCAAATTTTCAGCGCAATTGTTTTGAGCATGTGTTGTAGCCCGATATCTTTCTCTTCAATGTGTATCAATACAATCGGCGTCACTGCGAGATTTGGGCATGAATAGATGTGCTAGCTTGGCGGATAATGGCGCTTTACAAGAATAATTGATTGATTGATTGATTGATTTCTGTGATTTAAGTTACATGTATTATTTAGAATATCTGATAAATTGACAACTTTCTTACTCAAATTTAAAGTTCAGTGGTCAAGCATGTCCATTCTAAACAAAAAGGACTTCAAAAGAAACAAAATGGTCAAGAAAGCATTCAATAAACCTTATTCCGTTAAGGAGATATTCAAGATTAAAGCTATTGTGTGTAAAAGCGACTGGTGTATTAAGTCTACTATGGAAAGTTGGCATTTTCATCCTCACATTCTTAACAATTGTTAACGTATTTAAAGAAAGTTTATTAAATTTTTTCACTTTAAATTATTTTTTATTCAGGTGGTATATTATAAATACCCTTCATAGATTCAGTTTTATTACTTTTTTGACATATTCCTTGATTTTTAAGCCACAAAATCACAGAATAAAATATGATAGAATACATAAAGACTGAAGAATCTGAGGCTATGACAATCGTTTCTATACAAATGATACCAAACTTAAACATCTTCTTTAATAAGAAATATTCTTTATTTCTATGTTGTGGCATTTGAAGTCCTCTTTCATGTAAAGATGGACTTGCTTGACCCCTTTAAGTGTATACAGTAGTTACGGAAAAGTTTTTAAGTAAGAGTCAAACATCAACAAACGTTGAGGTTTTTCCTATGCAGCCTAACAGAAAGTTTTCATTTCCCAAATCGAGTTACGCTAAAAATTTCACCTTTTCTAATACACATTCGTTCATGCCCAAATCCTATGGATTTGGGTCACTAAATTTGGGCTTAATATTCTTGTTACTGTAGCCCATGTACTGTAGCCCATGTACTGTAGCCCATGTACTGTAGCCCATGTACTGTAGCCCATGTACTGTAAGCCCATGTACTGTAGCCCATGTACTGTAACCCATGTACTGTGGCTCATGTACTGTAACCCATGTACTGTAGCCCATGTACTGTAGCCCATGTAGCCTCAAATAAATCAATTTTAGTATAAATATTTGACGTCCAACCACATCAAGCCAGCATAGCCCCATTACCATACATTCTTGAACGCCAGTATTCTGCAATACACAACTTCACACTTTTAGTGACCTCGAGGTCAGTCCGGTAACGTTCGTTAACATGGCAGAATAATGCATAGGGTTGGACATGAAGCCTCCAAAAATCATCATTAACTCTATAAATCTCACCTTAAAATACAAAAGACATACATTTTGTGGTAGAGTGATTGTATGCAAAGCCTTCTGATTGTTAATGAAACAAAATTGGTCTGTGCCTCGGTGAGAAATGCAACTTTGTGAGCTCAATCGGCAAAATTAATGCCCAATGTCCATAGAGACCTGTACAGTATGCATACAGAGTACAGCACTGTATGTCCGAAATTAATTATTTCCTGCCTGTAGAACATCATTTTGGATAATTATTTCATGTATAGTACAATATCTGTGGAAAACAGATCAATAATAGGGGATGAGCATTTTCATTTTAATTCAGTATTGGATAAACGTTCCATTTTTTCGATCGTTTGTCGTGTACACATGCACACGCCGAAAATACGATAACAAATTTTAGGAAATTTTTGTGGAACTGGTTCTATCCCTACAATAACCACAATGTAACCATTGCGATCATCAGCCAAAAAAAAAGAAAAAAATGTCACAAGACTTGAATAGTGGCTTCTATTATGTCTTCAAATTACCTGATTAGTGCCGGTTGCAAAGTTTGCTTCTCAAGTGGAAGATCTTCCGCGCACATTTAAAAAAGTTGGGAGCACAATTTTATGCAATTGCCGCACAAATTAATATGTTTATATATTGAACAGTATTGTATTTTTGGCGCACATTTTTGAATTTTGGGCGCACAATTTCGTCTTGGAAATCCATTTTTAGCGTACATTATGCAAACTGGGTTTAGCGTAAGGTATCACGTGATAAGAACTTCTGTAGAGCCTACCGGACTGACCTCGAGGTCACTGAAACTGAAAGTGTGAAGTTGTGTATTGTTCTGCAAGGTGTTTGTTTGTTTGCTTGTTTGATGAGAGCTTAACGGCACCACAGCAACGAGGGTCAAATTGTGCCTGAGAGGTTAGATCATTCTAGAGAGAAAGAAAACAGGGGTAGATTGAGATAAATACAAGAACTAAAAGTTAGAAAGCTGGGATCAAGAGAGGTGCATGGGTGAAAAACAAATAAAGTATAGAGAGGGGGGTGGGAGAGGAGGACTAAATATGCTTGTAGAGGAAACCATGATGAACGAATAAACAACCATACCATTGTGCCAAGCCAGTGATGTACAACGTTAGCCCTACTACAGTACAGTCGGGAATAACCGTACACGCTACAGTAAGTGCGGGTCGTTAGTGCACTTACCACCATGATGAATGGAGCTGCCCAAGCGCAAAATCGCGCTAAACGTGGGTTACCGCGCTAACATCACCGAGCTTGCAGCCCTGCAGCTTCTATTCACCTGTGACTTAACGCGCTAAAAATCGATACACACTGTATGCATTATGTCAATCAAGATCGAAGTGCCTGTGCTTTGTAAAGGGACTCCTAACGTTGCACAGTTATAATAATCTGCTTATCGGATTAGGCCTGGCAGACTTTTTCTTCAGCAAAATGTTTTAACGCGAGGCCTAGAGGAATTAAAAACTTTCGTAAAATATTGTTTTGTTTTCATTCAGTTTCACGTTGAACTCTGGGATATAAATATATTTTTTAATTCAGTCAGCAATCGCAACGTTCAGAATCACAGTACACAGTACATAGGCCCTACTTGCAATATTCGCTTACGAAATGAGGCAATGTCTTCATTTGCATTGCATTTTTTCGGACGGAATTTTCAATAAAAATACTTATTAAATCCATTAGGGAAAAAAAAGTGATGTGAAAATTGAATCAATCCTTCGATTAAATTTATTTTTTTACAGTTTTTGGACAAACAAAATGAATTTCGGGCAAACAAAAACTGATTCTGGCGATGTTTTTGATTGAATTTAGCTATCCTATCACACAGTCACATTAAAAAGCCTAGCGTTAGGCTACATGGTTTAATCGATGTGTAATGGTGTTCTGCTTTTGTTATACAATTAGAATTAGGACATAAGAGCTAATATTTCTAAGCTTTGCTGATATTGGTAGGAGGGTTCTGTTAAATATTAATGACTAAATATTTCGTTTGATATTTTTCACGATTATAGATCTACTGTTAGGCCAAATGTTGAGGATGGGAAATGAATAATTTTAAACTGATGTTGACATGTTTGTCTTATATTTTTTCCACAGCTTCCGAACTTCTGAGCCTTTGTCAGTTTTGCAGATTAGACAAGATACATTGAAAAATCCCTGGGCCAGTATGGATGCTTATTAATTGCTTTGTCAGTCTAAGTCAACAAGAATTTACAAAAAACTTTAAAGAGCTTTTTTTTTCTTCTCCCTTTTGCATGAATAATTATTTTTATAGTAACGTTTCTACGCCATTCTGTCAGCAATCCAATATCAAGGACATCCGGCTTCAGCCAGTATGAAGAAAAACAGCTACAGCATTTGGCCGTGAAAAAGAGGCAGAAGTCAAGAGGCTCTATAAACTCGTGTCGCGTTGAACCTTTCTTTCTTACTATTAGGCCTACTTGATACAGTAAATAAAAAAAATTCCTGTGCATGTGTCAAGTAATGTTGGGCGTAATGAAGTGCTGTTACTGCTTTTTTCTTCCACTTGTGTAGAGTACTTTTTTTTATATTCCAGTTTATGTACAAAACAGAGTGAGTGATATTAGAAAAAAGTGTAGGCCTAAATTAACTAAGCTCAATTGGGTAAAAAAAAAAAAAAAAGTGAAATTTAGTGCTGTCAAAACTGCACATAAAATAGGTAAGCCTGCATTGCTTCATTCCATGAAAATTGCAATATCAGGGTGGTAGAAGGCATTGAATATCAGGGCCTCCAAAATGGGAAGGGCATAGCCCCCTTCCCGAATAATGTTCCCCCTTCCCGAATAATGTTCACCCTTCCCGAATAATGTTCACCCTTCCCGAATAATGTTCCCCCTTCCCGAATAATGTTCCCCCTTCCCGAATAATGTTCCCCTTCCCGAATAATGTTCCCCCTTCCCGAATAATGTTCCCCCTTCCCGAATAATGTTCCCCCTTCCCGAATGTTTCTCCTTCCCGAATGTTTCCCCCTTCCCGAATAATCCTCCCCTTCCCGAATAATCCTCCCCTTCCCGAATAATCCTCCCCCTTCCCGAATAATCCTCCCCCTTCCCGAATAATCTTCCCCCTTCCCGAATAATGTTCAAAGCAATGGTTTTCAAATTGGTCTTGTGTTAATTATAAAAGCAATGATTTTCAAATTGGTCTTGTGTTATTTATCTACAACAAAATTAATTGACAACATTAATCTCCCCCTTCCCCTCCTCCTCTCACCTGCCATATGAAACCTGTGTCAGGGCCCTGAATATTGGTTTGATCATATTTATGTAGATCCTATTTTTAAAATATGATACAGGACTTAGGTTTTTGATAGGATTTTCTCCACAGATGACCGATGGTGGTAAAAGGTGAAGCCTGGTCCAATTCATAATTATCATTTTACCTGCTTATTTTTTTATTTTTTTTTACCCAATGTCTTGTTTTTAAAATAATTATATCCCGCAAAGTTATTTTCTGTCGGAACTTACCTCCACTCTTGACTAACTGACTTGGTTTTACTTCACTTCATTTCAAATGTTTCGATCAATGCTTCTTTGTGAAGTGGTACGAGAAAATTTAAACGAATATTTTCCCTGCCATCGGGTAATATACAGTACAACATCCCGTCACAGACCTGGTTATAACAGAGTTTACCTCAGCAGGTACAAGTGTTGCTGCCGCATAAGACTTCACATTTCCAGGAATCAAAAACAGAAGATTTCCATCATGCCTAATTGAGCATCTTAACATTTTCTTAAAAATTTGGCAGATATATTCTATCATTATTAACTAGCATGCTTGTTCGGCATAACGACACATTAAAGGAGGCATAAAGTCTGATACAATCATTATTTCATATGATAGAGAATACAAGATCTTAACCAACTGCCAAAAACATCGGAGTCAAATTCCTATCTCAAGTTATTCATGTTTGAAATCGACACAGGGGGGCTGCCATTTTGTTCAATTCTGTATTGAAATATTGTGCATGATGACATAGATTCCCCAATAGGGACATAAAGATTATAATGTAATTCTTTACATATGTGATTAAAGTCTTTTATTTCAAAATGATGTGACACAAAGTTATATCAGCATGTTTTGATTTTTCAATTTCATGAATACACAAAATTTTCCTTCACCCTTACAAAATAAAAACACTTGTTCATAAGCTAAAAAACTTGAGGTACATTTTAAAGAAATACAAAGCATTCCAAGATCCTGCTGGGCCGATGACATAATCTGCATGTTTTGCAATCAAAATGGCAGCTACCATGGTACTATAAAGTAGTAGCATTAAAAATTTTAACAATTAATCAAAAAATATGTTAGATTGCTTCGGAAGTTATGGAACTTGGTCAGAAAATTAGTTATTTTCAATTCTATTATATGAAATCAAGAATTATGTCAGACTGTGCCTCCTTTAACAGTGAAGTCATTTGTGCCAAAAGAGGTTATATATGAATGATTATTGCTTTAGATTGACTAACATTTAACATTATGTAATGTTTTAATCAGCAAACTATATATTCCAGCTTATAAATACCTCTGCTTTTAAATGCAATCGATGGTGAAACTCATATTGAGTATAGTTCAAAGAAACGACCATTTTTAACAGCTGTGGTTATGATACACATCCCTCAGTATGGTTGACATTGGGATTGTGGAAGCAAGTTGTTAAGAACAAATAAACTAATAGTCGTTAAGAACAAATAGGACTCACCACTAAATACAATCATTATTTCCATAAAATTCCCTCAAGGAAGGGGATCCCCTTCCTGCAGTACTTTAATGATGAAGTAAGGAATTGTAAATGAAGGCCCAAGCAGTACTCAGGCATGTGAGAGACACTTGATAAAAAAAAGCTGAAAGTACCTTATTAAAAATAAATGTTGAAAAATTTGAAAGCAGTTTATTGCTGGCGCCGAAGGCGGCGAGCGCAATGCGCGAAACACTTTTGGCGTGGGGGCCATTAACTGACATCCATGTACCAATATTCCATTTTCACAAGTACATAGTCGGGCCGAAGCCAACAGTCGGGGAAATGGCAGTGACAAGTTAAATGCTTTTTAACAATTATCTTAACTTTTTATTCTTATTGTGAGTTAAGTCTTCACTTCTCTCAAAAATTTCCAGTAAATTCTTGCATTTGCATTTCCAAAAGGGGCTGAAATTTACTTAAAATGAATGATTCATCTTATTGATACATCTCAATGACAGCAATTAACGTTTTTAAAACTATTTTCGATCAAATTTAACCTCTGGGCTGTCTCTCTATGAATTATCACGGTTAGGCCTAACATTAGGCCTTTCACCCAGTTTTACTATAAGATGGCAACTAGCCTAACATACTGTACGTTCAAACTTCGAAGGAATAAAGAAAAGTCTGGCGAAATCGTATTAACGTTAGACTCTTGTCTAATAAATTACAGTCTCAAAGTATGTGAGAAATCTACGCTACACACAGGTTTTACGGCAGAATTTTTTTTGTTTATCTCGCAAAAGAAGACAAAAAGTTTCGCTTAAATAAATTTATAAAACACTCGTGCTAAGTGCAGTGATGCATGTACACAGATTGGGATCACACTCAGTGCAGTTACGTATGCGCTAACAAGCTTAGCGCAATGAGACGTTTACTCCTGTAATACTATTACCGCGCTAACCTCATTGAGGGAGGAGCAGATTAAAATGGGATTATCGGACGCGCTTAGCGCAGAGTTGGGGCAAGTGCCGTCGGTGCATGAAAGACACGAATACAATGGCGGCGGTAAGGGCATTAATCGCGGTAAATAATCCACGCTAACTGCGATATCGGTACGCTTATTCCCGACTGTACTGTATGTCAGAATGTTTCAATAGGAACTTGTCTTGAGAAAATGTACTAATACACCTATCAATTGTATGATGCACCCGCTGACCCCCAGGATATGTGCATCAATGTTGCGTCAATTGGAATGAAATTTTGACGCAGGGGTAAGTCATTGTACATCAAATGTCATTCATTCAAAAAATAATAGATGCGTCAATGTGCGTCATTCTTTCAGTAGTGTCAAAACTAGAAATGTGCATTTTCATTTAATTAAAAAAACAATCCATTTTTTCGATCATTTATCGTCACCGAAAATGCAATAACACATCGAAAATTCAAGAAATTTTTGCGGAATTGGTTCTATCCCTACAATAAACAAAATGTAACCATGCGATTTCCAGTCTTAAATATAAGTGGGGAATGTCACAAAACTTGATCTATATTAAGTCTTCAAATTACCAGTAAGGCTGAAAAAAGTTTTCAAATATAATGATCCATGGTTTTAACACGCTTTAAAACGATGCAGAAATGAAATATTAGCATGTAAATGCGACTGTATCAAAAATATTCCAATCCAGTGTTAATCCCAACTGTACTGTATTTCTTACAACCCTCTTGGTAAAATGGCGCTGATGCTTATGAACCATCGTTAAAATCTCAGCAACTCCAAAAAATATTCTTTCATTAGTTTGTTTGGCAATCTTTTTTCTTTTTGCACAATTTATTTGACTCATCAGTTAATCTTTGCATTTATTTGTGGTGAAAATAACAATCAATGCCTTTTTTGTCCATGTAATTTCTGGGTCCATATAACAGCTTGTAAAACGGGTGTTAACCTAGGACTAACTGTAATTTTCGGCGAATCAAAGTGAAAGATTTCTGCGAATTTAAGGATTAAATCAAATCATTCGTTGACCGTTTGTTAAGTTTGAATTGTAAGATCATTGATTAAAAGTTTTGTCTGTGGTGTGAATGAATATTGATTTATATTATAAACAGTAGAATTTCTAAAAGACTATTTTAACATTCCAAAATTGTTTTTAAACCTCACAAATTTTTGCAAATTCGTTCACAATTTTGGTAAATTTTTTTTAATTTTTTTATCAATATCTATATAAAAATGTGTCACAAGGACAGTCATTGTCAATCACTTTCACCAATATGTCCGTCAGAAAATCATTTTGAGGCGTGTCAAAAGTAGGCAATTGTCAGTCGAAAATACTACGCAGGGGTGTGTCAATGACTATGAATGTATGACACACACATGAACATTGACCAGGGATTAGGGGTGCGTTATACAATTGATAGGTGCATAACTTAGGGCCTATCAAAAATGTTTCAAAGTCAAAAGGCACTTGAGGCCTATTTTATCAGTTTGTATGTTTATCTGGTCGTCGTAGCCATTGCTACAGTAACACTAATGCACTTGTCAGTTGTATGACTCACCCCTACACCCCGGGCAAGGGGAGTCGTTGCACCAAAGTGGGTGGACAAAACATGTACATTGATGCACCCCTCATTTACTTACAGTACAGGTTAGAACTAACGCACAGTTATCGCGATTAGCGCTACTAAGCTACCGCACTTACCGCGGTAAGCGTATCTTTTGTTCAGCACCCCTTTTATTTGCCGCCGATCGGCACTGATATGCCTCCACAGTCGACGGTAAACGCGTTATATAATCCAGTTGTGATATGTCCCTTCCCTTGTGAGTAAACGCATTAGAAATCCTCTTAATCACTGAAGCAAAACGATGTATTGTTGTCGGGGTTTAAGTCTGACTTGTTGAAAATAAGGGTTGTGTTTACCCATGGAGCTATTAAGAGATTATTGGTTTGCCGTAATACATCTCATAGGTGCATGTATTATGGTGATATTCGCTAGTAGGGCCTATAGTATAGTATAGGCCTACATTATACCAGGGAGATGTAGGCCTAATATTTCCCTGATTATACATACACAACGGACAGTGTATTGAGCGGACAGTGTATCTAACGTCACGTTAGGATATTATGTTAATAGAACCAGTAGAAATAAAATAATACAAACGAATGCAAAGAAAAACCATGACTTGATGAGCAAATATCAATTTATTAATAAGAGCCCAGTGCAAGAATCACTAATGCAGCAAGGCGCTTCTTTGCCATTACATCATTAATGTATGCATACCAACAGGCTATCACCTTAGGGCTTCGCAAAAAAATATATATAAACTTTCTACACTTCGAACCAATGAAATCATTTGAGCTTGTACCTCCAAGCGAATAACACATGGTACAGGTCAATTACATACAACACATGATTGCAACAGAAGATTCCATCGCTCGTAGGCTACTATAAGTAAACATAATCACAGGAGAACGCAAGAAATTGTAACAAACAAAATTGATGAAATCTTTCATTCTTTTAAAATCATGTACTGTACTGCATGCAGTGTCAGATCTACAAAACCAGAGTGCAGAGGCCCATTATGTTACGTTATTCAAATACAGTACAAAATAAACCGCACTGAACTCGTACTAGGTTTAAGAGGCCCATTATGTTACGTTATACAAATACAGTACAAAATAAACCGCACTGAACTGGTACTAGGTTTAAGAGGCCCATTATGTTACGTTATACAAATACAGTACAAAATAAACGCACTGAACTCATACAAGGTTACGTTGACTCCAACCACGAGAATAGGGTCTGCAGTCACAAAGCCTACTAGCTTAAGTTCCAATGATTTTGACGGATTATAGCCTAACTGTGATGGCTTACGATAGCATCACAATGGCGTGCATGTTTAAAAGTCTGAATGTGATTCTTCTTGCACAAGTTGCGAACTTAGAAGTTGATTGACAGAGGCGGACAATGGAATATTGATTTTAGTGCGGTAACCCACGTTTTGGGGCCTAATGCTTAGGTTTTCTCCACAACATGGAGCATACGAGGATATTGATTTTAGCGCGTTTACTCACGCTGATCCACAATTTGCGTTAAGGTTCAGCTATGCATCACCAGAGGTAACCGCGGTAAGGGCGGTAAGCGCACACGGTAAGCGTGTGCGTTAGTTCTAACCTGTACTGTAGGTGACTGACATATTTTGTGAAATGACTTTAATCCCAAATCAATCACCTCTGTACAAAGTCAATGGGTCTAAAGTAAATTGACCCACCCCAGAGTCACTCAAATGACTGACAATCTGGTACAATGACGCACATGTGAGCCAGTATTTCATATGTCAATGACTCACCTTTGACTGACATTGCCGGGGGTAGTAGGGGCGAGTCATACATCTGACAAGTGCATAACAGTACAGAAAGTGTAGGACTACGAGTAGCAAGACACCTCGGTACATTTCGTGCACTAAGTTCTGAAGATCTTTGGTGTGGATCTGACTTATTTACAGCGTAGTGGCATAGCACAAGCTTTAATATAAGAATAGCGCCACCCATAGCTGCATTACGCTATTTTCGCTCTTTGGGAAATTAAGATTATTACTGTTTTTCACTGAGATTTTTAATGTTTCAATTTTGTGCGTTTCGTTGTTTGTACTTTCTGCCTATGGTGGACCATCGTTTGCTGTTTTCTACTTGTTTGGATGTAACTTTTTATCATATTTTTGACCGTCGTGTTACTACTATTTGCTTAACACACTGATACTATACCATTGTTTACTGTGTGTTTTGTACTGTTTGTAACGGCTTTACCTATCGTCTTTCTTTGAACTAAGGTCTTCTCTTTCATCTGCATTGAATCATGTGCTGCATAACTTACTCAAAAGACTTTCTATTGCGTGTGGTTAAAGCGATGACAAAGAATCATTGTGATAAAACACTTTGGTCAAAGCTGGTTGACCTTAACATTGCTAAACGGGTTAAGCGTGGTTGCAGAGCTGGTAAACAAGAAGTTACACTTAATCAAGCGTATAATAACAGACAGACACCAACCAATCAAGTGCGTGACCAAGTCAAATCTATCTAACTTGATTAATTGCAATGCTAATCAAATAAGCTACACTGCTCAGATAGATTGTCGTTTCACCACATGGAATGCTGCTTCAGTCAAAAATTGTACTTTATCAATTATTGATTGTATCATTTCAAATAAACTTGATTTGCTAGCCATCACTGAGACTTGGCTAACTGGCAGTGAGCATAACAACTGTGTACAAGCCGATTTTCATAATGCTCTGCCTGGCTTTGATATTCACCATGTTCCACACACTAATAGAACAGGTGGGACAGTCTGTATCATCTTGCCTAAAGGGTTTGACATAATAAGGAATGAGAACTGCAGATACGCCTCATTCGAACATATGGACGTCACTGTTACATCTGGCAGTCAATCAAGTGTGCTTTTTCCTTGTTTATAGACCTCCCCCTTCGAAGAAAAATAAACTCAAAGCATCTGAATTTTTCAACGATTTCTCAAATTTGTTGGAACGACTCCCAAGTATATACATCAGCATTCTAATTGCTAGCGACTTCAACCGGCACTTGAATGTTGACGGTGACAGTGATGCTCCTAAGTTTTGGACATGTTATGCTCTGCGCATCTTTAACAAGTTGTTACTAGTCCTACACATATGCACGGCCATATCTTGGATCTACTCATCACTCGTTTTACTGCATGATGACAGCGTTTCTGATATTGATTTAGACCACAGCCTGCCTTCAGATCACTCCGCTGTACTATTCAAACTCAAATTATCTAAGCCCAGCTCTACCACCATTAAGGTCTCCTTTCGAAGATTGCACAATATTGATGTTTTCAAACAAGACATTATGGATTCATCCCTTCTTACTAAGACTTGCGAGAATCTGGATGACTATGTTAATCAGTACAATGTTATCTTGCGTAACATGCTTGACAAACACGCAGCTGGGATAGTGCGGAATGTGACTCTTAGATTTCATACCCCGTGGTATTCAGAAGACCTTCGACAAGCCAATCAAACTACTGTAAACGTCAAAGTGAGCGTAGGTGGATAAAATCTTGCTTAGAGGTTCTTCAGCAGATTTTTCGCAAAGACTGCAATGCTTATAAAAGGATGCTTAGTAACCCAAAAATAGATCACTACAGGACTGAAATTGTACAATGTGATTCACGTCAACTCTTTGGTAAGGTAGCTGCTATCTTGTCTCAGGGTTCCCCTGGATGTGCCCGTCCCTCTGGTGATGACCGTCAGGTTGCTTAGCAGTTTGCCAATTTCTTCTCAGGTAAAATAAAGAACATTAGAGATGAGTTAGATTCGTCGTGTGAACCTATCTCGTCTGTAGACATCTCTAAACTCTGCGATAGCCATCTTAACTACTTTGCTCCTCTTATTGAAACCGATGTGAGGAAACTAGTCTTTGATGTACCTACAAAATCGTGTATGCTGGGTCCAATTCCCACTTCACTGCTCAAAGATTGTATTGATGTTCTTTTGCCTGTCATTGCCAACATCATAAACCGCTCCATTACAACAGGCTGTGTTCCAGCTTGCTTGAAATCAGCACAGATTCATCCGATTCTGAAAAACGCAAATGCTAATCCCGAAGACCCTCAGAACTATAGGCCGGTTTCGAACTTACCTTTCATGTCTAAGATTCTTGAACGTGTCGTTTCTACACAATTACAGAGATACCTTGTTGACAACAATCTCTACGATCCATTTCAGTCAGCATACAGACAACATCACTCAACGTTACTACTAGTATTTACACGGGTACCTGAAGTATCCGGGTACCTGACCGATTGTGTTACCTGGTTCCGAAAATACAACCTGGGTATGGATTTTCATAATATAACCAATTGCAAACTGTTTCTGTTTCAGAATTGTATGTTAAAAAGAATAAATCTTAACTTACATGTACAAGAATTTTAAAGTCTATGTTTCCTTTCTATTCCAACGCAATACAATAAAACGATTACAAAATATTGTCACAGATCGCAGAAAAGATGTTGAACGAGTGATGTGGCTACATGTAGTAACGTATGTACGCTAGCAGTACTACATGTACTACAGTAGTAGCGCAAAACTTAAATTCTCTAACCTTCGCTGCCAAAAAAATATCCAAACCAGTGCGCAACAAGCAGTGTGTGTAGTATGCTGTGAACAAAATATATTTTGGTTCTACATCAACAAAGTGTTTTGAAAGCGTGTCTGCTATTTGCTGAAAAAGTGTAACACCTATTATGAACCAATCACAAGTTGTGTTCAAATGAGTTGTGTTCAGTTATGTTCTATGAATGTCGGTACGTCGGATACCTGGCCGATAATGCAGGTCGGGTTACCGGTCCAATTTTTGGACCCGGTGCAAACACTAGTTGATACGTGTGCAAAACTATCTGCTCCACACAGCGGATGATAATACGGAAGCGATTCTTGTGCTATTTGATTTTTCTGCTGCATTTGACACCATAGACCATGAGTTGACACCATAGACCATGAGTTGACACCATAGACCATGAGTTGACACCATAGACCATGAGTTGACACCATAGACCATGAGTTGACACCATAGACCATGAGTTGACACCATAGACCATGAGTTGACAATAGACCATGAGTTATAGGTTTTTCATGAGTTGACACCATAGACCATGAGTTGACAATAGACCATGAGTTGACACCATAGACCATGAGTTGACACCATAGACCATGAGTTGTTGTTGACTCGGCTGACAAATATATATGGTTTTTCAGGAGTTGTGCTAAATTGGTTCAAGTCTTACCTTTCTGACCGGTACCAGGAGGTTGTTGTTTGAAAAGCCATTTTTGTCAAGCATCCTCTGATCTATGGAGTTCCTCAGGGCTCAGTGATTGCCTCAATTCAGTTTATTTTGTACTCTAGCCCCATTAAAGATATTTTGATATCTCATGGAATAAGTGCTATGGTCTATGCTGATGACACGCAATTGTATATCAGCTTTGACTCTTCATCGCAAAAATGCTATTTCTTCCACTGAAAGCTGCGTCGCTGACATTAGAGCATGGGGGATATCAAACAAGCTCAAGATCAATGACACTAAACCTGAAATTAGACACATTTCTTCTTGATTCCAATCTCTCAGTTCTGTAATAAGTGTCAAAATTGAAGTTAAGGCATCATATCTGTCAATGGAATGCGATATTGGCGTGTTTATTGATAGACATCTAACAATAATAAGCCATGTTCGCAATGTGTGCCGTAGTGGGGTTATTGCCTTTAGGACAATCAGTGAGCTGCAGAAATACCTTGATAGAGCAACGACTGAACATGTCTTCATATCTTCAAGACTTGATAATTGCAACTACCTTTTTTTATGGTCTGCCCAATGCTGAAATTTTTCAACTGCAACGTGAACAAAATGCAGCGACACATCTAGTTGTTGGCACCAGGAGACGTGACCATAAGCAACCAATCCTCGACAACCTTCATTGGTTACCTGTTAGAAAACGCATTTTGTTTAAGATGATGTTAATTGTATATAAGTCTTTGGCAGATCAGGCTCCCGGCTACATCAGTGATCTTCTCACCCCCTACATCCCATCTCGAACTCTTAGGTCAAGCTCCAAAGGACTGCTCCAGATTCCACGTGCTGCTCAAAGTGCCAAATCTACATACAGAAATAGTGCTTTCACGATTGCGGCACCAAAAGAATGGAATAACTTGCCTTATTCTACGAGAGGTGCTCCGTCTGTACATCGTTTTAGAAGACTTCTCTTTTCAAGCAATGATTCAGTGCAATATATTTTTTATCCATTGAACTTTCTTGTACATAGCAAACATTTTATATCTTAATTGTTCTTGCTGGTCAAGTTTTTTTCTATCTTTATTTTGTTCTTGTTTTATTGTTAGTTCTCAGCTTTCTCATTTTGTGTATTTACCCTTTGCTTGTATTTTTATGTGCAAACTGTTTTTATTAGGTTTATTGTACATGCTTTGGGGTTGTATTTTACAGCGGAAGGCGCTTTATAAATATATTGTAGTATTATCATGATTATTTTCTTGGAGTACTGTCGTGAAAAAAGTATAAACTTGTAGTACAGTTGTCCTAATTTATTTCCCAAACACTACGCACAAGAATTATTTACATAAAATACCAATAAATCTAGCAGAATGTACTATAAAACTAAATAACTTTGAAACAATCACACTTAAAGACACTTTACTCCTCACCTTTACTACTGTAGATTACTTTGGACTATAAACGATGCAATGGTGGCCATTATGAAAGAGGCAGAATGGGAAGAACGCATAGGGAGGGCGCAATGCTGAAATAATATTAAAACTATTATGCATTTTTCATTTAGTTGCACTGTTAGCCAATCATGTTCTTTTAAATTTAAAAGCAAGTTTTTTCACCGCGAGTATTGTAGAAACAAAATACTACACAAGACTTTTAACTAGGCCTTGTCATATACTGTAGTGGTAACTCGCTGCTTGGTCGCTTGATTGTCTCGGCTTATGAGAGCAAAGGCCTCATTGTACCTTTGGCGTAGCTTATACACATTCCTCAGTACGGGTATAGCTTATACACATCCCTCAATACGGGTTGACATTGGGATTGCCGTACGAAGGTTATTATTGATTAGGTACAATTCCTTTTTTTACTTCTACTCACACGTTGTAGAAAATTGATGAGTTAAAAAATAACTTACTTTTTGGATATTCTTATACCAATTAGGGCCTAGTCTAAATAATACACTTTTCCATAAAGTTCTCTGATTCATGTTCTGTTCGCCATCTTTCTTAGTCATCACACGTTTGTGATCAACTATTCAAACGTCATGCAAATAAGTTTTAGGATGTTCCACTAAACTGCAGGTTGATTTTTCGCTGACCACATTTCTATTGTTTATGAAATTTTATTAAATAGTTTTGGTCAAAAAACACTTGTGTGCGAAAACAAATAAATAAAACATCAAGAAATGCTTAGATTATATACTTGTACTTTATAAGTACTATCTTAATTTTTCCTAAAATAATCTAAATGATTATACCTCCGCCAAAATATTATAGCCTGATTGCAGTGTTTTGAACTTTGACCGTACTTTGGAGAGCTCGTCAGACAATTTTTATGGAAAGAAAAGTAGTCCAGTAAATGATTCGATAAAAGTAACTAAACTCACCGTAAAAACAGTTTTTGAACTTGAAGACATAGATGGGCTTCAAACATCATGAATAAGCAATGTGGGCGAAAACGAAGGTAAAATGGTTTTGTTTTCACAAAGATCTTAAAACTGACATTTTCCTGTTTTAACACATTGCTTCAAACAGTACAGCAGGGTATAGATTTTTGTAGTACCCTCGGACGGCCAGCCATCACTAACGGCAGCCATACTAACACGGCTGGCATCAGCCAGATGGTACTGCGGGGAATACTACCTTTGGTGTAGGTTTTAGTGCAATGCACCCTGAGCAAGACAGTGCAACTTTAACCGTTGGGAAAAGTGGCCAATGGTTGGGTAGTGCTCGCCATCCTTCGAGGGGACATAAAGCCATCGGTCCTGATGCCATGGTAGGAGTTTTACCCCCTGCCTGGTTCTCTGAACACTTCTTGCAAAGACTGAGCAGGGTGTTATTGTTAGCTGGTGTTCATCCACTTTCCATCCTGGCAAAATTCATTATTGGGACCACACTGGAATTTGGAAATAAGTTAGCCTATGTGACTTTCAAAGTTTCGTGTGCTATCCCTGGCATGTGCCTAAACAATCATCATCATTTAAATGCAAGAGTACAGTGTCTGTGTAACGATACATTAGATACAAACTGATAGTTACTTACACTTTACAAATTACAGTCAGTGAGTCGAGTGACACACTGACATGACAGTCGGACAGTTACAACGACACTCACAGTGTTAGGCTACACAGTGCTACAAAAGAGGGTGGCCTCGGTCACTTACTGCTCGAAATTATGCATTGAAAATTGTTGCAACCTAAAAAAATACACTCTGAAAAGGGCTGTAACAAAGGAAAAAGGTACGGTACATACTTATTATACATATTTACTTTACCTCCATTCATCAAAACAGATCAGATCAGGACAAAATAGTAACAATAAGCGACTAACTATTGCTTGCTTTAACGTTTCTTGAGGAACTTGAAGCAATAACAGTACGTTGCCAATTTACCAACAAAAAATAATAATTAATTTCTTCAATATATTTATTCTAATTTAAACAAATAAAGTCTAACTCGATATTTAAAGAGCTTTTTTTAAATAAAATCAACCATGTTTGCTCTATTTTTATTGAATTCATTTTATCTAACGTAAAAAGAATGATAAAATGTATATTAATTTGGGCTCCTCTAGCTGCAAACAGTCTACAGTGACCCGACTCGAATTTATGACGTCAGAACTTGCTTGCAGGGGATTTTTAATTCAGCAAAGAGCAAATACAGGCGAAGACATAGTGATGAATAGTGTCTTTAGAGAAAGATATAGGGCGTGGGGCCTGGGGGCGTGGGAAAGTGGGGAGTGGGAAAAGGGACGTGGGGGTGCAAAAAATTCGGAAAAAGTGGAGGACATTTCACCCTTCCCACTCCCCCTCCCACAATATGATTTTTCAGATGAACTTGAACATTCAATTCAGAATCTTTAAAATGATAAAATAGCATTTATAGTTTTAGGTTATGGCAAATTTAAGGAAGGGGGAAGGGGGAGGGGAGGGGGAGGGGAAGGGAAACTCAAAAGTGGGAAAATCGCAAAATCATGCTAAGGTGCAAAAATCATGGTGTTCTTGTGGTGTTGTCACAAATTATTGCTCAATTTATGCTAATTCGGTATCAACATTTCAAAATAATTGTAAAATGGTCCATTTTTAACCGATTTTGATGGGACTTTCTTTTTATGATTAGTACATTTCATGATTTTTATGATTAGTACATTTCATGATTTTTATGATTAGTACATTTCAATATTTGTATTATTAGTACATTTCATGATGTTTATGATTAATACATTTCATGACTGTTATGATACGTACATTTCATGATTGTTATGATTAGTACATTTCATGATTTTTTATGATTAGTACATTTCATGATTTGTATGATTAGTACATTTCTAATTTTTGTGATTAGTACATTTCATGATTTTTATGATTAGTACATTTGATGATTTTTATGATTAGTACATTTCATGATTTTTATGACTAGTACATTTCATGATTTGTATGATTAGTACATTTCATGATTTTTATGATTAATACATTTCATGATTATTATAATTAGTACATTTCATGATTTTTCATGTTAGTAAATTTCATGATTATCATATTTAGTTAATTTCATGATTTGTATGATAAGTACATTTCATGATTTTTTTATAAGTACATTTGATGATTTTTATGATTAGTACATTTGATGATTTTAATGTTTAGTACATTTCATGATTTTTATGATTAATACATTTCATGATTATTATGATTAGTACATTTCATGATTTTTATGTTAGTAAATTTCATGATTATCATATTTAGTACATTTTATGATTTGTATAATTAGTACATATTATGATTTTTATCATTAGTACATTTCAATATTTGTATTATTAGTACATTTCATGATGTTTATGATTAATACATTTCATGACTGTTATGATACGTACATTTCATGATTGTTATGATTAGTACATTTCACGATTTTTATGATTAGTACATTTTATGATTTTTATGATTAGTTTTCATGATTTTTGTGATTAGTACATTTGATGATTATTATATTTAGTTTATTTCATGATTTGTATGATTAGTACATTTGATGATTTTTATGATTAATACAGTTCATGATTTGTATGATTAGTACATTTCATGATTTTAATGATTAGTACATTTCATGATTTGTATGATTAGTACATTTCATGATTTGTATTATTAGTATGTTTCATGATTTTTATAATTAGTACATTACATGATTGTTATGATTAGTCAAAGCTTCATGATTTTTTATGTTAGTACATTTCATGATTATTATATTTAGCTCATTTCATTATTTGTATGATTAATACATTTCATGATTTGTATGATTAGTACATATCATGATTTGTAATGATTAATACATTTCATGATTATTATGATTAGTACATTTCGTGATGTTTATGCTTAGTACATTTCATGATTTGTATGAGTAGTAAATTTCATGATTTTTATGATTAGTACATTTCATGATTAATATAATTAGTTCATTTCATGATTTGTATGATTAGTACATTACATGATTTTTATGATTGGTACTTTTAATGATTTTTATGATTATGATTTTTATGATTTGTACATTTCATGATTTGTATCATTAAAACATTTCATGATTTTTATGAATGTACATTTCATGATTTTTATAATTTGGACTTTTGATGATTTTTATGATTAGTACATTTCATGATTTTTATAATTAATACATTAACAATTGTTAAGAATGTGAGGAAGAAGATGCCAACTTTCCATAGTAGACTTTACTACCATGATACCAGTCATTTCTACACAGGTAAGACAGAGTTATATTTTGTCCTGCGATTTTGTGGCTTAAAAACCATGGGATATGTCAGAAAAATAGTCAAACTGAATCTAGCAAGGGTATTTATATTATACTAACCTGAAGACATTTTGAGGGAAATAATTCAGATAGTGAAATAAACTTTCTTTAAAATACATAAAGACTTTGAGGAATCTGAGGCTATATGACATTACAACTAGACTGATTTCAGTCATTTCTACCCAAATAATACCAAACTTTGAACTTAGATATCTTCTCGAAAGAGAATAAAATTTTTGAATGCTTTCTTCACCATTTTGTTTCTTTTGAAGTCCTCTTTGACCCCAGTGAAGTAATTCTTTAACTGTGTAATGAATTTTTATTTTCAATTTCCGGGAAATAGTAAGTGAATTTCGGGAATTTTAGGAGTCCATTTCGGGTAATTATTGATTAATTTGTGGGCCAGGCCGGGCCCGTCAGATAACATCTGACTGGATACGCTATAGCTATTAGATGGCTGCACAGTAAGCAAGTATTGCCTTTCAAGTAGTGCCCTACCAAGCGAGGTGTTTTTCTAGACCTAGCCTAGAGGCCGGGCCGGCCGGAAGCACTGGCCTCAGTGTGACGCCAATTTGTGACCAATCATTTCTTCTTGCAGCACTGAGTCAATGTTGTAATTTTTTCCAAGGAATTTCAAATATATATGTTGATTCAAAACCTCAACAGTAGCTTTATGTAAGTTAAATGTTGTTCAACGTTTTTAAAGTTTCCTCACAAATTCATATCAATAATAGTCCTATAACTTAACAGACAAAACATGAACACAGTTTCGTGCCATATCCCTGATATGCTACTGTGTGGCCTTTGGATAATGAATTCCGCTATTAGTTGTAGCAGTTCTAATTTGATTGATATTTTTGGTCTTGGTAGTAACCTAGTATACAGCCTCAACACTCCTGGTGGAGTAAAGTGAGCGGGGTTGTGTGTGCGCATGAAAAACTTTCTTATTCTCGAGGTCGGACATCCGGGAATGTTGTGGTGCACGGCGACGTAACTGCTTTTTTGACGATCTGAAACTTCACTTAAATTTTAAACAAGTCGGTTATCATTGCAGACAATGGGAGGAGAGGAAAACATTTTTTAACAATTACTGGACAGAATTGATTTTTCTTCATATAGATACCTAATAGTTTCCAACATATATGAGTACCAATATTTTTCGCTGACTGGCTGAGGTGACACAAGTAATTATAAAAAAATATCCCATTGACTGTAATGATAAAGTTTCCCCTCCATTCTTAGCAAAACTGTACTTAGCTCGTACACAGTTACGTTGACTACGACCTCAAGAATTGACTTCTGCAGAATGCTGCTTTTAATTGTTTGTTTGTTTGTAATGATCTTCCCTTGATTGGGAACTCGGCAGAAATAAAAATCCATAGGCCGAACGTTAGGTACACTACCGTTACGATTGATATATGAAAATACAATTTTTTGTGATTTTGACAAAAATTGCACATACCTCAACTGAAAACTCCCACAAATGTAATTATTGTCTGATTTGTCCTGAAATTTCAGCAAAAGAAAAAAATCCCGCACCCCGGAATGGCTGAAAAACGAGGTGTTTTTGTGGGAAAATGACATTGACATAGTACTCCCCAGGCCATACCGTCGGACTGATGCCAGCCGTGTTAGTATAGCTGCCGTTGGTGATGGCTGACCTTCTGAGGGTACTACAAAATCATATACCCTCCTGTGCTGTTTTAAGCGAGGTGTTATGCACTTGTCAATTGTGTGACTCACCTCTAAACTCCTGGACACGGTGAGCTATTGCACCAAAGTGGGTGGAAAAAACATGTACATTGACGTACCCCTCAGTCACTTAGGTGACTGACAGTTTTTGTGAAATGACCCCAAATTAATCACCTCTGTACAAAGTCAACGGGTCTGAAGTAAATTGACCCACCCCAGTCACTCTGGTGACTGACAATTTGGTACAATGACGCACATGTGAGGCACTATTTCATATGTCAATGACTCACCTTTGACTGACATAGCTGGGGGTAGTAGGGGTGAGTCAAACAACTGACAAGTGCATTAAAAGTATAGGAAAATCTCAGTATTACATGTAAGATCTTTATAAAAACAAAACCATTTTACCTTTTTTCGTCCACAATGATTAGAATCGATGTTTGAAGACCATCCGTGTCTTCAAAAACTTTTTTTAAGGTGATTTTAGTTACTTTTATCGAAGTATATTGGACTACTTATCCTTTTGTAAAAATTGTCGGGCAAGCTCTCCAAAGTATGGTCAAAGTTTAAAACACTGCCACAAATTTTAAAAACGTTTATAAAGTACAATTATATAATCTAAACATTTCTTGATGTTTTATTTATTTGTTTTCGCACACAGTTTTTTTTTTACCAAAACTAATTTAGTAAAATTAAAGGAAAAAAAAATGTCAGCGAAAAATCAACTTGCAATTTAGTGGGGCATTCTAAACTTATTTGCAGACATTGAATAATTAATCACAAATGTGCGGTGACTAGGAAAATGGTGAACAAAATACGAATCTCGGAGAACTTTATCCTGTCCTGGTGCTAAATAGGTAAAGTTTTTTGATTTTTTTTGGGAAAAGTGTATTTTTTAGACTAATTGGTATAAGAATATCCAAAAAGTAAGTTATTTTTCAATCATCAATTTTCTACAACGTGAATTTTAAAAAACATAGGAATTGCATCTAATCTATAACAACCCTTGTACGGCAATCCCAATGTCAACCTGTACTGAGGGATGTGTATAATAACTAATTGACATTGTCAAAAATTGACATTTTTGCGGAATAGGTACTTTTGTGGGGACTGACCTTATAGTCCACTGGTTTGGATGAAATGGTGTGGCCCAGGAAGCTGCTGTCACCCTGGGGACCTGTAGATGAAAACACATGAGTATCCCTATGAATACAAGAGTAACTAAGTAAATATGCAGAGCAGGCATGCTGTAAGAACACGCTACCATACAATAAAGATGTAATGGTAAATCAATACATGTGGGACA
Organism: Chiridota heheva; assembly: GCA_020152595.1. Lineage (NCBI taxonomy): Eukaryota > Metazoa > Echinodermata > Holothuroidea > Apodida > Chiridotidae > Chiridota > Chiridota heheva. Next base: position 157,474 of record JAIGNY010000403.1, read on the forward strand.
TGTTGGTGTACCTAAGCTACCGGTGAAGCGAGATGTCACAGGTAAACTAGTGGGATATGCCAGAACTAGGGATAGGTTAATAGGATATACCAACGTGACAACAGCAACAATCCAAGTATTAGTTAGGAACATTGCAAGTAAGTCAGGAATGTGTTGGTCGATTGACTGAATAAGTGAATGAGCAGACAAGACTACCCGCATGGACGACAGGGCAGGTGATGCTCATGTGCTGGGCAGAAGATACCCGTGAATAATTAGGTACATAATATGCATTGGCTTTACTGTAGGCACAAATGCCACGGCCAAAGCATGGGACCTAATGAATGCAATTTTAGTAATGTATACCAAGCAGGTTAGTTAGCTTTGGCACACAATGTGATGATAAGTAAAGTATGGTACTGTACATATAGTAGAATTGATGTACACACATTATATATAAGCGAAGGTAATAGACACAAAGTCCAGGTACATGATATGATAAAGGCAAGATAACCATAAGTACATAGTGAAGGTACTAAGAGAATATAAAGGTACTTTGACACAGTAAAGCAACTTAGCTGGCAACTGATTAGCTCCATAGACCACATGATACAGTACCTCTTTTCTGCTGCAGCCAGAAATGAGAGAATAACACACATGTACATGTGGCCAGGACAAACTGAATAAACAAAGACCTAAGAACCAATCAAAACATTCCACAACACACAAAACTGAACTGAACCTGGAACACAAAGGGAATGTATAACATTAGCTACACACAACCTGAGACAATGCAACTGAGGGAAGTACCAAACCACTACAGTTTCATAGCATAATGTGAAGGCCGAATGTTTTTCACAAAAAATACCTCGTTGTCAACCATTTCGGGGTGTGGAATTTTGTTTTTTGCTGAAATATTATAAGAAATCAGATTATAATTAGATTTCTGGGGAAGAGGGGGGGGGGGAAATTGCAGTTGAGTTTTGTGCAATTGTTGTTGAAATCACGAAAAATCATGTTTTCTTCTATTGACGGTATTAAACGATAGTGCCCCTATGGATATTTATTTCTGGTGAGCCCAATAGGCCTAATAATTAGGCCATAAAATTGTGCTCCAACTTCTCAAAATGTGTGCGGAAGATATTCACTCGAGAAGCAAACTGGATTGAGGATGTGTAATACACGAGATCTGTATGCAAGCTCCTTGATGTCTTCAGTGCATGGGTTGTACAAGAGATCTGTATGCAAGCTCCTTGATGTCTTCAGTGCATGGGTCATACAAGAGATCTGTATGCAAGCTCCTTGATGTCTTCAGTGCATGGGTCGTACAAGAGATCTGTATGCAAGCTCCTTGATGTCTTCAGTGCATGGGTCGTACAAGAGATCTGTATGCAAGCTCCTTGATGTCTTCAGTGCATGGGTCGTACAAGAGATCTGTATGCAAGCTCCTTGATGTCTTCAGTGCATGGGTCGTACAAGAGATCTGTATGCAAGCTCCTTGATGTCTATAGTGCATGAGTCGTACAAGAGATCTGTATGCAAGCTCCTTGATGTCTTCAGTGCATGGGTCATGCAAGAGATCTGTATGCAAGCTCCTTGATGTCTTCAGTGCATGGGTCGAACAAGAGATCTGTATTCAAGCTCCTTGATGTCTTCAGTGCATGAGTCGTACAAGAGATCTGAATGCAAGCTCCTTGATGTCTTCAGTGCATGGGTCGTACAAGAGATCTGTATTCAAGCTCCTTGATGTCTTCAGTGCATGGGTCATGCAAGAGATCTGTATGCAAGCTCCTTGATGTCTTCATTGCATGGGTCGTACAAGTGATCTGTATGCAAGCTCCTTGATGTCTTTAGTACATGGGTCATACAAGAGATCTGTATGCAAGCCCCTTGATGTCTTCAGTGCATGGGTCATACAAGAGATCTGTATGCAAGCTCCTTGATGTCTTCAGTGCATGGGCCGTACAAGAGATCTGTATGCAAGCTCCTTGATGTCTTCAGTGCATGGGTCGTACAAGAGATCTGAATGCAAGCTCCTTGATATCCTTCGTACAGGAGTGCAGGTTCCTTTTGACAAAACCCCAAACTCTATTACCCTTTAGTAGTGCTGTCACGACATGGCTTTATCGCGTATCGATTACATTGGCGCGTGCCAGTGTGTGGTGACGGAACACGATTTTTAATTAATTGTTTTTATGTTTCACGATTATTTTGCACGTTTTTAATGGCCTAAACTTGACTTTTAGATTTAGTACCATAACATTAGAATTGTAACGTACGAAGTAGCCTAGCCCAGTTGTGCGAAAATTTCTTAGTTGAGTATTAGTGTTTGGTATCGCGATATGTCATGAGAGGTGTTGTGGGAAAAGAGATATTGCAATATCGCAATAATCGATCTGTCATGACAGCAATACCCTCTGCTACAATGTGATTTATGTGTTTGTTCCATTTTAGATCACTGGAAATTTCAATGCCAAGATAGCTGCGTGATTTACTTTTCTGGAGAATAGCATTGGAAAGGAATAGGTACGTTTTTTTTTTTGATATGTGAGCTAGTGACTATTAGAACAAAACATTTTTCAGAATGCCACTTTAATTCCCATTTGGATAGTCCATCAATGTCGGCTTGTAGTTTTTCTGCATCAGAGTCATTTTTAATAGTCTGGTAGATGACACAGTCATCAGCAAATTGTCTAACAGTGGAGTTGATATTGTCCAGTAAGTTGTTAATGTACAGTAGGAAAAGTAGTGGACCGAGTACTGTACCCTGTAGTACACCAGATTGGACATAAACCCAATCTTAGTGTTTACAACTCACAACAACCCTCTGCTCTTTTAGCATTAGGAAGTTGGATATCCAGTCATAGGTTAGGCCACGTATACAGTAGTAGTCAAGCTAGGTTAGGCCACCTATACAGTAGTAGTCAAGCTAGGTTAGGCCACGTATACAGTAGTGTCAAGCTAGGTTAGGCCACGTATATAGTAGTAGTCAAGCTAGCTTAGGCCATGTATACAGTAGTAGTCAAGCTAGGTTAGGCCACGTATACAGTAGTAGTAGTCAAGCTAGGTTAGGCCACGCATACAGTAGTAGTCAAGCTAGGTTAGGCCAAGTATACAGTAGTAGTCAAGATACATGTAGGTTAGGCCACTTATACATAGTAGTCAAGCTAGGTTAGGCCTTGTATACATTAGTAGTCAAGCTAGGTTAGGCCACGTATACAGTAGTAGTCAAGTTAGGTTAGGCCACGTATACAGTATAGTCAAGCTAGGTTAGGCCAAGTATACAGTAGTAGTCAAGATACATGTAGGTTAGGCCACGTATACAGTAGGAGTCAAGCTAGGTTAGGCCACGTATACAGTAGTAGGCAAGCCACTGAAGGTTAGGCCATGTATACAATAGTAGTCAAGCTAGGTTAGGCCATGTATACATTAGTAGTCAAGCTAGGTTAGGCCACGTATACAGTAGTAGTCAAGCTAGGTTAGGCCACGTATACAGTAGTAGTCAAGCTAGGTTAGGCCATGTATACAGTAGTAGTCAAGCTAGGTTAGGTGACGTATACAGTAGTAGTCAATGATAGCACGTATACAGTAGTAGTCAAGCTAGGTTAGGCCACGTATACAGTAGTAGTCAAGCTAGGTTAGGCCATGTATACATAAGTCAAGCTAGGTTAGGCCACGTATACAGTGGTAGTCAAGCTAGGTTAGGCCACGTATACAGTAGTAGTCAAGCTAGGTTAGGCTACGTATACAGTAGTAGTCAAGCTAGGTTAGGTCACGTATACAGTAGTAGTCAAGCTAGGCTAGACCACGTATACAGTAGTAGTAGTCAAGCTAGGTTAGGCCACGTATACAGTAGTAGTCAAGCTAGGTTAGGCCACATATACAGTAGTAGTCAAGCTAGGTTAGGTCACATATACAGTAGTAGTCAAGCTAGGTTAGACCACGTATACAGTAGTAGTCAAGCTAGGTTAAGCCACATATACAGTAGTAGTCAAGCTAGGTTAGGCCACGTATACAGTAGTAGTCAAGCTAGGTTAGGCCACGTATACAGTAGTAGTCAAGCTAGGTTAGGCCACGTATACAGTAGTAGTCAAGCTAGGTTAGGCCACGTATACAGTAGTAGTCAAGCTAGGTTAGGCCACGTATACAGTAGTAGTCAAGCTAGGTTAGGCCACGTATACAGTAGTAGTCAAGCTAGGATAGGCCACGTATACAGTAGTAGTCAAGCTAGGTTAGGCCACGTATACAGTATTAGTCAAGCTAGGTTAGGCCACGTATACAGTAGTAGTCAATGATAGCCTATGATAATAATTTCAGTCTGTTTTCTTTTGTCAAGAGTCTGGGCAAAGTCTTGTATTGTCAGTATCAGTTGTGATTCGCTTGAGTGTTTATGGTTAAAACCATGTTGCTGGTCTGTCAGTCAGTATGCTAAAGTAGTCATGGTGGGACATGATGTTTGAGTATATGACATGTTCCATAATCTTACAGCTTATAGATTTTAGAGAGACCGGCCTGTAATTGGAAGGGTTTGTGCGGTCTCCTTTCTTGAAGATTGGAGATTTCCAATCATCAGACAGTTGTGTGTCTGTTTCCAGCAAACGTATCAAGATGGTAGTAGGACCCGGTGCAATTTCTGTAGCTCTTGTGTGTCAAATGTTTGACATCTTGTCGAGTCTTGTAGTAACGAAAGATGTTTTATTAACAATTTATTCAATTTTTGATTAGGCCACCAACCTTTTATTTCAGAGTATAGGCTAGAGTAGAGTCACTAAAAGTGAAAAACCGACTATGGGGGGTGAAGGAGGGAGGATCCCCTCCCCAAACATCTGGGCAGTGAAAATCGTGATATATTTGTCTAAGGATTTTGTTGTTGTATATAGTTGAATGTTATCAAGTTATTTCTTATTGGGCCCCTAGTTACCTCAATGAATTTTATAGAGGCTGTAAACAAATGGCTGTTTTAAGTCTAACATGGGTTTCAGAATAGCATCATATTTTCCCCAATTTCATATGCCGCTCCGCTTCACTTGCCATCAGAAAAATCAGCCAAATTTGTAAATATCTTGATCAAAAGTCGACTGAGACACTTATTCACGCATTTGTATCATCCAGACTTGATTGTTGCAACAGTATCTTATTTGGACTTCCTTCTCAACAAATCTCAAAGCTTCAGCGCATTCAAAACACTGCTGCCAGATTAGTTACTCTCACAAGTAAGAAATCTCACATTAAACCCATCCTCCACCAACTTCATTGGCTTCCTATATGTGAAAGAATAAAGTACAAGCTTCTCACCCTCACATACAAAGCCATCCATGGTCTTGCTCCAAATTATATTTCCAACTTAATCACGTTACAATTACCAACTCACTCACTCAGATCTAACAGTGCTATTCTCCTAAAGCCGCCAAAAATTAACACCAAGACATACGGTGAACGTTCTTTTCAATCTGCAGCCTCCAAACTCTGGAACATTCTCCCAATCTACATCAGAAATGCCCCTACTTTAGATATTTTTAAGAGTGTATTGAAAACACACCTTTTCATGAGTTCCCCTCATTGGAACTTGTAACTTTATCCTGCTTGTATCTTTTTAAGTATGGTTTTTTGTTCTCTTACTGTTTGTATCTTAAGGTTTTCTCATGTTATATTTGTTTATGTAAAGCGCATTGAGACCGTTTGGTATAATGCGCTCTATAAAAATGTATTATTATTATTATTATTATTAATTTTACACCTAAGGCAAAGGTTTTTCAACATCTTGCAATTTTTAAGAGTTTTATGACCAGGGATGCAAAAGTTTTAAAATATAAGAATCAAAATTTAACAAAATTTGGAAGTTTTTCCTATGCAGCATAACACTGATGATTGCTATGGTTGCTGTTTAAAGTGTAAGATATACTGTAGTAAGCTGTAAACCTCAATAAATTCTCTATAGCAATTTACCACTACTAGGATTTTTCCCTCATTGTTTGCTCATTCAGGTAAAACACGTTCGACTTTAAGATGGCCACCATGGATCTTGACCCCTTGTTCCTGAAAGCTCTGGCGCTGCTAAGGTCCAAGAGTAGAGACTCCGCAGATCAGTTGAAAGCTTTACTCGATGAAGTTCTTGGAAAGACCAGTAAAACAGATGTGTCAAGTTCTTTGGTATGTACCCAGAATTTGGGATGTCACAATGTGTTGATTATCATGATATTTTTTCTCTATGGTATCAAAAATACCAGGGGTCGAATTTGCCACTGTTCCGAAAACAGTGCATTTTATGCAGGAACAGTGAATTTTTAAATATCACTATTCGGGTGAAACAGTGGTCTCTTCACATGCATGTGGTATCAGTGATCAATAACTTAATTTCTGCTGAAATATGCATATTGTCAAATAAGATTATCATAAAAATAAATTCTTTCAGTAAAGCTTTTCCCACCTTGCCTGCAATTATCAGCACAATTAATTATGGATACACCGGGGGTCAAATTTCTCATTGTTTGGCTGTTCATAGAATAGTGTTTTTTATGCAGGAACAGTAAATTTTGATGCATCACTGTTCCGGCGAACAGTTAATTTTGAAACATCACTGTTCTGGCGAACAGGGAATTTTGAAACATCATTGTTCCGTTAAAACAGAGTTTTTTTTTCACAAGCATGTGGCATCAATATCAATGACTTACTTAAATTACTTTATTTACAACACAATTTATCACACATATTTTTAGAACATATTTACAGTGGAAGTGACATATAGAATGTTGATCACAATAAAAGGTTGAGGAGATACTACAGAAAGTTTAGAAAACTTGTTAAACGCAAGTCCCCGAGACATGACATAAACATATTAGAAACATATAACTATATATATTTATATATAGTAACAAGAAAATATTATATCAAAAAGGATACATCTAAAAAAAAAAGAGAGAAAAAAAAACTATCCAAACCAACTCCGACTCCAGCCCCTACCCCAACTCCAGCCCCCACCCCAACTCTTGCCCCTACCCCAACTCTTGCCCCTACCCCAACTCCAGCCCCTACCCCAACCCCACCCCAACTCCAGCCCCTACCCCAACTCCAGCCCCTACCCCAACTCCAGCCCCTACCCCAACCCAACCTCCTACCCCAACTCCAGCCCCTACCCTAACCCAAGCTCCTACCTACCCCCTAAACTCCCACCCCAATCAGATTTCTAAAACATACAGGTTTTTGCTCAAAACAAAAATGCATGTTGTCAAACAACATTATCAACAAAATAATTACTTCCAGTAACAAAAAGCATTTCCCAACTTGCCTGCAATTGTCAGCACAATTAATAGTAAACACACATATGCAAGGCTGCTTGCATACGTGTATGACTGTACAAAACTGGATGCTGCTTCATGTAAATACTAATAGTCCAGCTACATATTTGCATATATTAACCAATAAAGTAGTTGTAAATTAGGCCTATTTTGAAGAAAAGAATTTGTTCTATTACCAGCAAAAAAAATTGGACCAGTGAATTCTGATCCGGAGCAGTGTTATTAGAGAAAGGAACTGTTCTGTGGAACTGGTGAAAAAATATGGCTCCTGTACACATAAGCAAGACTGCTTGCATGCATGTATACACGTAAGCAAGACTGCTTGCATGCATGAATACACATATGCAAGACTGCTTGCATGCATGAATACACATGAGCAAGACTGCTTGCATGCATGAACACACACATGCAAGACTGCTTGCATGCATGAATACACATATGCAAGACTGCTTGCATACATGAATACACATATGCAACACTGCTTGCATGCATGAATACATTAAAGCAAGACTGCTTGCATGCATGAACACACACATGCAAGACTGCTTGCATGCATGAATACATGGAAGACTGCTTGCATGTATGAATACATGGAAGACTGCTTGCATGCATGAATACACATATGCAAGACTGCCTGCATGCATGAATACACATATGCAAGACTGCTTGCATGTGTACGACTGTACGCAACTGGATGCTTCATCATGTAAATGCTAATAACAGACATACATATTTGCATTTATTAATCAAAACAATAGTTATCAGTTAAAAGTCCTGTTATCAGCAAAAAAGGTGGAACAGTAAAATCTGATCTGGAACAGTATTACTTGAGAAAGTACATTTCGTAGAACAGTGACAAAAATTTAGATATTGATCCCTAATACCCTAACCAACATATCGTGATATGCTATTTTTGTCTCGCCTGGGAAGCAGGATGAAGAGACATAGGGATCATCCTGACATTATTGGCGTCGTCATCGTCATTGGCATCCACAAATGTTTAACATGAGCTCATAACTTTAGTTATGATTTGTGTACATTTATGTAAATTAGCGCAGGTGTAGAGGACATATGCACTGTGCAAATGAGCATGTTAGGGGATTGTGCGTGCATACTAATTAGCTTATTTGCATAACAATGAAAAAATATGTACCTATGATATCTCTTAAATTAAAGTGGATGTGAGGATTTTGTTTGCACAAATGATCATATATGTAAAGAGCATTGTCTACACTTAATAATAAGATGTAGTGTGCATATTAATTAGGCTATTTGCATAACAATAGACTTTCGTACAAAATGTTTAACATACATGTAAGCTTATAACTGCTTCAAGTTATGAATGGTGCACATTCATGTAACTTGGCACAGGGTAGAGGACATGGGTATTATTTAAATGATCATGATTGGGTGTTGTGTGTGCATACTAATTAGCTTGTTTACATAACAATGAAAATATTTTGATCTATGATATCTCTTAAATAAAAGTGGATATGGGGATTTCGTTTGCACAAATGATAATTAGGTTATTTGCATAACAACATACAGTACTTTGGTACAAAATGTTTAACTTAAAATCATAACTTAAGTTATGAATGGTGCACATTCATGTAACTTAACACAATGGTAGAGGATATTGGTACTTTTTAATTGAACATGATTGGGGGCTGTGTGTGCATATTAATTAGCTTATTAGCATAACAATGACATAACATAGCATTGAATACACTCAATGATGAGGTGTATGTGAATATTAATTAGCTTATTTGCATAAGAATAGACTTTTCTACAAAATATTTAACCTGAGATAATAACTTGGTACAATGGTAGATGACATTGGTACAGCTCAGTTGAACATGATTGGGGTAGAAGGGTGGGGGAGTGCATACTAATCAGTTTATTTGCATAACAATAGAAATATTTGTATCTGTGATATTTCCTAAATTAAAGTGGGTGTGGGGATACTCTTTCTAATCTATGTTACTTTTAAAACCATGCATTGTTACTAATTGTAAAAATGAGAAAATTAAAAATATGTGGCAGGCAAGACTTTAACTTCACATTTCTAGTTACATGTAAACTGCATATTAAAGCCAAATTGGTGAAACAGAATTTCACATAAATATTTCAAATGAGTGAGATTTGAATAGATTATCTGCAGCACATCCCCATTCTTTTATGCTTCCTTTCCTTCGCTCTTAGGTTTTAGGGCATAAATTAACACAAATCTTCATGCCCAAATCACGTAGTGACCAAATCCTGTGAATTTGGGCATGAATGATATTAGAATTGACTCCCCCTCCCATGCTTTCCTGTCCAATACGCTTATCGCTTATGGAAAAGATTAATATTTTCATTCGTAAATGGATAAGATTTCTTTTTTTTGTTTCAGGATAAAGACAGGGCTGAGGAGAAGAGTAGATTATCGGATGAGAAAAGCAAAGGTGCTTCATCCATATCTAGGAAGACCCAAGAAGATCAGAAGAAAGGAAGTGGGAAAAGACCCATTGAGAAGGTAATATAAATTTGGGGAGGGTCAACCCCTAAGGGTCCGCCAGGTGCGTAGGAAAGGTCATCTCTCAGGGGGAAGAAACCCAAACAGTTTCCAGGTGACAAGTGGGAAAATTGCAATTAAGTTTCTATTAAAAGTTGCCGCTAATTGGGAAATTCCCTTCAATTTCCGGGATGTTTCCGTAACATTTCCTTCAATTTGGGGATTTTGGGAAAAGATTTTGGCCAGTTTTCAGGGAATATTGGCCAGTTTTAGGAAAATGTTGGCCAGTTTGTGTGAAGTTTGGGGTAATTTTATGAAAAATATCCAATAATTTTACCACATTTTTTGAAGTTTATGTTAAAAAAATTCCAATTTCACCTCCCAACTAGACAGAATGCATGCAATCGGCAAGGTAAAATCTGTTAAGGGGGCAGCCCCCCTGCTTTTTACACCTCTGAAGTCCACCCCACCACCCTACCCCCAACTGAATGGTACAGAAATAGCACAGGTCATAACTTTTAGTACACTATTTGAGGTTTTACAACACTTGGACAGAGGTTAGGGTAATATACGAGACATAGGCTGAGCTGACGTATGGGATGGAATGTGGGTTAGGATATCATATGGGATGGAGGTGGGGTGACATGTGGGGCAGAGAGTAGGATATATGGGACTGGGGTGGGACGACATGTGGGGCAGAAAGTAGGATATATGGGATTGGGGTGGGATGACGCGGGGCAGAGAGTAGGATATCATATGGGATGGAGGTAGGGTGACATGTGGGGCAGAGAGAAAGGATGTCATATGGAATAGTTTTTAGATTGGTGCATATACTGTAGGTATGAGGTGATGCAAAATTTTGCAGGGTTAGGATGATATGTGGTACATCAGGTGGGAGGGAAAAGTGAAGGGTGGTGGGCAAAGTTTGCGTTTCCAAAAAAAAAATGGTGGTAACTTTCGTTACGGTATTTTAATTTTTTTACCACAGACTTCAAGTTTTGGTCATAAATTTCCAAATATTAGGCATAAATAGAGCTCTAGTATTACTTACTAGGCCTTACTTTAGTACATGTATTCCTACTGACCAATGATCGCATGGAATTAATGAGTAACATTACTCTTGGCCAAGCAGAATCAAAGTTTGCTTACTCTCTTGTAGCATTAAAATGTCCCAGAAAACAATCCTTATCACATAGCATGTTTTAAGAATACCAATGTCAGTAAACATAATTAAGTAAATTGAAAATAATATCCACATTATTTCATTTTCTAATCAACAAGTGTCATGTCCGCGGCTAATACACCATACGCACATAACATAACAGTACGTGCAGTGCATGTACACAGTACAGTGTAAACAACAGGCATTGCATACCAACATTGTACCCAAGTACAGGGCCATATGTACTGTATACTAGCAGCTACAGTAGCTAGCTATGACCGTGATACATAGAACGAGTAAGGAACAACAACAAAATGGAATAAATGGTAAAACATTTGGATATTTGATCATATTTTGCTTATAATTGTAATATAAAACTTATTTTATGATGATTCGATTAACCAATTACTGTATACAGTATTTAGTAATTTGGTAAATTTTATACAGAATTTTTAGACATAAGTTCATGTAACCGATATTTATTTTGTATGTCAGAAGCAATTATTTGGACGTAGATATATACCAGTAATACATAAAAAAAAACCAGCAATTTTGGTGTAAGACGCAACCTTTGGTGGTGGGAGGCTTAGGGGTGGCACATCAGATGTTTGCGCAACCTTTGGTGGTGGGAAGCTTGGGGGTGGCACTTCAGATGTTGTTTGCGCAACCTTTGGTGGTGGTAGGCTTAGGGGTGGAAAACGCTCTCCGTCAGCACAGCCTGTCCTTACTGAACACTAACTCCCCGACCTACCTTCATCCTGCCACAGGCTCTCTCACCTGTATTGACCTGTCTATCTGTTCCCCTAACCTCCTCCCTGACTTTAGTTGGAGAGTCACTGCTGACCTCTGTGGTAGTGATCATTACCCTCTTCTTATACACTCCAATCTTCAAATCCCCACTGAGCACACCCCCAACTGGAACCTCGACAAGGCTGACTGGTCCCTTTTGAAACCCTCTGTGACTCACACCTCTCCCCATCTTCTCGAGGATGAGGATCCCATGTCTAACTTCAGTAATATCCTTATCAACATCGCCACCTGCTCAATTCCCAAAACCTCCAAACCCCAAATCATCCCCCAACCCCTGGTTCTCAGATGACTGCAAAACCGCCATCAAGAACAGGAAAAGAGCCCTCAGGAACTTTAAAACTAACCCGACCACCCATAACCTTAACCTCTTTCAGATCAGCCGTGCAAGGCCAGACGCACTATCAAGGACAGTAAAACCAACACTTGGAACAACTTTATCTCTTCTCTCACCACCAACACCCCACTAAGAAGATTTGGAGAATGGTTAACAGCTTCCACGGCAGAGTAGGCAAATCTTCCATCTCCCATCTCTCTTGGAATGGAGACCTTCTCACAAAAAAAGACATCGTTGACCACCTCGCCGCCTCTTTCAGCAACATCTCGGCCTCGACCAACTACTCCAATGCTTTCAAAATCAAAAAGCTTGCGATGAAGCCCGGAGAATCACTTTTCCCTCTGACAACTCCGAAAGCTACAACACCCCTCTCACCCTTTCTGAATTAAACCAAGCCATCAGCGACGCTGGCTGCACCTCCAAGGGCCCAGATAACATCCCCTATCAGTTTCTGAAACACCTCCCCATCAAAGCCACCACTACCCTTCTCACCATCTTCAACCACATTTGGTCCTCACACTCCTTTCCCCTATCTGGAGAACAGCTATTGTCATCCCGTCCTTAAACCGGGAAGGATAGCACCGACCCCACCAGCTACCGACCCATCGCCCTTACTTGCTGTCTCTGTAAAATTATGGAAAAGATCATTAATCAGAGACTAAACTGGTTCCTCGAGACCAACAGAATCCTCTCTCCTCACCAAAGCGGCTTCCAAAACGTCGCAATACCCTAGACCAGTTAATTACGCTCGACACGCTATCCGGGAATCCTTTGCAAAAAGGATCACCTCATTGCCATATTTTTTGACCTCGAGAAAGCTTTCGACACTACTTGGAAATACGGCATTACCGGAAACTTCACACCATTGGCCTCAGAGGCCACCTCCCCATCTTTATTCAAAACTTCCTCTCACCCAGGCAGTTCCAAGTTCAGTATTGGCCACACCCTCTCCAAGCCGTACCCCCAAGAAGAGGGCGTCCCCCAAGGCAGCATCCTCTCCCCACTCTCTTCAACCTGAGCATTAATGACATCGGGAATGACCTTGGCCCCAGCATCAAAGCGTACCCCTACGTGGATGACTTCACCATCTTCTACTCCTCCCCTAGCTTTCCTATTGTTGAAAATAGGCTTCAAACCAGCCTCAATCAGCTGCAAGTCTGGAGCAACAATAACGGTTTTAGATTCTCCAAAGACAAGACAGTCTGCATGCACTTTTGTCATTTCAACAACCTCCACCCCAACCCGAACTTTGTGCTCAATGGGAATCGCATCCCTAAAGTTGAAAACACAAAGTTCCTTGGTCTAACTCTAGACCCCAAGCTCACCTACAAGCCACACATCACCAACCTGAAACTAAAATGCAATAGCTCCCTCAACCTCCTCCGACTGCTCTCCAACACTACTTGGGAGCGAACCGCATGCTCTCCTCAAAATTTTCAGGCTCACCATTCGTGCCAAGCTTGACTATGGCAATATTGTTTACTGTGTCGCTCACAACTCATACCTCAACCACATTAACACCATCCAAAATGAAGCCCTCAGGCTTTGTCTAGGAGCCTACAGGACCTCCCCAATCACTAGCCTTCATGTTGAAGCCAACGAACCCCCCTTTCTACTTAGATGTAAAAAGCTTAGCCTCTCCTATGCTTTTAGAGTCCTCACCAACACTCAGAACCCTGTTTACAACCTCATTAGGTACCCCAATTTCTCCTCCCTCTTTGATAGGACTAAAACCCTATCGCCCCCTTCAGCTTACGCATTAAATCAGACCTCTTTCAACTTGGCATCAACCCCGCCACTCTCGGCACCTATTCCTGGCCCACTTTTCCGCCTTGGGCCACCCCCTTCCTTCTGTCCACCTAGACCTCTCCACTTATAACAAAACTCAAACTCACCCTAATCTCTTCATCAATCTCACAACCAAATCAAAGACCAACTCTCAAATTACACCTCTATCTATACTGATGGCTCCAAGGAAGGCAACAAGACAGCTGCTGCTGCCATCATCCAAGACATCACCCTCAGTAGCAGACTTCCTGACCACTCATCCATCTTTTCAGCCGAGGCTAAGGCCATTCTCCTCGCCCTCAACTTTATTGAGTACTCTCCTCTTAGTCACTTTGCCATTTTCTCTGACTCTAAGGCTGTTCTTACTTCATTACTCAATCTTAAATGGGATAACCTCACCTGCCACCTCCTCCTCCGGAAACTCTTTTCTCCCACCCTCTGCAGGAAAAGTGTTCTTTTCTTCTGGATACCCAGCCATGTTGGCATCCCTGGCAATGACAGGGCTGATACAGCCGCTAAGCTTGCCCTTAACCTCCTCCCTTCCCCTTTTCCCAAAACCCTCTCTGACATCAAACCGCTTATCGCTTCTCTTGTTCGTGACCGCTGGCAAACCTTATGGAACTTCCAAATTGATAACAAACTCCATGTTATCCAGCCCACAATCCCGATCAAATCCACCATCAACAACCTTCTCGTATCGACAACGTTCATATTACCCGTCTTAGAATTGGTCACACCCACCTCACTCACTCCCACCTCCTTATTGGTTCCCCCAACCCCTCTGTAACAATTGCCACTGCATCCTTACAATCCAACACGTTCTCCTTGCTTGCCCCCTGTACAACCTTCCCAGAGCTTCTCTCGCTCCCACAACTCAATTGCTGAGTTCTTCCAAAAAAATCCTCCAGATAAAATAGTCTCCTTCCTTCAGCATGCATCCCTCTACAACCATATTTAATCCTCCTCTTCCACCCCTCTCTACTCTGTTTTTAGTTTTTCCCATGCACCTCCTCTCTCGATCACAGCTTTCTGGCTTTTGTTCTTGAATTTCTCTCATTCTTCCCCTGGTCTCTTTCCTTACTACCTCTAAAGTGATCTGACCTCTCAGGCACAATTTGACCTTCGTTGTCGTGGTGCCGTTAAGACCTCATCAAACAAACAAACAATTAGGGGTGGCACATCAGATGTTGTTTGCGCAATCTTTGGTGGTGGGAAGCTTAAGGGTGGCACATATGGTGTTGTTTGCGCAACCTTTGGTGTTGGGAAGCTTAGGGGTGGCACATCAGATGTTGTTTGCGCAACCTTTGGTGGTGGGAAGCTTAGGGGTGGCACTTTAGATGTTGTTTGCGCAACCTTTGGTGGTGGGAAGCCTAGGGGTGGCACTTTAGATGCTGTTTGCGCAACCTTTGGTGGTGGGAAGCTTAAGAGTGGCACTTCAGATGTTGTTTGCACAACCTTTGGTGGTGGGAAGCTTAGGGGTGGCACTTCAGATGTTGTTTGCGCAACCTTTGGTGGTGGGGAGCTTAGGGGTGGCACTTCAGATGTTGTATGCGCAACCTTTGGTGGTGGGAGGCTTAGGGGTGGCACATCAGATGTTTGCGCAACCTTTGGTGGTGGGAGGCTTAAGGGTGGCACATCAGATGTTGTTTGCGCAACCTTTGGTGGTGGGAAGCTTAGGGGTGGCACATCAGATGTTTGCGCAACCTTTGGTGGTGGAAAGCTTAGGGGTGGCACATTAGATGTTGTTTGCGCAACCTTTAGTGGTGGGAGGCTTAGGGGTGGCACATATGATGTTGTTTGCGCAACCTTTGGTGGTGGGAAGCTTAGGGGTGGCACTTCAGATGCTGTTTGCGCAACCTTTGGTGGTGGGAGGCTTACAGGTAGCACATCAGATGTTGTTTGCGCAAGCTTTGGTGGTGGGAAGCTTAGGGGTGGCACTTCAGATGTTGTTTGCGCAACTTTTGGTGGTGGGAAGCTTAAGGGTGGCACTTCAGATGTTGTTTGCGCAACCTTTGGTGGTGGGAAGCTTAGGAGTGGCACATTAGATGTTGTTTGCGCAACCTTTGGTGGTGAGAAGCTTAGGAGTGGCACATTAGATAATGTTTGCGCAACCTTTGGTGGTGGAAGGCTTAGGGGTGGCACATATGATGTTGTTTGCACAACCTTTGGTGGTGGGAAGCTTAGGGGTGGCACATCAGATGTTGTTTGCGCAACCTTTGGTGGTGGGAAGCTTAGGGGTGGCACTTCAGATGTTGTTTGCGCAACCTTTGGTGGTGGGAGGCTTAGGGATGGCACTTCAGAAGTTGTTTGCGCAAGCTTTGGTGGTGGGAAGCTTAGGGGTGGCACTTCATATGTTGTTTGCGCAACCTTTGGTGGTGGGAAGCTTAGGGGTGGCACTTTAGATGTTGTTTGCGCAACCTTTGGTGGTGGGAAGCTTTGGGGTGGCACTTCAGATGCTGTTTGTGCAACCTTTGGTGGTGGGAAGCTTTGGGGTGGCACTTCAGATGCTGTTTGTGCAACCTTTGGTGGTGGGAAGCTTAGGGGTGGCACTTCAGATGCTGTTTGTGCAACCTTTGGTGGTGGGAAGCTTAGGGGTGGCACTTCAGATGCTGTTTGTACAACCTTTGGTGGTGGGAAGCTTAGGGGTGGCACTTCAGATGTTGTTTGCGCAACCTTTGGTGGTGGAAAGCTTAGGGGTGGCACTTCAGATGCTGTTTGTGCAACCTTTGGTGGTGGGAGGCTTTGGGGTGGCACTTCAGATGTTGTTTGCGCAACCTTTGGTGGTGGAAAGCTTAGGGGTGGCACTTCAGATGTTGTTTGCGCAACCTTTGGTGGTGGGAAGCTTAGGGGTGGCACTTCAGATGTTGTTTGCGCAACCTTTGGTGGTGGGAAGCTTAGGGGTGGCACTTCAGATGTTGTTTGCGCAACCTTTGGTGGTGGGAGGCTTAGGGGTGGCACATATGATGTTGTTTGCGCAACCTTTGGTGGTGGGAAGCTTAGGGGTGGCACATCAGATGTTGTTTGAGCAACCTTTGGTGGTGGGAAGCTTAGGGGTGGCACATCAGATGTTGTTTGTATTGTGCTTGTCGTATGTTTGTCGGGCTTCTTTATTCACATGTGAACCACAACATTTTTTTGCCAATCTGGTTCATTGTCCCAGGAGAAAATTCCAGTTAGGATTTTCCCAACTGGTCGCAACTAGGAATAGTTGGCAATATGTTTAATTCCAGTTGGGACCAGTTCATCCCAGTTGGGAATTTGTATAATCCAAGTTGGGACTAGCTCATTCCAGATGGGATTATTCAATCCAAGTTGGGACTAGTTCATCCCAGTTGGGAGTATTCAATCCAAGTTAGGACTAGTTTATCCCAGTTGGGAATCCCAACTGGAATTTTCCTCTGGGACTAGAATATGAAATGTCTTCTGGATAATATACTTCAATCTTTCCTTACATCCTTTCCTTCATAGACAAAGCCCGACACAAATCTCAACCCAACCCCTCCCAAAAAGTTGAAGTTAGAAATACCCAAAAGACCTTCAATGGTCCGAAAACCTGTCATTGAAGATGATTCGGACACAGATCACGATGATAGCGATGAAGACACGGACGAAGATGACGTCGTTTTCATAAAGGATTTCATAAAGGAGAAAAAGTCAGACTCCATAGAGGAACTGAGCAGTGACAGCGATGACCTGCCCTCTATAAATCTATCAAAGTCACCGAGCGATGTTGAACTCGTTGAAAGCACGACGGCTGACGACTTTGCATTAGAGCTTGGACTGACGTGCGTCATCTGTAAGAAGATGGACGTTTCTGCTCGGAATCAGCTTATTGAGTGCCAGGAGTGTCATAATCTTTATCATCAGGTAAATTGTCCACCATTTTAAAGAATGCAGGGGTGAAGCATGAAAGAGGACTTCCAAAAGAAACAAAACGGTGAAGAAAGAGTTCAAAAATCTTATTCTGTTAAGGAGATACTCAAGATTAAATCTCCATCTTATCTGTGTAGAAATGACTGGTGTAGTAAGTCTACATTCTTAACAATTGTTAATGTATTTCAAAGAAAGTTTGTGTAATTTTGTTACCATTTAAATTATTTCCCGTCAAACTTTCCGTAGTAGACTTACTACACCAGTCATTTCTACACAGATAAGACAGCTTTTAATATCCTTAACGGAATAAGATTTTTGAACCCTTTCTTCCCCATTTTGTTTCTTTTGAAGTCCTCTTTCATATAAGATGGGCATGCTCGAACTAATCCTTTAACAAAACAAAGAAAACATGTGTGAAGATCAAGGAAAGATTTTTTCTTAATCTTGGGGAAAACAGCACAACACTCATAAATCAAAGATATTAATGAACAGCAGGATTTTCATATTCCCCAGAAAGATCTTGTCAATTCTGAACAGAATAGTATTTAGATTCAAGTTATATCAAAGGCAACTGTTGTTTCCGAGTTACAGCTGTTCAAAGTTTGAAGAATTTTTAATCCATGCAATAGTCAAGATATTTGAAGACTGTTCAAAATCTTTAATGCAATTCTAAATTTCTATAATAAAATAATTCAATTCTAAATTTCTGTCCTAAACTTCTAGTTACTGAAAAATGAAAATCATTGGATTTCTGTTTTCTCCTGTCAAATTTTGATGGAAGTTATGATAGAGAATCAAAACTTTATATTCAACTGCTCCCGTTCAAATCAATTTGGCATATGATTTTTACACCAAAATATTTCTTTCATACTTCTCTATCATATATATGAATATTCATGAGAATGTTCCTTAAAAGGAGGTCCTAAAATATCAGTTACTGCTGAATGAAAATCATCAAGACTGTTTTGTAGTGTTCCAATGATAATCGGTTTGCCGATTATATCGGTTTGCCGATTATGGCTGATCGGCAGCTTAATGGGATCGGTGAAATGCTTGAGGTTTGCCGATCCGATTATTGCAATTCTTTTTTTGTTATTCATTAATCAAAAAATGTCTTTATTTCTTTTTCAAACGAAACAACAACCTCTTCCACCACATATACTATCCTCCCTTCCTCCCCTTCTACACCTAACCGCACCCCTTTCTTTTCACATAACTTTTTCTCCCACATTCAGCTTTTCCCCTTTATCTCCCTTACAAACCTTCCATCTCCTCACTATCCTTACTCTTACACCATTATTCATTAACACCCTCTTGGCACATTTGACTCTGACTGTCGCGGTGCTGTTTAACATCAACATACCATCAAACGATAAAACATGAAAAGCTAAGAAATTATCAAAAACAAAAATTTAATGTTGATGACAAAAAATGTAATTTAATCATATATATGGAAATTCATTGGGATAGTTTATCAAAAAGAGGTCTCGTCAGAAAAGTGATAGAAAAGTTTGCTATTCATAGGAAATTTGAAAAAAACACAGGTTTAAGTTTTGACACTCATGTCGTTGAAAATTTACCAATAGTAGAGGACCAATTATGATGTTCCGTGACCAAATCATAAGGACAAAGGTTTGAAAGTGATTTTGACATGACTTAAGGATACTTAACAAGTATGGCAAACAAACCTCAAATCCACAATCTTGTATTACCATTGCATTAACATTAAGCTGTTCAGTTTGGCTAGCTGCAACTTTTGATCCATTTTTGGTATTTTCCCGGATTTTTAGAGATTTTAGCAAAAGAAATAAACAAAAGTCTGTTTGCTAAACATTCAGGATGGATAATAGGTGTCAGATTTACAAAGTCATTGGCGCAATTTTGTTCACCATCTTGTCGTAGAAATTTGTTTTACAGTACATGGTATTAACTGCATAAGTATGCGCCGCTAGCTAGCTGTACTGTACCAGTACCGCGTAGGATTTTTGTCCCACTTAGTTACGCAAGTTTTGTTGCTAGGCAAATTCATGCAGTGATTGGCTGAAATAGCTGCCAATCATCTAACTCAGTGAGGTTAATTTATCTTGTTATGCATATAAATGGATCATGGTGTCATGTATTTGACCTTTCACATTTATAACTAAGTCACATGTCGATTGTGTAGGATGCTGACCCACTGAAGCCTACACTATCATTGTAGTATATGATGGAACATTATACATGCATCTCTACTTATAATTGTAATTCATTGCATAATATACCAGACGGGTCCTGTCTATTTACAAACCCCCTGTGGGGGTCGAAATAGTCACATGACTGATGGTGAATATGAAAGTAGATTTTTAATATGAATGAGTCGTAACTGAGACTCTATGTACTATAACTTTAAGTTAAAAACAAAGTGTATGTAAAATCCTTTCCATTGTTAGCAAGAGGGCGAGAATTATCACCTAAATTGAATGGTTGAATGATATTGATAACTTAGATTACAACTTAAGTTTATCTAACCTGATAATGTACAATATTTCTGCTTGAATCTAGCAGCTTTCCAACAGTAAACTGACCTTCAAACTTTCCAAAATATTGCTGACAGAAAACCATGAGATTGTTGCAACTTTAAAAGCCTTAAAAACAAACCTCATCAGCCTTTTCTTTGCTGCTAACAAAGCCTAAAATTTCACTAAAAGGTATATGGACAGGTATACATTGATATAAATGCCCTTCATAAACACTCACCACAAACACTTTCTTATAAAATCGATCCCAAAATGTGAAAACTCCGGCTTAATTTTAGGTCTCCAAACCTATGCTCACTACGTATTAGATTTTTTGTGACATGAGGATAGGACTTTTTACGTCTTGTAATCCACTCTGACTGAATGACACACAATGGTACGATAACCTGTAGAAATTCTTCATTACCTTTCCTTTGCCCTTTCCTCAATTGTTTACCTACTCAATGAACGAATCGTTAGTTTTGAAAATTACGTTTATCATTACCATTTTTGTACAATCATTTATGCGGATGGATTCATAATTCGTAATAATTCCTCTTTATCTACAAGAAAATATCACGTATTAATTAATAATACTGTACCATTCATAGTTTGCAAGTTTAAGAGGTAAAATCCTAGTAAAGTGGTACAACTTTGGCAAATGATGTTTTGATGCTGCCTGCCGTGGGGGCTTACAGAGTGATTCACTACAGTGAAAGTTATGCATTGTATATACAGTAGGTGCTGGTGCTTATTCATAAGTCACACTCTTTTTTTAATAAGTCCAGCCATTTTTTGGGGCCTAAATTTTCACTTTTTCGCAAATATCCTAGGAACAAGTGAAAGTATTTGATAGAAATAGGTTAATGAAATATTCAGAATATTAAAAGGAACATATGTATGGCAAAACCTCTACCTGTCCACATACCTTTAAAGCAACTTCAAACCTCTGTGGGTTATGGGGGTTGCAAGTTGTCAAACCCCTTTTCCGACATCTCCAGCTGTAGATCGGTTGCATACGGTACCAGCTAGTCAAACCCACATGGGTTATGGGGGTTGCAAGTTGTTGTAACCCCTTTTCCCAACATCTCCAGCAGCAGATCGGGTACCAGCTAGTCAAACCCCCGTGGGTTATGGGGGTTGCAAGTTGTTGTAACCCCTTTTCCCAACATCTCCAGCTGCAGATCGGTTGCGTACGGTACCAGCTAGTCAAACTCCCATAGGTTATGGGGGTTGCAAGTTGTAACCCCTTTTCCCGTCATCTCTAGCAGTAGATCTGTTGCGTACGGTACCAGCTAGCTAGAAATATGTACAGTATACATGTTGATAGGCCCTGTACAAAATAACAACATACGACTCACTGATAGACTGAGAAAAAAACTTCATGACCTCATACAAACTTTATGACTTCATGCATATTTAAAACCTACTTTGATATTCACCACCAGTCATGTGACAAGCTCGACCTGTACGAGGAGCTTGTAAATAGACAGACCCATACCGGACTAGCAGATCAGGTGGGAAATACCTCTGAATGTCATATTTAATTGCACGCTGATGCTGCCAAATGGACCTGCTATATAAGCAGACCAGGTAGGAAATACCTACGAATGTCACATTTAATTCCACGCTGATGCTGGCAAATGGCACCTTCTTGGAAAAATGGGTAACTGCATAAATGTACCATTTTACCAGGATTCTCCTGGCACACTCTTGCTGCTCTAGGCGCTATTAGTCATGTTGTGTAACTTGACTCACCTTGCTTGAAGAAGTGGATAGAGTTTGATACCCTTTTGTAGATATAGCCAACTGGAATAGCTCAATGGATAGAGCACCCGCTTTCCAGCCAGAAGGTCGGGGGTTCAATCCTTGGTCGAGTCATACCAAAAACTCAAAACAAGGTAACTGCTGCCCTCTCACTTTGTGCTCAGCATAAGGGATTGGAGCAGGGTAATACTGTCTGCCCTCTCACTTTGTGCTCAGCGTAAGGGATCGGAGCAGGGTAATACTGTCTGCCCTCTCACTTTGTGCTCAGCATAAGGGATCGGAGCAGGGTAATACTGTCTGCCCTCTCACTTTATGCTCAGCATAAGGGATCGGAGCAGGGTAATACTGTCTGCCCTCTCACTTTGTGCTCAGCATAAGGGATCGGAGCAGGGTAATACTGTGTGCCCTCTCACTTTGTGCTCAGCGTAAGGGATCGGAGCAGGGTAATACTGTGTGCCCTCTCACTTTGTGCTCAGCGTAAGGGATCGGAGCAGGGTAATACTGTCTGCCCTCTCACTTTGTGCTCAGCGTAAGGAATCGGAGCAGGGGCCCTCTCACTTTGTGCTCAGTGTAGGGATTGGAGCAGGGTAATACTGTGTGCCCTCTCACTTTGTGCTCAGCATAAGGGATCGGAGCAGGGGTAATACTGTGTGCCCTCTCACTTTGTGCTCAGCATAAGGGATCGGAGCAGGGTAATACTGTCTGCCCTCTCACTTTGTGCTCAGCGTAAAGGGATCAGAGCAGGGACTGTCTGCCCTCTCACTTTGTGCTCAGCAGGGAGCAGGGTAATACTGTCTGCCCTCTCACTTTGTGCTCAGCATAAGGGATCGGAGCAGGGTAATACTGTCTGCCCTCTCACTTTGTGCTCAGCATAAGGGATCTGAGCAGGGTAATACTGTCTGCCCTCTCACTTTGTGCTCAGCATAGGGGATCGGAGCAGGGTAATACTGTGTGCCCTCTCACTTTGTGTTCAGCGTAAGGGATCGGAGCAGGGTAATACTGTGTGCCCTCTCACTTTGTGCTTAGCATAAGGGATCGGAGCAGGGTAATACTGTCTGCCCTCTCACTTTGTGCTCAGCATAAGGGATCGGAGCAGGGTAATACTGTGTGCCCTCTCACTTTGTGCTCAGCATAAGGGATCGGAGCAGGGTAATACTGTCTGCCCTCTCACTTTGTGCTCAGCGTAAGGGATCGGAGCAGGGTAATACTGTCTACCCTCTCACTTTGTGCTCAGCGTAAGGGATCGGAGCAGGGTAATACTGTGTGCCTCCTCACTTTGTGCTCAGCGTAAGGGATCAGAGCAGGGTAATACTGTCTGCCCTCTCACTTTGTGCTCAGCGTAAGGGATCGGAGCAGGGTAATACTGTGTGCCCTCTCACTTTGTGCTCAGCGTAAGGGATCAGAGCAGGGTAATACTGTCTGCCCTCTCCCTTTGTGCTCAGCATAAGGGATCGGAGCAGGGTAATACTGTGTGCCCTCTCACTTTGTGCTCAGCATAAGGGATCGGAGCAGGGTAATACTGTCTGCCCTCTCACTTTGTGCTCAGCATAAGGGATCGGAGCAGGGTAATACTGTGTGCCCTCTCACTTTGTGCTCAGCGTAAGGGATCGGAGCAGGGTAATACTGTGTGCCCTCTCACTTTGTGCTCAGCGTAAGGGATCGGAGCAGGGTAATACTGTCTGCCCTCTCACTTTGTGCTCAGCGTAAGGGATCGGAGCAGGGTAATACTGTCTGCCCTCTCACTTTGTGCTCAGCGTAAGGGATCGGAGCAGGGTAATACTGTCTGCCCTCTCACTTTGTGCTCAGCGTAAGGGGGATGGAGCAGGGTAATACTGTGTGCCCTCTCACTTTGTGCTCAGCATAAGGGATCGGAGCAGGGTAATACTGTGTGCCCTCTCACTTTGTGCTCAGCGTAAGGGATCGGAGCAGGGTAATACTGTCTGCCTTCTCACTGTGTGCCCTCTCACTTTGTGCTCAGCGTAGGGGATCGGAGCAGGGTAATACTGTGTGCCCTCTCACTTTGTGCTCAGCATAAGGGATCGGAGCAGGGTAATACTGTGTGCCCTCTCACTTTGTGCTCAGCGTAAGGGATCGGAGCAGGGTAATACTGTCTGCCTTCTCACTTTGTGCTCAGCGTAAGGGATCGGAGCAGAGTAATACTGTGTGCCCTCTCACTTTGTGCTCAGCGTAGGGGATCGGAGCAGGGTAATACTGTCTGCCCTCTCACTTTGTGCTCAGCGTAGGGGATCGGAGCAGGGTAATACTGTCTGCCCTCTCACTTTGTGCTCAGCATAAGGGATCGGAGCAGGGTAATACTGTAGTACAGGCTTGTGCACCGTTTGTTAGCAGCCACCTCATACTATGCTTTGAGCATGGAACGTACGTGGATAAAGCGCTCTAATAACACAGCATTATAGCATACAGTACCTTGTTATTTGATCAGGTGTTCTATGATTATGTTAGTTATTTGTTAGACCTATGAATAAATGATTATGTAATTCATTTGACCTTTCATCATTTAGCTATGCCACAAACCAAGTGTGCTGGATGCTGACCCCAATGACCCACGTCTGGTTTGGTACTGTGCCAAATGTCAACGAAATATGAAAAAAGTGGTACGTATTGATTGATCACTAATTTATTGATATTGATCAATATATTTTATACATCTTTTTGTATCAGTTTTTTGTTGAAATTTAGAATTATTTCAGAAATGGTAGGCATTTAAGGATTAGTTCAAGGGTCAAGGAGGTCCATCTTATATGAACGCGAATACGAAAAGAACAAAATGAATGATGAAGAAACCATTCAAAAATCTTATTCTGTGTAGGAGATATTTAAGTTTAAAGTTTGGCATCATTTGTGTAGAAACAACTGAAATCAGACTAGTTGTAACATCACAGCCTTAGATTCCTCAAGGTCTTTATGTATTCTTTCATATTTTGTTCTGTGATTTTGTGGCTTAAAAACCATGGGATATGTCAAAAAAGCTGAATCTAGGAACGATGATTATAAATTACCACCTACAGAAAGTTTGAAAAATAGTGAAAAGTTCAATCATTTTTCTTTAGAATACATTGACAATTGTTAAGAATGTGAAAATGGGGATGCCAACCTTCCACAGTAGACTTACTACACCAGTCATTTCTATGCAGCTAAGACAGGGCTATAAACTTGAATATCTCCTAAGTGGAATAACAATTTTGAATACTTTCTTCATGGTGGAGGATGGAGAGTAAATGGAAGATGGAAAGTGAGAAAGGGTGGAGGACGCGGGAGGATGAAAGTTAGTGAGGGTGTAGGTGGAGGTGAAGGATGGAGGATGAGGGTGGACAGAAGGTGCGGGATGGTAGAGATGGTAGAGGATGAGGGGAAAGTGAGTGAAGGTGGGGGTGAGAAAGAGTGAAGGATGGAGGGTGAGGGTGGACAGAAGGTGAGAGAGGGTGGAGATGGTAGAGGATGAGGGAGGGTGAAAGTGAGTGAAGGTGGGGATGAGAAAGAGTGAAGGATGGAGGGTGAGGGTGGACAGAAGGTGGAGATGGTAGAGGATGAGGGAAGGTGAAAGTGAGTGAAAGTGGGGTGAGAAAGGATGGAGGGTGACGGAGGAAGGAGGGTAAGAGAGGGTGCAGATGGTGGAGGTCGATGGAGGGTGAAAGTGAGTGAGGGTGTGGATGGGAGTGAGAAAGGCTGAGAGATGGAGGGTAAGGGAGGATGGAAGGTGAGAGAAGATGGAGGACAAAGGAACTAAAGCAGAGTAATAAAGTAAGTGATTTATAATGTGAAGAAAGTTTGAGACAAGTATTTACATTCAGTACTTGAATATCTCCTTAACGGAATAAGATTTTTGAATACTTTCTTCACAGTGGAGGATGGAGAGTAAGTGGAAGATGGAAAGTGAGAAAGGGTGGAGGACGAGAGAGGGTGAAAGTGATTGAGGGTGTGGGTAGGGGTGAGAAAGAGTGAAGGATAGGGGACGATAAAGGGTAAAAGATGGTGTGAACGGTGGAGGGCGAGGGAAGGTGGAGGGCGAGGAAAGGTGAAAGGCGAGGGAAGGTGAAAGTGAGTGAGGGTGTGGGTAGGGGTGAGAAAGGGTGAAGGATGGTGGGTGTGGGTAGGGGTGAGAAAGGGTGAAGGATTGAGGGTGAGAGAGGGTGGAGAATACGGGTACTAAAGCAGTCCTAATAAAGTAAGTGATTAACAATGTGAAGAAATTTTGAAACATTTTCAGTCAGTAAAAATGTAATTAATTTTCAATGCAAAGGTGTTACAGCTTTAAAATTCAATTCTTGCTGAATAGAAAACAAAACATCAGTTTGATTTCTTTTTGCACTTGGATTAACCTCTCTAGTAAGGCTGCCAATCATAACAAAAATATCGTGATATGGATATATATCACAATATTTTTGTCCACGATGATCAATATCTGGGACATTTGACGTGGCCTGTGGGACAGGGTGGGATGGCATGTGGTACAGGTATGGCTGGAATGTGGGATAGGGTTGGATGTCACGTGGAACAGGGAGGGATGGTATGTGGGACATGGTGGCATAGTATATAGGGCAGGGTGGCAAGCAATATGGTCGGATGTCATCTTGATTGCAGGTGTGATGGCGTATTGGTCATATGGTGGAATGGCATCTGGATTTTATATATGATTTCCTGTAGGGAAATATGTAGGATGGGATGACATGTGGAACAGAGGGTGGTGTGGCAGGAGTGGCAGAGGGTGGGGTGGCAGAGGGTGGTGTGGCAGGAGTGGCAGAGGGTGGGGTGGCAGGAGTGGCAGAGGGTGGAAAGCATGTTATTAGCAATGAGGGGATTTATATAATTTGCAACGTCTGGTTCTATTCATTGTTGGCACCTCCTCATTCACACAATCTGTATTACATTTCTTGTTATTCATATGCAGGCTGATAAAAAATCTAGCAAGGCAAGCCCGTCCAGCGGATCAAGCCCACTGGAATCACCACCTACGTTAGACAAGGAGTCCGGAGGGTCAGCTGTGAACTTCTTCAAGAGGACAGAACCTAAGGTATGGTGTTTACAAGATATGTAAAGGTCAGAGGTTAAATTATGGTGGTTGGTTAAAAGGAGACATTTATCCTTATTTGCATTGTACATTTTTCTGTGACTATGTACATGAACAGGAATTAATTGTGCAAGGCTTACTTTATTGTACTTTTTCGTTTGGAAGATTTAATCTCATTTTAATTTCTGTATTATGTTTCAATTTCATTTTGCAGATATTTTTGCAGATATATATATATGTACAGAGGTAGCGTTAGAATTCTTTGCCTGGCGTATTTGGTTACGACAAGCCTTGAAGTTTGGCGTATTTTGTAAATTTGCCGTCGTTTGCCAGGGCACTGTGTAATGTACTGGGCATTGTGTAATGTACAGGGCACTGCGCGCTAGCGAAGCATGCAAGTAATTGTTAACACACAGACACACACTTGTGTAGGTCTGCCTCCCTAAAGTGAATGAAAATTGTGCTTAGAATACCAAAAACATTAACAAATTGGACTGTACTATCATAAAAATATTAAGAAAAAGTTCATACCCAATCCTTGTATAATGTTGATTCTTGAATCATGAAATTTGGGTTAACAATCCCAAATAAACTAAAAGATACTTTTGTTTATTGTATACAAACTTTCATGAGGTTTTAATGACTTTGACCAATTGTAAATGATAATATACAATTCAGATCTCGAACACGCCTACAGTACTTCTTTACAGTATAGTAACTTGACTTGCAGATTGTGATCACTTCACAGATACTGTACACGACCAACACAATACAGGAGGAAAGTAGAATCCTAGCTAATAAAATCGTTGACAATTGACAGCCTGCATTCAAAACAACATCAAAACTTTCATGTACACTTATCTACCTCCTGTGGTGTATCGGTTACCATACCTGTCTACAGACCACGAGGCCCCGGCTTCAATCCTGGTGTGGGTAGACACGCCAGTGCACCACAACTGGTTATCAAAGGCCGTGGACATTGACTTGGTTGTCGATGTTATGTCTGTCCGTACGTCGTACCTGTGTTCTCGTCCAGGTCGTATTAAGCGTTTCGTGATAGCATTTGTACTATCATAACCGAATACGCAGGCGACGACCCCGTCATTGTAATTGTGTGTTCAACTCTCTCTCTCATCTACACTGTACAGTGAACGTACACCATGTACAGGGCCTTATATATGTACTGTACTAGCCTATATGTACTGTACTAGCCTATATGTGTTTATGTACAGCACTACGGGCATGTTGAATCATTCAGCCGTTAGTCTCGTAGTTGTGTCATTTTTCTTTTATTGGTTCGCATGCGAAGCATTTATGCGAACCTATGTAATGGCGATTACGGCCGTCCGGCCGTCCACAGATTTGTTTTGAGATTTCCTCAGAAATGTTAAAGTTTTTTGAGAATTCCTCAGAATTTCCTTATAAAATGTTAAAGTTTCTTAGAGGTACTTAAAATAGGATTAAAGACTAGTTCCTTAAAGGTCTACAATACATTTGATATTTTCTTAGAAGATACCTGTAAAATGATATAATTTTCCAATATTCTTCAGAGATCCTCAAGTCTCTCTTGTAGCACTTGAGATTTGAAATCCTTAAAAATCTTTAAAATATTTAGGCACCAAACAGTTATATCAGGCATGATTTTTCAAACTCCACCTTTATTATTGTGGGCATTTGCATAAAGTTACTACAGTATATGACCTGACCAGACTTTTTTATTTAGCATGCTTAGTCAGGGAGTGTGACAGGATGTGATTGCATATAAACATAGGGAGGGATGCCATGTGGGACATGGATGGGGGCCATGAGGGACAAATGATATAATATTTACCATGTTGTATACACCAAGGGCTATATCAGGCATAATTATTTGACTCCACCTTTTTTTCTTATTCAACAACTCATTTGCATATAAGTTATTATATGAACTGACACTTTTATAATACATAGTATGCTCAATCAGGGACTGTGATAGCTACATGTAGGATGAGACTTCTTATGGAGCTTATGGGACGTCATGTGAGACATAGGGTGGGATGACATGTGGGATGCCATGTGAGACATGGGGTGGGATACCATATGGGACATGGGGTGGGATGCCATGTGGAACAGGGTGGACACCACGTAGTATATGTGGTGGAATGCCATGCAGGACATAGGGTGGATTGCCATGGGATGGAATGTCATGTGGGACATGGGATGTCATGTGGGACATGGGATGTCATGTGGGACATGGCCTCCCACCCATTTCAACAAGTCATTTGCATATAAGTTATTATATGAACTGACACTTTCATACATAGTATGCTCAATCAGTGAGTGTGATAGCTAGGATGAGACTTCTTATGGAGCCTATGGGATGTCATGTGGGACATGGGGTGGGATGCCATGTGGGACATGGGTTGCGATGCCATGTGGGACATGGGGTGGGATGCCATGTGGAACAGGGTAGAATGCCATGTGGGACATGGTGGGATGCCACGAGTAACACAGAGTGTGACATAGGTTGTGATGCCATGTGTGACATAAGGTAGGATGCCACGTGTGACATAAGGTAGGATGCCTTGTGTGACATAGGGTAGGAGGCTGTGTGGGACATAGGTTGGGAGGCCATGGGAACATGGGATGTGATGCCATGTTGTACATAAAGTAGGATATCATTGGGACATTGGGAGGGATACCATGTGGAACATATGGTGGGATGCCATGTGGGACATCAGGTGGGAAGCCACTGATGCAGGACACAGGAGGGATGCCATGTGGGACATAGGGAGGGATGTCATGTGGTACATATGGTTGAATTAATGTGGGACACACATGTAGGATGGGATCCATGTGGGTCATAGCATGGGATGCCATGTGGGACATATGGTGGAATGCCATGTGGGACATATGGTGAAATATGCCATGTGAGACACTGTGTGGTGGAATGCCATGTGGGAGATATGGTGGAATGCCCTGTGGGACATATGATGAAATGCCATGTGGGACATGGGGTGGGATGCCATGTGGGAGATATGGTGGAATGCCATGTGGGACATGGGGTGAGATGCCATGTGGGAGATATGGTGGAATGCCATTTGGGACATGGGATGGGATGTCGTGTGGGACATGGGGTAGGATGCCATGTGGGACATGGGGTGGGATGTCATGTGGGACATGGGGTGGGATGCCATGTGGGTCATAGGATGGGATGCCCTGTGGGACATATGATGGAATGCCATGTGGGACATGGGATGTCATGTGGGACATGGGGTGGGATGCCATGTGGGAGATATGGTGGAATGCCATGTGGGACATGGGATGGGATGTCGTGTGGGACATGGGGTAGGATGCCATGTGGGACATGGAGTGGGATGCCATGTGGGACATGGGGTGGGATGCCATGTGGGACATGGGGTGGGATGCCATGTGGGACATAGGATGCCATGTGGGACTTAAGTGTGAGATGCCATTTTTATAATTGGCCGGATCATATGATATGGGTGTCAATTTGCATGGGCATGCGAACCATGACAGTATTTACCGTTCTAGTTTATGAGTAATTCAAAATCATTTTTGTGTAAAATAAAACTTTGAATCGCATCAGAGAGGTAAGATGTTCATGATTTTCATTTATGTTAATGAAAATCTCTGGCGTAAAATTTCATATGCTATATCTAAATCTTACGATGCAGGTACAACCTGTGTCATAAGAAATTTCAATCATGGTGTAATATACGACAAATTTGTCGTTAACTTGATCTCTATATATATATATATATATATATATATATATATATATATATATATATATATATATATATATATATATATATATATATATATATATATATATATATATATATATATATATATATATATATATATATATATATATATATATATATATATATATATATTATATATTTATACTCTGTATATATATATATATATATATATATATATATATATATATATATATATATATATATATAGATATAGATATATATATATATATATATATATATATATATATATATATATATATATATATATATTATATATATATATATATATATATATATATATATATATATATATATATATATATATATATATATATATGTATATATATATATATTTATATATAGATATAGATATATATATATATATATATAGATATATATATATATATATATATATATATATATATATATATATATATATATATATATATATATATATATATATATATGTAGATATATAGATATATATATGTAGATATATATATATATATATATATATATATATATATATATATATATATATATATATATATATATATATATATATATATATATATATATATATATATATATATATATATATATATATATATATATATATATATATATATATATATACATATATACACATACAGAAATGGTGTGAAATGTATGGAATGAAGTTTTCCACTGGAAAGGTTGCCCTCATCTGGATTCCAACCCAATGAGAGCATATGATTTTTCTCTCACCATCTCATATTCAATTTATATAATCGTCCACCTTGTGATGTCATAATTGCAGATATTTCATGTTGTATTTCTATCAAATAAAAATGTAAATTTTCTTTCATTGAAGTGTGCAAGGTACAAGAGAAGATGGTCAAAGCATGTTATACGTCATGTCAATAAGTAAAAAAAGAAAAATCCAATGATTTACAAAGAAGGAAACAACTTTCAAATAAAACCGTATTTGAAGTATTAAGCGCCCCTGCTTGAATAAGGGCCCACCCAACAATTTTTGACTAATAACATAATCTGTTTGATTAATTTAAAGACTGAAATTTAAGTTTTGTTACATTCTTTGCTTATTTTGCGTCAGACACTGGCGCTGTTTTTGTGGTGGTTATTGTGGGGCTAGTATAGAACTAGTTTAAACAATAATAATAATAGTAATAAAATACATAAATTTATATAGCGCTAAATTTGTAAAAACATTCAAAAGCGCTTTACATACAAGAAAATTATGATACAAAAACAAAAATAAGAATACAGAAATGACAACATGAATAGAAATACAATGGATGAAACTGCACATTAGATAAATGTCATTTTAAACAAAAAAGTGTTAAGCTAAGTTTTGAAGGAGGTCAGGGATACATTATTAATACATTTGAGTTCAGTTGGGAGTGAATTCCACAACCAAGGACCTTTATAAGCAAAGGCCCTTTCGCCAAGAGTTTTATGCTTAATACGGGGAAGAAATAAGGACTTGAAACGAAAGTCATAGCGGGATGGTTTTTCAACTACTATTTCACATAGATATTTTGGAGCAAGGCCTTTAATGCACTTGAAAACTTGCAAAATAATTTTATAATCAATTCTTTGTTTGACTGGTAACCAGTGAAGGGATTTCAAAACAGCATTAATGTGAGAAAATTTTGGTAGTCTGAAAATCAACCGAGCAGCACCATTAAGTATTCTTTGAATTCTGTAAAGTTGATAATCAGGTAGTCCAACA
This sequence comes from Chiridota heheva, assembly GCA_020152595.1. Lineage (NCBI taxonomy): Eukaryota > Metazoa > Echinodermata > Holothuroidea > Apodida > Chiridotidae > Chiridota > Chiridota heheva. The sequence goes on from JAIGNY010000403.1 coordinate 190,005, forward strand.
AGAAGTGAATTACAATAATCAATGTGAATTATAGCAAAAGCATTAATAAGGGTTTTCATGGAATCTACATCAAGATATTTGGCAATCTGACGAATGTTATAAAGACCGTGATAAGCTTTGGAACAAACTTTCCCAATATGAATATTCATAGACATGTGATTGTCCAAATAAACACCCAAGTTTTTTACACTAACAGATGGTGTTATTTCAGCATCACCAACTTTGATGGATTGGACTCAGCTTTAGCTAATTGCTGACGAGTGCCAATTAGAAGAAATTCAGTCTTGGAGTCATTGATCATGAGATTATTCTTTACCATCCAAGACCTTATTTCAGCAATAAGAGATTGCATTGCCCCGACTGCCTCTTTCTCTGAGATAGAGCCGGCAGTGAATGAGCAGTAAAGCTGAGTATCATCAGCATAGCTATGGGTTTGTGGGATATGCTTTGACACAATACTGAAGAGTTGAGAAACATAACACAAGAATAATATGGGACCCAAGCAGCTGCCTTGAGGTACGCCACAGTCCAACGGAAAGTTTTTGGATCTAGCACCTTTAACAAAAACATGTTGCTTTCTAGACGATAGATAGGATATGAGCCATTGTTGGATGTCACCAGCAATTCCAAACTGAGAGTGAAGTATGTTGAGGAGAGTGCTGTGGTTTACGGTATCAATACCGCACTCAGATCCAAAAATAACAAGAGTGTGCATTGTTGTTTGTCCATATTTAACATAAGATCACTGTGAATTTTCATCAAGGCTGTCTCTGTGTAGTAATTTTTTCTGTAAGCAGACTGACAATCTGGAAGGAGAGCATGTTGTGAGCAGTGAGAAACAATCTGGTCAACTACCGCTCGCTCGACCAATTTTGATACGAAGGTCAAATTACTCACAGGTAGTTGGAAAATGTAGTTGGAAAATGAACACTCTAATCCTGCTTTCTTTAGCAGAGAGACAATAGTTGCATTTTTCCAACTATTAGGTACTGCACAGTGATTCAAGGCAGTCCTTAAGCAGCCATGTTGGTTTTGGATCGAGGATACAACTTGAACTTTTAGAAGATATAACTAGTTTGCGAACATCATGTGCAGATAATGGTGTGAAGGAATCAAAAATCACATCAACACGGTGGAGTTCATCGCAGAGTTGAAAACTGTCAACTTCAATGCAGTTCAAATAGCACACTGTACACATTCGCGGAACATGGGCGCTTATTAGGAAGAAACTTGAGCCTAAAAAGTGCTGAAATTATATTTTTGTAAGTACCCAGGGCGCTTAATTCGGTACATCAAGATAATCTTGGATCTGCACTTATGACATCACACTGTACATTACCAGATCACTTTTCAACACACTGGTAAAATTTTGCAATGCTACAAAAGAAGATGTCAACATGTTTTTTTGCTTCATGAATTTGTTTCTTTTATAAGTCGTTATCATCAGTGGTAACGCCAGGATTTGTCTCATAGGAGGGGAGGGGGCAAAAGCCTATTAATCGGAAAAAATATGTCACTGTACAAAATTTTCTGGGGGGACAAAGTGATCTTGTGGGGAGGAGGGGCAAATATCCCCCCCCCCTCCTTACCCGAAGCACCGCCACTGCTTATCATAGGAATATTCCTTTAATTAAAGTAGAACTTGACCAGAATATAGGGTGTATTTTTTGTATTTGAGGAAACGTTTGCAGGTTTGTGATATTAAAGTATTAATCACTGGCCTAGCAAGCCCACGTCATATGAAAGAGGACCTCAAGAGAAACAAAGTGGTGATGAAAGCATTACAAATTCTGATTCCGTTGTGGATGGAATCAAGTTTACAGTTCTGCCTCATTTGTATAGAAACGACTGAAATCAGACTAGGTGTGATGTCATATCCTCACATTTCTCAAACTCTTTATGTATTTTGTTATAGATATTCTTTATAGATTTTGCCGCTAAAAACTATCAAGTTATACTCGTGATTTAATTCTTTATTTCTTTTCATTCAGACACCTCCTGCTTCCTCAGTCGCTAAGAGTCAACCTTTCACAGGTTTCGCAAGTCTTGCTGCAAATCTGTCCGCTAAGAACTCCTCCTCTATGAAGTCTGGTATCACGTCGTCCACGAAAATGGGCCAGTCGACAATCATTGGTGCAGCTGCCAAAAACCTGAAAACAACTCTGGGTAGTTCGAGCGGGTTTAAACACACGTCAAAAACATCGTCTGCCAACTCATCTAATATCAACCAACCGCTAAAAATGTCAACTTCCAGTGGGTCATCATCAAGCTCTGTCTCTGGTAAAGTTTCTTCAAGTGGCATAAAAACATCGAGCTCGACAAAAGCAGTGGGTCACAAATCAAGCTTGGGAAGCTCCTCATCAAAGCTTTCAAGCTCGGGAAGCTCGTCGTCAAAGGTGTTAAGCATGGGAAGCTCCTCGTCAAAGGTTTTAAGCTCTGGAAGCTCGTCATCAAAGCTTGCAAGCTCGTCAACTAAGCCTGGCTCCATCAGTTCCACAAAGACTGGTTCCAGCAGTGCAGCCACTGGGAGAGTGACACCAGTTAATGTAGCCAGACACAAACTAATGTCCAGTTCATGTTCTGGATCGCGATCCCCCTCACCCCAGCCATTTGCAGGTCCAGGGAAGGGTAAGGTGACTGGGGTGAAGAATTTACCCCAGGCTAGCCAGGCATCTGCTATGAAAAGATTGCAACAAATGAAGCGTAAAGCTTCAAAGAGATAGGTGCTTATCAATCAGTTGGTTTCTACAGGACCTGTGGCATATTAGACCCGTCCCCACTCCTCCTCCTCTCATTATGAAAAACCCTGAAATTTTATACATGCATTCAGACAACAGAGTTCAAAAGTCAAAATTTTCATACCAAATTTCATACCGAATTTTGAAAACAAAATTAGGCAAATGTTGCAAAAATCAGGTATTTCCCCCAGACCTGGGTTGAAATTTACGCTTCCAGCGGCTATAACCGTAGGAACTACAGGAATTTGCTGGTAGAATTTGTTGTTTTCCTAATTTTTTTTGTTTTTGTTTTCATTTCTTGAGTAAGCAACAGTGTAAAAATAGAAAGTTTCAGTACCACTCCCCCTACCTAATTGTGTGATAAATAGTACCATAAATCACGAAAGAGAACATGGTAATGTGTGGGCATATCAAGATTTTTGTTCTACATTAATATCATTTCTGTCCAGAATTTTCATTGGGAGATTTTTGACACCTTTATTCATAAAAATGGCAAATTTTATAATTATTCTAAGCAGTGCCCAAAATTGAGAAGGGAGGGGGATGGGGGATGGGAATTTTCTCCACTTGGTAATCTTTTGAGGGGATAAAAAAAAAAAGCCAAAAATACCAACAGAAGGCCAATATTACCCCCCAAAAAGTGGCCAGAAAATGTCAAATTTGGTTGTTATTTTTGTTTGCAGGAATATCCTCCAATTTTGAGGGGAATTTGATAATATGTGTGGGAATTTTGCAATGGTACACCTTAATTTGAACACTGATTATCCTCTGATATGCCCCCAGTTGGGATTAGGGCTGCCACAGTACAGTATGCACCTTGATATCACCACAGTTATGTGTGATATTGGATATCACGAACAATTTATTTCGTATTTTAATGTGACACCTTAGTTTGACGATTGTTAAATGGATTAGTTCAGGGATCAAGTATGACCATCTTGTATGAAAGAGGACTTCAAAAGAAACAAAATGGTGAAGAAAGCGTTCAAAAACCTTATTTTGTTAAGGATTAGTTCACTGGTCAAGCATGTCCATCTTGTATGAAAGAAGACTTCAAAAGAAACAAAAATGGTGAAGAAAGCATTCAAAAATCTTATTCCATTAAGGATTCAGTGGTGAAGCATGTCCATCTTATATGAAGAAAGCATTCAGAAACATATCTGTGTAGAAACGACTGGTGTAGTAAGTGTGCTATAGAAAGTTGGCGTCTTTATCCTCACATTCTTAACAATTGTTAATATATTTGAAAGAAAATGTATTTAATTTTTTTACCATTTAGAAAATTTTTCCTCAAATTTTCTTTAGTTGGTATATTATAAATACCTTTCCTAGATTCAGTTTTACTATGTTTTTAGCTTTATGTAAGGCAAGCATAAAATCCCGATTTTTGTTCAAGCAAAACTTGGCGCAATTTGGATGAATTTAGCATATATAATGACATTGGCTCGAAAAATACTACTGAATATCTTCGATTAAAAAAAACTTTGTTTTCAATGGCTGGAGCGTTAAAATACTGTGTGGTACATATGCTAATCGAGCTTGGTATCCCATTTGGGATTTGTCTCACACTATAGCTAAATTGCGGTATAGTTTTCGTAATTGATAGCTCGTTTGGGCTATAACTTGCGTTTAAAAACTAAAGCTTTGAAATTAAAATAGCCTTGAATTGGCTATACATCTATATATTGCAATTGAATTACTCAGGCTATAAATTTTAAATTCACCAAAGTGTTAATAATCAGGAGCTAAAAGTAACAGCTCCCTGCAGTAATATTATCTGGTTTCTCACAAGAAAATGTTTGTCTGCATACAGAAAAGAGTGTCTAATAATTGATGCATAAAATCACTTAACTGTGACGAGTTTATTCAGGTGTCAAGTAAGTCCATCTTATATGAAAGAGAACTTGAAAAGAAATTGATAAAATCTTTTTAGTTATTCCGTATAATGTATTTGTGTGATGCTGTTAGTGATTAATTGTGATTCATTAATTACGATAATTAATTATTTGCTCAAAATGGCTAATATATTAGCAATAGGCCTATGAGGAAAATATGCCATAGTTTAAAAGCATGTCTTGTTGCAAGGATGTAAAAATCTTGATTTTATACATATAGGAATTTGCTGTTAGTATGTCTGTTTATGATTTCAATTTCCCTCAAAAGGAAACATCGTTATTGAAATTTGCATCATATTGTTGTTGAGGCTTTAGTTTTTGTAGGTCTACTTGAAAAACAGTTTTCACATATTCAGGCGATATTTAAAGCTTTATTATGCAGTAGGGCATCTAAAGTCATGAGGGCAGGTGGATTTTGGTGCTTTGCAGCGATGTTGGAACCGCGGCAGTAAGGGGGACTTGCCCCTTACCCTAAAAGTAGGTGTGGGGGGGGGGGACTGCCCCTTGCTCTAAAGTAAAGAGAGTAGGAGGTGCCCTTTTGAAAGTTGATTAGCGGACTGGGCTGGAGGCGCCCTTTTGAAACTTATATGAAAATATTCTAGGTAATTCTTGAAGCTTAAAAACAAATAGAAATCCACTCTCACAAATATTATATAATATGTAGAAGTTGTTACATATATTTAGTATTTATTTGACACAATGAATTTGTCAGTTTACGTGGGGTACCAACACCAAAGGCCGTGGTGGGAGGAAGCATGCCCTCAATAATTTTATAAGCAGTAATTTTCAAAAGAAGCCTTTACCTATTTGCCCGATGGGTGATTACCAACATTGGTTCTGGCTCTAACCTATAGGTGGGATTTGCCTACCGAAACTGGGGGAAAGTCAAAAGTTTGTATGAAAATACAACACATCACCATACAAAAGTATTTGGACAAAAACTGAGGGTATGGAAAGTGCCCCCTTGCTTCCCTCAAATGTTCAAACCAACCATATTAGTAGCAACCATGGGGCGTGGATGCAAGATTCCTCCACTTTTTCAAAAAATTGACTAAAGTGCCCTTTAAAAAAACATTAAAAGTGCCTCTCAATTACTGTCCAAGACGCACCCAAACTTTTAATTACCCACCAACAAAAACAGGCTTATATACCCTGACACCCCAAAATATATGTTGAGCTACTACATTATTGATTTTCTAGTTGACATATCCCATGGGTTTTAAGTCACAAAATCGCTGGACAAAATATGATAGAATACATCAAAGCTTTGAGGAATCTGAGGCTATGACATCACAACTAGTCTGATTTCAGTCGTTTTTACACAAATGATACCAAACTTTAAACAGAAATCTCCTTAACGGAATAAGATTTTTGGATGCTTGCTTTGTCATATTGTTTGTTTTGAAGTCCTCTTTCATATAAGATAGACTTGCTTGACCCTTGAACTAATCCTTTACAGGAATATTCCCATGGAATTTACTTTTAGTATATTCGATAGAGGACAGTAAAAGAAATAGATTGGCGAAAAACACAAGTTAGTATATTATTCCTACAAGAACTTCATTGAATTGTAAAGATTTCTCTTATCTGCGTAAAAGAGCCTTGTTCGTTTGAGTCTAAGTCATCTTTATGATGTCTTCATAACACTTCTGTACTATTCTTTATGTAATTCTTTGAAAACAAAGCTCGTAATTCTAACTTATTGGAAACACTATTTTCTTCAAAAATTGTTAAGAATAGTGTACAATAAAATTTACAAAAATGTTTTACAATCTGTTCTTGAAACTCATATTTGAATTATGAAAAATTAGCATTTAGTTTTCAAAGAAATACATAAAGATTAGTACAGGAAGTGCTGTGATGATATATTGATGGCTTAAGGCCGTTTCACGCTGAACGCGACGCGGCAAGCGATTTTTTAGATACTCATACAGGATACAAATATTATAAGATGCTTTGACTTTTTGCTTACACACGATGAAGTTTATAATTGAGGCTCTCTGATGATACTGAAAAATTTGCTAGAAATTAAAAGAAATTCAAATTGTGGAGAAATTCGCTTTAGTGGGGCGCGATTTTCTGTTGTGACGCGAATTTTGCTTTAATGGGCGTAGAAACGCCCTTTCAATCAAATATCAGTTATCTTCTGAATAGCTATGTGATGACGATCCTTCTCTAAAAACAAGAGATCAAAATGTTTCATTTCCTTTGTTTTATTCAATTTTGTTAAAACAAATCGCTGGCCGCGTCGTGTTCGGTGTGCAAGTCCTTTAGACTCGGTACAAAAGTCTATTTTATGCGGATAAGTAAAATCTTGGAAGTTCCAATAACTTTTCTAGGAATGAGATATGGACATGGTGTTTCCCCAATGTGTTTCTTAAAATTTCTGTATCAAATACATCAAAATGAAATCCATGGGAATATTCCTTTAACCCTTACTCTACCATGCGGCAATATTATTGCCGTTTTGAGTGCCCCATCTTTGACCCCACCTCCCAAGCGCACTTTCAAAAAGATGCTGGTATAGTCAGGGTTAATCAATCCGCAACAAGTGAGCCAACTCAAAAATATATGCAGCATGGTACTGGTGGGCAGCCTACTGAGTCACTGAAGTAGAACAAGCCTGACTCTGCTGCTCGAAAGACAGAGGATCCTTCAATAATCAGCCTGTGCTTAATACTTACTCTACCACGCTGCGATATTATAGCCTTTGTGGGTGCCACATCTTTGATCCCGCCTCCCAAACGCATTTTCAAAAATGTGCTAATATAGTAAGGGTAAATCAACCCGCGACAAGTGAGCCAATTCAAAGATATATGCAGCATGGTCCCGATGGGCGGCCAACTTGGTCACTGAAGCGGTACGAGCCCGACTCTGCTGTTTGGAAGACAAGACCTTTCAATAATCAGCCTGTGCTTAACCCTTGCTCTACCACACAGCGATATTATTGCCTTTTTGGGTGACCATCTCGACTCCGTCTCCCAAGCGCGTTTTTCAAAAAAGTGCTGGTAGAGCAAGGGTTAAACTTTTTTGTTGTTTTCTACTTCTGTATACATGTATTTACTATTATTTGATAAATCCTAATAATGGGTGGATGGTAAGTGAATGGAGATGGGTATGGGGATGGTGACTGAGGAATGTTGGGTTGATAGGGGATGGGGATTAGAGGACAAAATGTTGGTTGGAAAACGGCATTGCGATTTTTAGATGCAATAATTGGGGTGTGATGGTATGGGGACAGGATGGGATAGAATTGGGGATTGCATGTTGACAGGATTAATGTCATGTGGAATAGGATGACATAGCATGTGGGATAAGGTGGCATCTCATATGCAGAGTGGCATGGAATGTAGGACAAGGTGGTGGTATGACATGTAGGAAAATAAGGGATGACATGTGGAACCGGGTGGCATGGCATGTGAAAGAGAGTAGGAGGGCATTGAGGACAGGATGGGATTGCATTGGAACAGTGAGGGATGGCGAGTGGGACAAGGTGGCATAGTATGTATAGAAGGTGGCTTGATATGTGGTGGGATGTCATCTGGATTTCAGTTGTGATGGCATGTTGGATAGGATGGGATGACTTGTGAGACAGGGTGGGGTGGCAATTAGCCCTGAGCGCATTTCTCTTTTCCGGTGACCCAAATGTGGTAAAATTATTGAATACTTTGGTTAAATTTTCCAAAAACTGGCCACAAATTTCTTGAAAATGTTTTGGAAATTATAAAAACATCCCAGAAATTGAAGGGAATTTCTCAATTAGCAGCAACTTTGGATGGAAACTTAATTTAAGAGTGCAATTTTTCTACTTTTCACCAGGATTTTTTTTTTTTCCGAGAGGTAGTGATCATTCCTACGCCCCTGCTTGGCAAGATACTTATATCACTTAGTTTTTCTTCTATTCCCTAAAGAAGCACAGCTGCAAAATGGCAGACTGTTAACTTAATTCTTATGAGAGCATGATATGTACCTGTGTGCATTTTAATGTTATAATTGATCAACAAATTATGTTAACCAATAAAGCTTTATTAGCTGTAACCTTGTGGAGTCGGATTTATTTTAGTAAAATCATGATTATTATAGTACTCTTTAGACTGTTAGAGGTTCTGTTCTAGGTAAGTTTGTAACCGACTCAGTACCACTGCGAGAAGTGGCAAATTCCCCCAGGTCCCAGGGGGTCCAAATTATAGGGGTCTGTGAGAAAAGGAGTTCAAACAGGGAGGCTACAAAAATTGGCGAAAACACATGCTTGACAATGGCGAAAACAGCGTAAAACTGGAACAGAATTAGGTAGTGACCTTTTTTTTATTTTACTCTTAAGATTTTTCCGATATGGGGCCCGAATTTTCAGTTGCCCTGGGCCCCGAGATCCTCTAGGCGGCCAATAAGCTACTGTTTAAGTAAAATTGATGTTACATTTATTAACAAATCGATATCTTGCGACAGAACTACTTTCATCCTGGACATGTAGCCTCTTATTCAGAGGTCGATGCTCGGGGTACAAAATGCTTTGAAAACAATTTGAAAGAAATTACAGATAAATGATTACATAACTCACCATTGTTTTGAGATCTTTGGTCTTTATGTGGTAGGACTCACATCTCCATGTTAGAGAACTTCCGCCTACTACGTTACTGTCCCTAAAGAACTCACGCCAACCACGGTACAGCCCCTAAAGAACTCCCGCCTGCCACGTTACAGTCCCTAAAGAACTCCCGCCAGCCACGTTATAGTCCCTAAAGAATTCCGCCTGCCACGTTACAGTCCCTAAAGAACTCCCGCCTGCCACGTTACAGTCCCTAAAGAACTCCCGCCTGCCACGTTACAGTCCCTAAAGAATTCCCGCCTGCCACGTTACAGTCTCTAAAGACCTCCCGCCTGCCACGTTACAGTCCCTAAAGAACTACAGCCTCTAAAGACCTCCCGCCACGTTACAGTCCCTAAAGAACTCCCGCCGCCAACCACCTCCCGCCTGCGCGTTACACAGTCCCTAAAGAACTCCCGCCTGCCACGTTACAGTCCCTAAAGAACTCCCGCCTGCCCAGTCTCCTAAAGACAGTCCCAGTCCCTAAAGAACGTTAGTCCCAGCCACGTTCAGTCCCTAAAGACCTCCCGCCTGCCACGTTACAGTCCCTAAAGAACCTACAGTCCCTCCCGCCTGCCACGTTACATTCCCTAAAGAACACCCGCCTGCCACGTTGCAGTCTCTAAAGAACTCTCTCCTGCCACGTTACAGTCCTTAAGGATTTCACGCCTATCACGTTACAGTCCCCAAAGAACTCATGATTGCCACGATACAGTCCCTACGGAACTCCCGCCTGTCGCGTTACAGTCCCCAAAGAACTGCTTCCTGCCATATGAGAGAACTCGCTTGCCACGTTAGTCCCTAAAGAACTCACGACTAACACGTTACAGTCCCTAAAAAACTCCCGCCTGACACATTACAGTCCCTAAAGAACGTTACACCTAAAGAATTATACAGTCCCTAAAGAACTCCTGCCTGCCACGTTACAGTCCCTAAAGAACTCCCGCCTGCCCGTTTCCCTAAAGCTTGCCACGGTACAGTCCCTAAAGAACTGCTTCCTGTTACAGTCCCTAAAGAACTCCCGCCTGCCACGTTACAGTCCCTAAAGAACTCCCGCCTGCCACGTTACAGTCCCTAAAGAACTCCCGCCTGCCACGTTACAGTCCATAAAGAACTCCCGCCTGCCACGTTAGAGTCCCTAAAGAACTTACACCTGCCATATTAGTGAAGTCCTGCCTGCCACGTTAGAGTCCCCAAAGTGCTCCTGCTTGCCACGGTACAGTCCCTAAAGAACTGCTTCCTGCCTTATGAGAGAACTCTCGCTTGCCACGTTAGTCCCTAAAGAACTCACGAATGCCACGTTACAGTCCCTAAAGAATTCCCGCCTGCCACGTTACAGTCCATAAGGAACTTCCGCTTGTCACGTTAGAGTCCACAAAGAACTCCCGCTGGCCACGTTACACTCCCTAAAGAACTCCAGTCTGCCACGTTACAGTCCCTAAAGAACTCCCGCCTGCCACGTTACAGTCCATAAAGAACTCCCGCCTGCCACGTTACAGTCCCTAAAGAACTCCCGCCTGCCACGTTACAGTTTCTATAGAACTCCAGCCTGCCACGTTGCAGAAGTAAAGAACTCCCGCCTGCCACGTTACCGTCCCTAAAGAACTACCGCCTGCCACGTTAGAGTCTTTAAAGATGTCCCGCCTGCCACGTTACATTCCCTAAAGAACTCACACCTGCTATATTAGAAAACTCTTGCCTGCCATCTTAGAATCTCCAAAGAGCACTCGCCTCCCACGTTACATCCCTATATATATGGTTGTCATGTTGCCATTTATCAAGGAAACGTAACCAACAATCTGAGAGTTTATCTCGAAACTTTGAGGATAAAGCTTAACTCCCATGCCTGGGAAAACGGTAAATAGATATGTTCACATCCCACTTGAACGAACAAATTACCCCATTTGTCTCTTGGAAACCAGATCCAGAACTTTGTTCAACTATTACAAGAAACCATTTGATGTAAAACAAACTTTATTTGCACAGACAGTCTTGAAAGAGTTCAGCTAAATTGTGTTATGAGTAGTTTGCCAAAAGCAAAACTAAGGAAAGAAAGGAAGGTACCTTTCTGTCTTAGTACGGTAGCAAAAATAGCTTTTGGATACAGTAAGAAGTAATAATCAAGTTGTGTTCCTTTCTACTGCAAAGGCTTGTTATGGTATTAAAACCATTTTTCTTTTGAAGAAGCTAGACCAAAAGAATACAAATATACAGTTTTTACATTTTGAAAAGGAGATTAAACAAATGTACCTTTTTCTTTCAAAATAGCACAAAGCTTAGCGGTCTTCGCGCGCGGCTATGTAATAAAGGCCGACATTGAAGGGCACTTTAATGAAATTAAATGAAAACTTATATTTTATTATAAGATTAAGGTATCAACATAGATAGTATTTACTGTTGCATGTACTGCAGATATTCATGGTATATGTATGCCGCCTATCTTTAGGAGACAAAAGCCCAAATTTGGATAATATTGCTTTCGGGTATTTTTCCTTAAATAATCTTATGTTTCAAAGCAGAAACTGCAGATTATTTTATTTAGAATATGTTTCTTTACACGGTTATGAATAAAAACCATTTCAAAAAGCAAACAAGACGACTTTAGCCAATTGAGGAAACTAGATAAACTTTCATTGTGTCATTATGAACTTGCTCATGAACACTTGCTTTAAAGTTCCATGTATTCCGTGGTGGAGTGTGGTGAGAAGGTATAATCCTAACTAAAATTAAACGAGACCTAGGGTGAGGTTTAATTGGGATTCTACCGATACATCACACGAACGGAGAAATTACATGCCCTCCCAGAGTTTGACATTGCATTTCCTTTCAATACAACTTTTGAATACAAGCTGTTAGTCGTATACTGTGTGTTGTTTATTTGTAATACAGCTCTTCCCTAACTAAGTGTTGTTCATTCGCTAATCTTTAAAACCTGAAGCGGATCAACTGTACAATCCCATATAATCCCTCCGTTCGTGTGACGTATCGGTAGAATCTCAATTAAACTTCACCCAAGGGCTCGTTTAATTTTCGAATTTCATCATAACTCTTTCGAAGCTTAGTATTCCAAGTTTTCTGACAAACACGTTGAGTCATTCAGAGAACTGTTCTGAGAGAGAGAAAGAGAGAGAGAGAGAGAGAGAGAGAGAGAGAGAGAGAGAGAGAGAGAGAGAGAGAGAGAGAGAGAGAGAGAGAGAGAGAGAGAGAGAGAGAGAGAGAAAGACAGAGAGAGAGACAGACAGACAGACAGAGACAGACAGAGACCGAGGCAGAGAGAGAGAGAGAGATAAAGAGAAAGTACATAAAAAGGTAACAACAACATGCGTTTAAATGGTTTCAAATAAAATAAAAACAGCAAACAGCATCTGAAAACATTCTACCTTTCCATTTACCATTAAGCCAGTCCTATATGTATTGCTGTTGGTGTATTTGAAATTTACTGGTCAAATTATATTATTAGAATTGTTTATCTCATCACTAATATATGTAGACAGTATATATGTGGATGATATATTGGGATTTCGTTTTTGTTCTTTTTACGTATATGAACCTTATGCATGGACCCTTTGAACCACCCCTAAGATAAAAGAGGGTATTTTGGGTCTAATGAGAGGTCTCATGTGGTGACATGACAGTATAGGTGGGGATTTTGTCTGTACGCGGGTGATGTACATGTACGTGTTACGTTAAGTGCGTTCGTGTTCACAACAATTGTGTCTAGTATAACTTGAGATATACAGCTTTCAATGTGTACCATGTTTCGGAAAGGTACTTTATGTGGTAAACCTATGCGTTCTATATATTAAAATGCAAAGGTTGAAAGCTAAAGTCAAAGATCAGGTAGAGTAAGCAGTCTTGTAGTTAATAGCAGTCTTGTACGATGAAAGCCTGAAATTTTGATGAGAAGTGAAGAAGGTGTTGTATATATCCATAAATTGAAACCGTGGTCGATATGTAAGGCAATATTGTGCTACAGACGTTTGGCTCATTATGTCATAGGTAAACAATCAAGTGGCAATTAACCTAATTATGACCTTTCTGATGCATTTTAATGGCAATAAAGTTCGAGTTTCTAAGAGACAATGTTTAGTAATTTGCAAAAAAGCTAGTCTCTTATTTCTGGAGAGAGTGTTATAGCTATCATTCAAAGTTTTTTTTTTTAATACAGCATTGAACATTTTGAATATCATAGTCTGTTCAATCATGTATACAAACTGATTCTTCACCTATTTTTGCAGATTCGAGTGTAATGCACCGCTTATGTTATGTAAAAATGCGGGATGTTATAATACAAGCCTTCAATGTGTATATGAGTTTGACGAATATGGATACCTTAAGGCATGTAGGAATGCTTTCCATCTACAGGAATGCGGTGAGTTTAAAGTAAGAAATTTGTTCCTTTTCGAGATGATGTATTTTTGAATGTCGTACACATTATACCCAAACAATTTTTGTGTATAACATAAGAAAACGTAGAAGCGACTTTAAAACATTTCAAACAACACACCATTATAAAGAAGATTACAACTGATCTGGCAGCTCATACAACCAAGCCTGGCCAGACTCCAGACTATACTGCTCTGAACTCCCTTGGATCACACCAGAAAGACAAAGAAGGGAATTTTAATATTTGAGCAACTCATTGATTTGCAAACAACCTACCCAGACTTGCGCCCAAGAGCGGTCACTTCGATGCTGCTGCAAAGTATATCTAATTAATACGGAAGGCAGCAGTTACGCGTTGTAAGTCCAACCCAATTGGCAAAGAGCACGGGAACTACAGGTTGACTTCGACGGTGGGAATGGCCTTCGCATCTCTTTGGTCAGCTACCAGCCCCAATCCGGGAAGACTTCGGTCAATAACGCGCTGACCCGCCAATGTCTGCTTGATTCAATGAGTGATTAGGACTAAGATGCACTAGCTGGCTGCATCAAACATCAGAAAAACTAGAAAAAAGACAAATGAATGGCCAGCTCTGCGGCTGCACATGGTCATATGGAACGTTAGAATCATGAGCCATGACCTCTCAGATGATCTGTGTCGAATCTACAATTCTCGAAAGAAGTCATCATCAACAAGGAGTTCAATAGGCTCTGCGTCTACATCACTAAACTGCAAGAGACCAGACTTGCATCCAGTAGCATGTTGCGTGATCAGGGCTGTACTTTCTTCAAGCAGGAACGACCGGGGGTGGAAGCAAGGTTACTTGCAGTGAGTTTCGCTGTAAGGGACACTTTGATGTCAGCCATAGAGTCAACAGCTGATCACAAAGAGCGCATACAATTCTTGCGGCTGTCAACTTCTTTAGTCAAAGCAACCATCTTTATCATATTTTACTTGAAGAGGTTTTGGTCGGTATGGCATTATGGACAAGTAACCTCGTTTTTACTGTTACTTCGAATATTTTTCGTATATTATTCTATTAGCACAATTCACTGCGCTGTTTTATTCCAATTTTCTTGCTTGAGAAGGACTGACTTTTGTTTTAGCAGAGATTTTATCATATTATGCCGAATAAAACCCCAGATTTTTGTAATAGAAACAAGTATTATAATCTCAGAAAGCGTTCAACACAGCCTAGCCTTTTCCGTAACGTGCTTATTGATACTGAACATTCCTCTTCTCATCGTCAATCGGAGACAAAGCATTAAAAGGAAACAAGATTTACATCTCCAATGACGTCACTACAACTATCCGCGGAACAAGAAAAAAGTTAAGAGCCAAGTTGAAAGATTACAAAAACAAATGAAGCGGTAAAGCACGCATTTACCCCATGGTCAGTCCCGACGACAATCATAGTACTGAAACAGGATAGATCTAGACAGATAATTTTGCGCTGAAGATATGGCAAGTCATATATTTTAACTGGAATCTTATAATGGAAGGTTTTTCCATGTCATTATATGTTGATTTATCTGTTTATTATTCAGTGCCTCCTCATATTCATCATCATTGCGAATTGTTGTTGCTTTCACGATATTAAAGTTTTTGAAAGGAATGTTAATTGAAATTATATTAAAGTGTGCGACGTACTAGTACTTCAATTGATCAATTCATGGTGTTTATGTTTAGTGACTTGTTTTTTCTCTGGGTTATATTAATTACCTTTTGGAGGTACCTTTTAATGTGCTTACAGGAAGCAGCACTTTTTTCCCTCTTGGTTGTTTTTATGTGGTTTTGTGTCATTTTCGTGTCAATGTTCCTTTTGTGTTATTTCTGTATAAGTTTTTTTTGCAAAAAATATTGTGATAATTTTTTAAAAGCAAACTACCTTTACTGTCATGGAAAATCTGCAAAACAATGATAATACATTCAGGTCGACCTCTTAATGAGGTCTCATAGCTTGCATAACAATACCATGGATTTCGTATTGCTTGCTTTTCAATTATGTTACCCTTTGTTTATAAATGGGAGATATTAGAATTGTATTCTTAATTGTCGTGGCTTACGCGACAAAAAGAAAAGGAGGGATATTCTTGATTTTTTGCTCACAAAACAGCTAAACATATATTGTCTAGTTGATACCCATTGGGACTTATCTATGGAAAAAATTATAAGAATAGAACTTATTCATTGCTATTTTTCAGCTGGTACGACAAATTGCAAGAAGGGGATAAGAAGGGGGAGGGGGATGGGGGAGGCAGTTATCTTCAATAATAACATGGAGTATTCTGTGTACAATATTAAACGTTTCACCGATGGTAATCTTATATATATATATGATAATAAGCATTGGCCGTTACAATATTACTTTCATTGTAGTATATGGTCCTAACACAGATTCCCCTTCTTTGTATCATGATTTACATGATGCTATTGATGATTATAATTTTTCGCATTGTCTCATCGTTGGAAATTGGAATGTAACCCTCAATCAGTATGTAGACACTTATAATCATTGACATATAAACGATGCACTTTCCCAGCAAGCTGTGCTGGACTTAGTGGGTAAGTACGATTTATTTGTTGTGTGGCGTATTTATCACCCTGAAGGGGGGCAGTTTTTCTTTAATGATTTAAATTTTCATCTTCCACGTCCGGCACCCAACTTTTACTTAACTATGCTTACAAAGGGTAGGTTTATCTCTAAATTTATCAATAGTAAATTGTTGTTTAGTTTCGTAGTCCCGAACAGAACCCTTTTTAAATGGGAAGAAAAACGAATTATTCACATTTCTGACAGTTCGTAGGCTGTGTTTTGTTCTGGCCCTTATGGTGTTCTAATGATAATAAAATTAGGTGGTTCCAGTTTAGACTTATCCATCGGCTTATCCTTACCAATTCTTATTTGTTTCTAATCAATGTTGCTGACTCTAATCATTGTGACTTCTGTAACAATGCGGTTAAAACCATAGAACATTTATTCTTTAATTGTTCGAAAGTTTACTGTCTATGGAATTCATTACACACTAAAATCAGGAAAGGTGGTATTCTCCTTAACATTTTGTGTATTCAGATAATTCTGTTTGGTAATTGTCATGAGTGTATGCTAAATCTCTTGCTTATTCTGGTTAAATTTTATATCTTTAATACAAAACTGTTTAATGTTTCCCTTCAGTTCAGGGACTATATTTTTATTCTACTATTTGAATATGCAATGATGTATTTTAAAGAAAAACATCAGCAACGATTGGAATAAGTTTTAAGAAACTTGGTTTCAAATTTTAGGATTATGGTAACTTGTTGTGTGTTTACTTTTTTCACTTTATTATTTCATGTCACTGAAATGTTTTTATGTACATATGAGCTTGCAGTATTTTCCTCATTATGGTATTTGAATCTGTTTATTAAGAGATAATTAAAAATTTACACAAAAAAAACAACATCACCAGCTTCTACGCATCCACACTATGCTCTCCTGCTATAGGTATCGTCCCATAAATACATTGAGAAGAGAACTCCGCCGTGCTGGTAACGTAACTTTCGGTTTTGATTTTTTTTTTGATGGTGAGAAATATTTGATGTCTTTGTTAAAATTGTAAGCCCCTATATTCAGTCCGGCAAATGTGTGATCGAAAATATCGTAGATTTCTCGCGATCAATAATGAAAATTGAAAACCGGAAGTGACGTTACCAGCACGGCGGCGTTCATTTCTGAATGTGTGTATGGTACGATACCTTTCCTTAACATTTGTATGTTGATATATTCGTATAATTAGACTTCGTGAAATTTGTACTGCAACATGCAATGGCAGTGGTACTCACGGTATGTGTTCGTATATTGCTAATGCATACAAAGAACAAAGTGAAAGAAGTCAAGGTACGATGAAACTATAGTGGACGTGTCTTCTAAGGATGGCGGAAAATAATGGAGAAGACGCCGCTCTCGTACTTGCGCGATATGCAATACATGTTTATACACATTTCAAACAAGGCTATAGGCATACAGATTGTGTAGTTTGCATGCATATGTCTTTGAGGTAACTTGACGAACAACACTTACAAAATCAATTTGAAAACATGGTCATCAACATTTTATTGTGAAGCAATGGGAATCAAATATTGTAATAATGCCCATTCCCATGATAAGAAAACAAATTCCCATCCTGCTATCTCCACATCTAATGTAATCCGTGTCGAAGGACTTTGGGAACAAAAAATACTTTGGTATATGCCTGTGCCATATTTCAATACCAAAAATTCTTGTTTATCATGCGCTATTTGAAAACCATTACACTTAGGCAGTTAGGTGTAAGGATCCAATTAAATCGTATACTATGAGTTAGATGCTAAAATTTATTTTAACACCAAAATTTATTTCAACTCAGAGTACTTCGAATGCCCTATGTACTACTTCAAGTGTCCGCGTTCCTACTGTATTCCACAAAGATACATGTGTGATGGAAACAGAGATTGCATCAATGATGAGGATGAGATTTACTGTGGTGAGTGCATTTTGAGTAAATTTTAGTAAATGAACGACTAACGACATCTAAATGCATCATTAACTAAATTGGTTTGATATTAATTGAATGTCATGAAAGAAACCTCCCGGTTATAAATTAACCGTTATCAGCGGAATAGCCCTTTTTATACCACTTTAAGCAGAACCTGATTGCTCCAAAACTTCGATCAATCAACTGCTAGAATAAATTTTTCTTTATTGCCCAAGCAATCAGCTGTAAGTTAAAAATGATTTTAAAAAGGTATATTTTCCTCAAGGAGGCGTTTTTAATGTAATCGTTAGAGTTGGAGACCAATATCTGTTTTTCGCCTCAAGACCACATGAGTTGCTTTAGTAATAATCATGACTGCTTTCAAATTTCCATGCGTTAAGAACTATAAAATTTCTCTCACATTAAAGTGCTCCTGCCATAGACTTGAAAATGCATACATTTGTGTCATTTAGATCTTAATATACCACTTTTATTCTCCAATTTACACCAATGCTGAAAAAATTTAGAAAAAAATGTGGTAGTGCAATTACTTCAGTGGGTACATGATGACTTAAGTTTAGGGACCATATCGACTCTGGCCATACTGCAATATTTTGGACATTAATGGCTGAAAATTCCGATGCGATGCATTGTAGGAGGATGCAAAATGAAAATTCGCCGAATGTAAACAGGTAAAAAGGCATCGCTTACCAAAAGATACGAACAAGAACAAGCTTCGTTCAGAACCACTAACAAACATTTCCTATGTTATTTGTTTCCCAATGACCCCGATATTAATCTCTGGTTGACGTCATTGCTTACTACTGTACTATTTGTTTTCAACGACGCCGAATTACAGAAATAGCACGTACTTTCCCATTTGACTTTATGATTTCCTCTGAGTGAATTTGATTTCATGGTAACTTTTCCGAGGACTGCGTCTTTTGCGTTGACACCTTTCTTTTTTCGTAAGAACATTTGGAGTCTTATTTGTTTATCTGACGATGATTTTGGATTTATAACTCTCAGAAAATTCAATAAAAGAAAAGGGAAATTATTTCGGAAAATCGCGGTCGATTTACAAGTTTAACCACTGGCAGTGCAGTGTTGCGCAACAGAACTAAGTCACTGAAGGGACGTCATCAAGTGGTCAGTGACGTCATATATGTTTTCGTTTTTTTTTTAGCATAATCGCAATTCTGATGTTTTGAACTTGATTTTTATCTTTTAAACGGCAATATTTCGTAGATTTTAGATTAGATTATTAAATTTAGGTGTAAAAGTAATCTATATATTCATGAAATTGATTTTTTTTTTTTGCCAAGCAGTACCACTTTAAAAGCAATGTTCCAAAAATTAGTGTTTGAGTTTTCCCTCCTAAAGTCATAAAATGTTATTATGTTATTGTTTACTAGTCTTAGATAACTACTTGACATAAATATTGGTTTTAGAGAAATCATGTAGCTCTCTGGGTGGTTCAAAAAGCTTTGCTGAATATTTTAGAGTCTCTGGAATATTGCGCCTTGCTTTTTGGTGTAGTACCCCATTTCGTAAATCATCTGCATAAAAGGAATCCGCTCCAGCAAGCGATTTCTGCGGAAATTAGTAAATAGTATGATTTAAGGTTTATCGGTTTGTACTGGTGTGGAAGCAAAGAGACCACAAAGATAACATATAGAGTGGAAATATGATTACGAGGAAAGCAAACCAGGAAATATTTATTTTGTTACTACATGGGGTATCCATAGGTGTAGTAAACGAGGGGCACTGGGAGCACATGCACCCTCACTTTTCCGAAAAATGACAAAAATGCGCCTTTAAAAATGAAAAGTGCCGATTAATTACTGACTCAATAGTAGGAAACTGGTGACTTGTGTTAGTTCCATGTGGTAAATGTGTTCCCATTAAAAAATACCACTTTTTAAAAATAAAGTGCCCCTTTTACTTTAATTTGTTGTTTTGGGCTCATGTATTTTGTCTACAAGTACAATGGGGATAGTTTGAAAAGTTCCCCTAAGAGTTCGTGCCCCTTCCCCCCCTCCCCCTCCACACACACACATATTTTTCGAAGCTTCCTACACCCACCCCTGGGGTCATCATATTTGATGTGAGTAAACAAGGACACTATGGGCGTAACATTCAATCTGACGTTTAAAAAATAAACAAGTAAGATTGGAAAGCGGCATAGTATTAAGGAAGAGGAAGTAAGAATATGTCTAAAATGTGTGAGTGAGAAAAGTCAACATGTCATAACCATTAATTGGAAGATAAATGAATGGCAATACAGAGCTCGACGACGAAAATAATAGAATAGTAGTGAACAGAATATCAAATACCTTGTTTAATAAGTACACGGGAGCAGTGGTGCAACAATAGAGCATAAATTGTGGGGCTCCAAGCGATGACACTGCGATATGTTTTTATGGGGCCAAAGCTTTACATTCCCAATGGGTCCCAGCAACTCTTCTTGCACCACTGCATGGGAGATATTCAATTTCCAATAGTGTAGTTAGGATATAAAGTACACATATATGGGTATGATGAGTATTAAAGCAAGTTCACCATTCATTTACAGAGTCGTACGTGTGCCTAGAAGGATCATATCGTTGCCATAATTCTATGGTGTGCATCAGACAGGATGAAGTTTGTGATGGTTTCAAGCAATGTGTTGAAGGAGATGATGAGATTTTATGCGGTAATATTCTTATCATTCCTAAATTTTTGCTCAAATTTGGAGTCTTGTGTTCATATTCTTATATACGTTTGCAATGCAAATAAATTTCACCATATATAGCCACGGTGGTATATAAATGCAAAGAGATTTCACCATACTTAGTAGTATATCAAGTCTATAGTATATTATAACAGTAACTTCCATAGTACAAACAACGTGCATTACTGCGTTCTCCTTTGATGATACACGGAAACATACAGTACATACCGATTTAGTTAGTTCAATGATACCAAATCATATAATTATACCATTATTCTTGGTCTTCTTTACTTTTAATCAGGCTTATCATGCCCAACTGGCTGTGTCAGTGACGGCCAGACCGTGACCTGCAAAAATATTGAAATGACAAATGAGAGTGCTACAATTATTTCAAGAAGGATCAGGAAACTGTAAGAAACTGTCATGCCTTTTTTCGTATATAATTTATGCCTATAAACACCAAATATATTGTTGTAGGTGATATGTTTATTATTGTAAGAAGGGGTCAAAAGCAGTTTAACACAGTTGTTGTCAACAATACAATCTTCAGGTGAATATCAATATCGTGTACAACAAGCTACATCTGCTATCAAGTGTAACAACCCTGTTTGTCCAAAACTATAAGTTTAAGGATTACTAATTATTCCTTACGTTTAAGAATTCTAGAACCAAGAATTACAGAAGCTATATCCAAGTTGATTAACAATGCTAATTCCTAAACAGCAATTACGTCCACCATTTCTTCATTTCAAACCGATTTTAGCAGAACTTGATTACTTCAGTACTTTGGCCAATCAGCTGCTGGGGGAATTTTCTTTGCTACCCAACCAGTCAACTGCTTTGCTTGGAAATGTTTTTCAACATCAATGCTTGCGCATATTTTCTTCATGTAGAACGCACGCATGATGAGCGTTTCAAAGCATTGTTTTGAGACGCTTTGTCCCATAACTTGCGTGAAATGTGCAGACGACCAAGATTGGTACAATTGGTCCATTACGGACAAGTGAATAAATCAATTTTTTCAGCAAATTTCCGGTTCAAATTTGAAAAAGGTCTAGAAAGCCAAAATAGTCTTCAAGAGCCATGATCTTCTTATATTGCCAAAATATTCTGGCTTACAGACTTTGTTTCCACGAATGTGCGAATTCATTTTCCCTTCAAACTTCCAAACAATTGACCTCTATGAGTACGGAAATAGGCTATTCCACCATAGCGACGCGGTAACTAAGTGGAGAAAACAAACTTCAAATCCGCATTGACATTTAGATGATCGTGTGGCCTACGGCAAGCTTTGGTTCATTTATGGCACTTCTCAGGATCTTTAAAGTGTTTAGCAAAAGGAATAAACGATTTCATTTGATAAACGTTCTGAGTAACGGAAATCAGATTAACAAATCCGGTAGCGGGCCTGTAGGCGCAATTTTTGTTCACCTGTTGTTGTCACGCAGTCTGTTGGTGCAGAAAATTATTTTGCGCAGTGTATTGCATTAACTACATGAACACACGCCGCTAGCTAGCTGTACTGTACCAGTACCGCTTAGGATTTTGTTGCTATTTTGTTGCTATTTTGTTGCTAGGTAAAATCATGTGGTGATTCGATGGAAAATATGTCAATCAACTAAGTCAGAGAGGTCAATTGTCAATAAAGGTATTTCACAATCATGTAACTTTTTTTTATTTTGAAGGTCCAATCACGGCAAAGTTAACACGCAGATGTATACGAAAGAGACTAAAATTTCATAATATAGAAAAACAGGGAAAACACATTTTCATTTCATCACACAAACATGATACAAGATAACTGTAAGTTTAAAAAAACACCAAAACTATAATTACTCGACTCATTGTAAAGAAAACAAGGTAAGTTTTCGAAATACACGGTAAAGATATAAAAGCAAACAACAGAAATTCGCGAAAAGCTGCCCTTCACAATTTAAAGTCAGCGAGCGTGAAGGCGTGTGTGACGTCATGTGAAATACTACTCTATTATTATTTGTTTAAAGCTTAACATTTTTATTACTATTTTGATTACTTAGTTTGTTCAAAAGAGTCACAACGGATAAAAGGTGAAAATTTCAGATTCGAAAGCCTTGTCCATTTCAGTTCTTGATGTCATTAGAATTGAGCGTCTGCCGTTTCTGGTTTCGGTATAAGTGTTTAATCTCTTTGTTCTTGATGCATGGCACAATCTTACATCAAAACACATGATATGTATTAATAACATACAATCAAATTGTAGTAAAAGTTGCAGAAGAGGGTAAATATCATTCAAGGTATCCTGTGCATTTGAGAGATTAAATACCATTTCCCATACATAACCGTAAAAGAAATGGAAAACAAATTTGCCCTTTTTCATCACAACTGTTCATGGATAAGACAGACGCTGTGTTTTAGATATGTGTACAAACAAATACTATGAATAGCAAATAGTTTGAGGTATGACCTCAATTTTTTTCAAACGTAGGCACACTACATCAACTTTTATCGAGGCCCAAAGGAGCATTAGACCGAAAAGTAAGGGCGGATTTTTAGCGGTCCCCAAAAATCGATTGTTTATGTAGTACGCAACGGTATAGCAATTTTTGTTAGATATGAATATTCAAGAAATCTGTGCCCGCACGTCGTATGTGGGTTATGGAAGCATGACGTTTATCGATCTGTTGTGGATAATGTGAAATTTGCAAAAACGAGCGCCCTTACTTTCGGTATAGTGCTTTAACAAATTTCAAGTTTTTGAGCTTTCAAATATACAAATATAGCGTGTCACATAAATTATATTAATGTTGTTGAAATACTATATTCAAAATGTGTATGTGTATGTGCGTGTGTATGTGTGTATGTGGGGCGTGTGTGTGTGTGTGTGTGAGCCCAATGATAAGCTGATGATTATATGAGTAGACCCAATGCTTTTGAAAGATAGTGTAGGTTCTGACTTACTTTTGTTTTTTACGATTTAATATCAAATATACTGCAGATTAGAAAACGAAATTGTTGCTGCATATGACTTACAAGAGTTTACAAAACGTTTCCATTTTTGTTGTATAAACACATATAATCTGGCTTTGTTACATTCATGCTAAAGTACCTCATCGAGTCAGTCGAATGCAAAATCAAATTCGAGTACGTCAAGGTATGACGAGTGATGATAAACTAATTATAGATAAAAACAGCACCACCGTGCGCAGGTGAGCGCTACAGACATGTTCTGTTACAAGGTATGTCCTTTCTTTGTTTGATAAACATAGAACGATGTTTTGTTTGTTACTATACACATGGTATTTATTGTGCTTCTTGACGACTCTATGTGCAATGAAACAATCTCGCTTCTTTGCGCTCCTTTTCTATAACAGGACGATGTCATACAGCGGTATCTCTTACATTCATGCGGATACATTTGCATCTAGTCTGAATCTACAGATTTTGTAAGTTAAACCTTCCGTTTATTATCAAATATATAGTTGCAAAGAACTTGAACACAAAATGTAATGATTAGCTTAACAGCTTTTAGCCATCAATTAGGTATCATAAAATATTTGATTGATTTCTTGATTTTTCATCAAACAGATTCAGTCTTTCCGTTTTTTTTATTTTTTCATTTCAGAAATTTGTCGTACAATGCAATTAATACACTTCATTCGGGCATGTTTTCGGGATTACAAGAATTGAGAAAATTGTAAGTATAAAATACTTCGAACAGGAAATTCTTTAGCTGCCAATTCAGATGCCGAACGTGTAATGAAATACGAAATTCTTTGAAGTATTGTTTTACTTATTTTATTTTTTGAAATATATGAAATGTATTGTAACTATGAGCACAAACATATGAAGAAAACAACTACTTATTATGGTAGAAAGAGTTACATTGCGTTAAAGTATTCAGTAAACACTCGAATGTTACCTTCATGTATCAAACATTTGCACAATTTTCAATCATAACCCCAAACTTCCGTATGATACTTATTCTTTTTATATAAAAATTATATTGTACGTTATCTAGTGCAGTCATGTGAATGGAAGGAAAAATACTATGAAACGTTCTCCTAAATTTTTGTAATGGAAAATGAAACTAATTTTTGCGTCACCAGCTTTGCAACGTGGGGCAAGCATTACAGAATCCGCCCTTTGAACACAACTCCATCCTGATTTTAGGTGCTTGTGACATTCTAGTAACCGCATGAACGATTATGTGTCATTAACCAGCAGTTACTGAAAAATTTCGAGTTTCCTATTTCATTTCCACCTTACTCCACTTCGTATTATAACATAATTTGTGGTAAAATAATTGCGTAATACTTGGTCAACTCGCTGAGAAATTGTCCTTGAAACGGGATGAAAATGATAGTGGCCGTTCCATGCGCACCATGTTTCAAGGTGCGCTTTCTTCAAATGACACGATCGTATTTAGCTCAAGAACAAGGAATGACCTAAAAACTTAATTAAAGGAAGATGCTTATGATATACAATAAAGTTTTAATCTGCACTGCATTGTTACCGATATAAGGTTCAAAATAAATTATATGTTTAAAAGATGATTAGTTGAGCAATTCTTCAGGTGTATCTTTTATTTGACAAATATACCGCAATTTAACGACCGCAAATTGTAGGTACCTGACCGGAAAATGAATTACAAAAGTGGGCCCAAGACCATTTTCAACGGTCCCAACATTAGTACATCTATAAGGTTTACAAATAATTTTGTTTATAAACCTACATTCGAAGGTCGTTCTTTGGAGAAAAAAAAAACCTTTATTTAGTAAAGAAGATAATCGTATTGCCAACATACAGAGCAATGTAATCACTCTCATTTGCCTCGGATATAAATAGAAAAAATAACATGATTGCAAGAAAATGTGGGAAAATATGTAAGCTATTAAATATGCAAATTACCGAAATTTTGTTGGAATTAATATAAGCAAGAGTCGGAAATAAATACTTGAAGATTAGATTAACTGTATTTCTATAAGTATATGGTTATCATCTTTGTTTCTCTCTTGTTTGAAGGGATTGCTACAGAGAGAACCGGTTTTGTTACTTCGATACTTTCAGAATACTCTTCAAATCGTTTTTATTTAGGTATCGTAAAATATTTCATTGATTTCTTGATTTTTCATCAAACAGATTCAGCGTCTTTGTGTTTTTTTTCATTTCAGAGATTTTTCGTACAATTCAATTAATACACTTCATTCGGGCATGTTTTCGGGATTACAAAAATTGAGAAAATTGTAAGTATTAAACACTTCGAACAGGTTATTTTCTAGCTGCCAATTCAGATGCCGAACGTGCAATGAAATACGAAATTCTTTGAACTATTGTTTTACTTATTTCTTTTTTTAACATCTGAAATGTATTGTAATTATGAGCACAAACATATGAGGAAAATAATAGCTTATTGTGGTAAAAAGAGTTACATTGCGTTAAAGTATTCAGTAAACACTCGGGTGAGACCTTCATGTATCAACAATTTGCACAATTTTCAATAATAACCCAAAACTTCCGTATGATACTTATTCTTTTTATATAAAAAATAAATTGTACGTTATCCAGTGCAGTCTTGTGAATGGTAGAAAAAATACTATGAAAAGTTTTCCTAAACTTTTTAATGGAAAATGAAACTATTTTTGTGTTACCAGTTTTTTAACGTGAGGCGAACACGATTGTATTTAGCTTAAGAATAAAGAATGACCTAAAAACTTGATTAAAGGAAGCTGTTTGTAATCTACAATAAAGTTTTAATCTGCTGATACTGCATTGGTACCGATATAAGGTTCGAAATTGATTAAAGGTTTTAAAGATGATTGCTTGAGCAATTCTTCAGGTTTATATTTTATTTGACAAAAATACCACAATTTTATAATCGCAAATTGTAGGTACCTGACCGGAAATCCAATTAAAAAAGTGGACCCAAGACCATTTTCAACGGTTCCAACATTAGTACATCTGTAAGTTTTACAAATATATTGTTTAGAAAACTACATTAGAATGTCGTTCTTTGGGAAAAACTCTATTTAGTAAAGAAAATAATCGTATTGCCAACATACAGAGCAATATAATCACTCTTATTTGCTTTGGACATAAATAGAACAAAAAATATCATCATTGCAAGAAAACTAAAAGTTCATGCACCTAGGGTTACTTAACAAAAACGAAACGTGAAAAACTGCAGGCAGACAGGGAAGGTGATTCCTTAGCTCCTCTATAGCTCCCTCTATGCCTTAGCACAACACCCCATCTATGCATTCACGTCCATCTATTCCATAACGCCCCTC
This sequence comes from Chiridota heheva, assembly GCA_020152595.1. Classification (NCBI taxonomy): domain Eukaryota; kingdom Metazoa; phylum Echinodermata; class Holothuroidea; order Apodida; family Chiridotidae; genus Chiridota; species Chiridota heheva. The sequence continues at coordinate 217,079 of JAIGNY010000403.1, forward strand.
CATGCCCTAAAGCCCCCTTTATGCCTTAACGTTCCTCCGTGCCTTAAAATCCACCTTTACCTTAACGTCACTCTATGCCTTAAAGCGCCCCTATGCCGTAACGCCTCTCTATGCCTTAAAGAGGTCGTTATTAGATTGCTTGTTCTTTATACAACATGTATGGTTCGCAATGTTTGCAGTGCAATCTAGATTAAATATAATTAAAATATAATTTAACCCCTTTTACCCAGACAAATAGGACATGAATTACTGTTCAGTGCATACATCATAGCCTTCTTAATATACTACCTGGGTGTGCCCTCATTCCTTTTTCCCCTAGTAGTGAGATTGTTAGGAAAATATCCCTATTACATGAATATATTAAAGATAATCAATAATAAATTAAGATCGTCAATTCAATAGTCAACATTGAGTACAGACAATAGTACAGACTCGTGAAATCTTCCTCAATTTCATAAAGTTTCATTCATTTTTGTGAAATTTGCTTTAAATCTTGAAATTTTTTGCATTTTCTGGAAATTTTCTTCAATATTTTGGAAGCTTTTTTTAATTTTTCGGGGAGTTTTCTCCTTATTTCGCGAAATATGCTTTCATTTTGGGGAAATTCATGTTCATTCATTTTTATTCATTTACATGAAATTTTCTTGAATTATCGCGACGTTTTATCAAATTTTCTTCAATGTCTGGAAAATTGCTTTAATTCGTTCTTTTTCGGAAACTTTGCTCCCTGAAATTCGTTTCTTTTTCGTGATTTCTTTTTCAATTTTCGCGAAGTTTTCTGATATTTTCTGGAAGTTTCTTTTATTTTCGTTGGTTTTTTTTCTATATATTTATTTTGGGAATATTGTCTCAATTTTCTGGAAATGTTAGCAACATTTCAATTAATTAAACGACCCCCGTTTACCAATAGTTTTAACTTATATATCAATTTTCTAGGTTTGTTGAGACGGAAATACAATTTGGCCTCTCCCCCACACCCCCGCCTATCTCATGTCAAATATCTTCCTACGGTACTAAATTCATAAATTGTGGAGATGATATATCCCTTCTGAATATGTTTGCCCTCCCTCCCCCTTCCTTCCTCCGTTCCACACTGCAGATTTCTTTAAAAGGGCTCTGGCGTATATAAGAAAAGATACTTATAGTGTTAATGGTATAGTTTCATCTGCATTATGATATTGTTATAGACACAAATAAATAACCAAATTCTTGTTGTCTATTTAAGTAATCTGTCAGAACAATTCACATAGCCTCATCTTCCTCGCTGATGATACGTTAACCGTTATACATGGTGGAATTTGATGTTTTTGTAAACTTAGGCTTATTTATTTTGTTCATCGACATTCAGGATTGTCCAATGATTGAATCAAGTGAAGACTTTCTAGATGGCCTTTATAACTTGGAAATACTGTAAGTAACTTGAACCCGTTCGAAATATCTTGCTTTCTTAAAAAAAGAAAAACAAGGGAGGCAAGTAGCTTAGTCGGCAGAGAGTACGACTGAGATGCTGAGGTCCCAGGCTCGAGTCCAACGGCGATTTAACCAGCAAATTTTCTACAGATATGCAGAACGATACACGTTGACATCAAGCGCAGAGGTGTGTCTTCTGCATCACACCTGCTCCCCTACACCTTTCTGAAAGTAGCCAATGGTTGAGTGGCGCTCACCGTCCTTCAGAGAAGACGTCAAGCCGTCAGTTCCGATGGTAGGAGTGTCACCCTCTACCTGGTTTTCTGAACACTTCTCGAAAATAACAGGGTGTTAACCTGCTGTCCATTTACTTTCCTTCCTGACAAATTTATCAGGTATACTGAAAACAAGTCATTGTGACTTACGTGTACTTTCCTTTGCATATGCCTAAAAGTGAAATACAAACATTTTGTCTTTGGATAACACTCGTTTTACCGATGTGTTGACAATAAACTCGATATCTCAGCATCAGTTGAATAATTAATGATTAGTTATTCCATTTCAAAACAGTAGACTCCGTAGGCCAATCAGAGTGGTCTCCGTAAGTTTATCACTTACTTAAGTGTAACTAATTTATGGAACCGATGAGTAGAATAATTAAAGCTCTTATTAAAACGGATCAAACCAAGTAGTGTGGCTCATTGGTAGTAATCTGCGGCTTCCCAGCTATGAGGTTGTAGTTTCGAGTACATTTCCGGCATCAAAATTATGGTCTAGTTTTCTGTGTTATAGTTTCCTATCTGGAATCCCAAAGCATAAACCTGAAGAGTTTTGTGTTGCACACGAGACTGGCATTAGATGTAGCCAGCCTTGGCGTCAATGCTCCATAAGAAATCCTACCGAGTTTCTGTAAAGGAGGATCGTGTACAAAAAAATGTAGGTAACATTTCTAGTATATGCTTTGCAGCCTATAGATTTCGAGCTTAATCCAATGATTAGCCATATATAAAAACGGCCATACCTTGTCAAAACGAGATTTAGTTTTACACTTTACCACCCATGCAAGGGGAAGCACGTACATCACCATTAATTTGTTTTGAGGGTGGTCTCAAGGAATTTCTAACGACTTCGTGTTGTTTTATGTCAACGGGATGATATTTCCGCTATGACCCCACCGGTTGACCGCTGCTGTCATTTAGATTATTTTCAAACAATATGGTGCTGAAAAGAATCAATACAAATTATGAGAAGTCAACGCTTCGAGACGAGTACACACTCGGGTTAAACCACCCGATTAACCAAAAATAACTGTTAAAATAAGTTAAATGTATTTGAGCCATTAAGCCTGTACGACTGGTACTTATCCCCGGTTTCTATAGCGCAAGGAGATCAAAGCACATGCTTCCGTCCCCTGGGCAGTACAACAGTTTATCACAGGTTAACTACCCAGCAATTACTGGTACTCATTTTACAGCTGAGTGGACTGGAACAATATAATAAAATGTCTCCCTCAAGCACACAATGCAGCGTTTGCTGCTGGAATCGAAGCTTTCGCATACCAAGAAGACGCCTTTACTAATGAGCAACTGCACCTAAAAATTAAGTGTATTCGATATGAGACTGATGTCAGATTATTTAGGTAAAATACTTATAAAAATAATACAAATAACAAAACATAAACAAACAACATGGGCATTCGCATCAACCATGGTTGCTAATTGAGGTATCGTGCTGAGATGTTTCTTTGATTGCTTGCGTAATGATATTAATCGGCAGTCACGGAATATGATACAGATATTAATATCTATTACATGGAGTTGCGGGAAAATAAAATAGAAAAGATTATTCTTCTAAAGTTATGTAAAATCAAAGGCACTACTATTCCGGGAATACACAAAAGTGTCCAATAACTCAACTGATTTTTAAACCAAGGTTTTGAATTACCTACTTGATTAAAGAAATATATTTAAAATGTACGCACTGCGTAAATGGATGAGCCACAAGAAAACTAATTTTGTTTCACATTTTTCTTAAAAATCCACTAAAATTTCATCAGAATTGATACTATTTTTGTATGCATTTGGTCTTTATTATGGCATGCAACAGTAGATTAAAAAAACTTTCTTTTCTTTCCAGGCACTCTGACGAGTTTCATTTTTGTTGTTTGGTAGAGGCAAACACAAATCTTATGGAATGCTTGCCGGTGGCCGATCAATTTTCGAGTTGCTTCGATCTTATCAAGATACGGCCGCTACGAATATTCATGTGGATTCTTGGGGTGAGCGCTGTCATCGGAAATTTGGTTGTGGTTGTGTTTCGCCTAACCCGTCAAAAAAATCTTCAAGATATTCACCGCAGGCAAATTTTGTCACAAATCTGGCATGTGCAGATTTTCTCGTTGGAGTTTACTTGCTTACGATCGCCATTGCAGACCTTTCTTACCAGGGAAGCTACTACAAGTTTTCAGAGAGCTGGCGAACTGGCACTATTTGCAAGTTTGCCGGATTTTTGGCTGCCTTTGGAAGTGAAGCGTCTGTAGTGTTCCTAACAGTCATTACACTGGATAGATGTTACAACGTCATCTTCCCTCTGTCAACGCGAAAATTAGAAATGAAATCCTCCGTCGTTTTATCAGGAGTAGTTTGGGTTTTGGCATTCATTCTTACTGCGGCTCCGATGCTTCCTATTGCATATTTTGGTAGAAGCTTCTATGGTCGCTCCAGTGTTTGCCTTGCCCTGCCGCTCGTTAACGATTATTATGATGGATGGCTGTATTCTGTTTTTATATTTATCATCCTAAACTTTATATGCTTTATCTCAATTGCCATATGTTATATTGCAATATACATTATTGCATATAAGTCGGGTGCAATGAATAAAAATGATTCACAGCAACAGGAGCAACTTCAATTGGCGCGTAAAATGGCGTTCTTGGTTGGAACAGACTTTGCGTGCTGGATGCCGATTATTATTATAGCTCTACTATCCATGACAGGTAAGATCTGTTCTATCCATCAACTTATTTTCTTTTACCATAAACATGGTTACAGATTAGAATATCTAAGTATTTCAACATCAAGCCAGTTAAACAGGAAAAGTTCTTATTTAAAATCGAAATTGATTATATATTTCGAGTGAAGAAACGTGATTTTGAACTTTTTTGCCTCTCTCTATACAGATGTAATTACCGTATCAGATGACATGTACGCATGGACGGCAATATTCATTCTCCCAATCAACTCATCTTTCAATCCTTACCTGTACACGTTCGTTGCAAAGACGAGGCATAACAAGAAAGATCTCCAGAATAGTGGTAATTCACATAGAGTAGAGTCAGGTGTATCATCTGGGCAACCAAGCGGTATCAACGTAGTAACAGGTGAGATATGTTCTATTCATTAACTGATTTTGTATCTAATGCGGGTAACATTCTCCTCTTTCCTGTCTTACATTTCAGTATAACGTAATAATAACCCCGCAAAAAATAACTTCCATTTCAAATAGAAATCTTCGAAGTTCAACAACTTATTTATATTGTCTCTTCTGCATTCTAAAAAAGAATGGCGAAATTTGATCATTACATGGTCATGTAAATTTGCACCAAACCAATGTTATTCAAAATTAAACGACCATAACGTGGTTAAAATTACCCATAATATGATAATTATGGACAAATTTGACCATATTGTGTTCAAATGTGTTGTTTAATTTGACTAAAATTGGTTCGGTGCAGAGTTGACCAGGTTGTAGTCAATATTTGACCATTCCTTTTTTAGAGTGTGTAAAGTAAGCATCATCAGTTATACACTCTACAGTTCAAATAAAACCTAGACATTGCTATAATTCTGGAGTAAAACAAATGATATTGCATTTCATGTTAACTATATCAAAATCAGTGTTATCTTTGGAAATACCGAAATACATAAAGCTGATATATAGACCTTTTCAAACCGATTTTTTCAGTTCTTCCAAAAATGGAATTCTTTTCTTCTAACGTGAACACTAAATAGAACATTTTCGTTTGCGTCGTTTAAAAATGTATTAAAATATCTAGCAAGAAGATTTTCAAATAAAGTTGAAAAACAATTATTTTATATTCAGAACGTAATACACACAGCGAAGTCAAAATAATATTTGACAATAATTTGAGTGTAAATCGGGTATCTCTGCCAATTTCTTCTGGGAACATCAAACGCCATTCACTCTCATTCTTGATGACGCAGGAGAACTTCGATATATCAAACCATGAAAAGGTTGAAATCGAAGCAGATATAAAGAAAGGTCTCGCTTATGTACATAACATTGGTCTAATCCATAGATCTGTGTGCGAAGACTTTATTATTATTGAGCAGGTAAACACTACGTCATTCTTACACTTTAAAAAAGAAACCAACTTTGGTCAAAGTTAAACGACCATAACATGGTCAAATTTGACCAAAATATGGTAAATGAAGGACAAATTTAACTATATTGTTGCCAAATTTGAACATTCTTTTTTAGGGTGCATTTCTACCATGTTTTCGCTGGTTCTATCTTAAATTATTGTAATTCTAATCTCTACCGTACAGCTTTGAACAATTGAATAGAATAATCTGTAATTAACGTAAAAATTATCAGAAAATGGAACATTTAAGGATATTTCAAGATAATTAGACTCCTCAGATTTTCTTAAACACCAGCCTCTCGGACTAAGGATTGTAACAATTCTGTCACAAAAATTGGAAGATTGAAAGTTTGACTTTGTTCAGCTGACTCTGGGATGCTAATTATATTAGGTATAGTTAGAAACAACGACTAACAGATTGACGAAACACTCTTAGTATGGTTGTAATGAAGCAACAGTTGTTTTGGTGAGATTGTTTGCTACATTCTTCGAACCAATATTTTTTGGATTCTGATGCCCTAAATAATATTTGTAGGGTTAGTTCCATTTTTTTTTCTCTAATGTTTGGCTCAGCCGTCATTTTAAATTTCTAAATGGCCGCCATTTTATATGGTGATTTGATATGCATACCAGACCATTTTAAAAGAAGTACCACTGTTGATATTCTTGCACTGGCTAGTTAGATATCCTTTACATCTTACAGAATATACATGGAATCAATCCCACATGTCAAAAGAAAACCTTCTGAATGGTTATTTTTAATATCAAAATAGTCGCCATTAATATACTATTCAAATGGTATATTGTCATCTAAGATGTTTAGATTTAGTATCAACTCTTGGATTTATTTTCTTGAAAAACAGTTTTTAACCAGGAGTCAAGTACTCGACCATCACTTTGCATTTAGTGGCGTAGGAAGAGTCACCTTTCAGGAAAGTAAAACCACACAAAACTATTAATTGCAAGTGGAAAAATTGGTAAATTGAGTTTCCATCAAAATTTGCTGCTTATCGATCGGAAAATCTCCTTCATTTTTGAAAAATTTTCTTCAATTTTCGAGAAAAGTTTACCAAAAGTACCAAATTTGATCAATGTTATCATGTCAGTCATTTCAGATTTTACCTCCCAATACTTTAGATCCACCACCCACCCTCCACTTTAGCATCCCCCACTCCACTTTAGCCCATCCACACCTTCTAATTTATCCCACCCATCCTTTTTTGTAGCCTTCCCCCACCCCATCCACCCCATTTTACCTCCCAATACTTCAGAGCCCCCAACCACCCTCCACTTTTCCACTTTAGCACCCACCCCACCACCACCCACCCTCCTACGTCTCTGCCATCGCTAACGTAAGATTGAGGTGACATACAGAAACTAAACATTATCCTACATTTTCTATACATTATTATTTGCAGACAACGCATGGAAACAAACGGGCGTATCTCATGTTACCTTTAATGCTACAAGCTAATTCTAATTCTTTGAATGGGAACGGAGAGATGGCCGTTGAACGGCCAGTTGATATCAATGGAGACAAGAACAAAGCAGCAGACTTAGATGATCTGGAAAAATTGTCAAAAGTGTATTATCTCAAACGGAATGCGACACGACAGTTTAATCATATTCGAAGCAATTGTTCTTTAAAGTTTGTGTTGACAATAGTGTACAAGAACATTTTGTAAAAGAAATTGAATGTCATATGCTTATCAAATGACATATCTTATTAATTTATTTAAACATTACAATAACTGTTAAAAATAATAATTACAAGTTAATTGATTGTATTTCATGTTTTCTTTAGCATTACTGTACATGTTGTGATATTGTTGCTATGTAAATATAAAAGAATCATTTCGGTGATTAAAGGAGTTCATCCTAAATAATAAATGGACTTAAATAGATGGTCAAGACACAATGTAATCAATTTATTCCCTTCAAGAACGGTATTGTTCCATAGATACATTCAGAAAAGTGAACGCCGCCGTACTGGTAACGTCACTTCCGGTTTTTAATTTTGCTTATTTGCTTTTTCGTAAAGATCTATATGCAGGAAGCTACAACTTAAACTGAATTTGAAGAATGTAAGCTATAAACCGTGAGAATTCTCCACGTTAGTTAATTGTTTTTTTTGCAATCCTTCGCAACGTGCTTCGAATAGGAGCAGTTCTGCAGTGTAATATGACCAACAAGTTTTGAATCCCCATTATACACCCTCAATCAACATTTAGCAGGAAAAGGCAATCTTTATATAATTCAAAATCTTTTTGTAATTTCTTAAATATTTCCCTAAATTGTAGGAACTGTAAAAATGATGGAAATTCTATTCTGGCTTGAATTTGATTGGTCAGAATTTGCTGCACCATTTCAAATAATTATAATTTAAAAAACGAATGATTTTTAAAAGATAATACACGGTAATATATCACATAACTTGCATAGAATAATTATTGCCTGTGATTTGAAAACCTGTCAAATCATTCCAGTCCACGCTTCTGATCAAGGAAATCGAGACATGCGCAGTGACCATAATTTAAATTATTCATAATAATTTTAGCCGTTATTTTTATTTTTTCTTGTTAAATTCTGTCATTCTAAAGTTGTATACTTTGACAATGATATTGGAATTAATATTTCTGTATAATTTGAGCTTTTGCTGGTGATTAAAATGTTAAAATCTGCTCTTAAAAAATATTGAAATTAATATTTAAAAATTGCATTAAATTTCCTGGCGAAAGTCAAATTTGCGCAGGTGAAAATGGAGAAAATAACTTCATCGTTCTGTTACACCAATGAAATTTGAATAATTTGCATGTATTTGTCCTACTTTTGGCTTAAACCTATTTAACCGTTATGTATTTCTTTAGAGCGATTTGAATTTGGAAAGATGCATTGTAATTATAATTATAATGACAAAACATCCCCCGTTAGTTTCTTAAATTATTTTCCTAAATTGTAGGAATTGTAAATGATGGGAACGTCTATTCTTGCTAGAATTTGATTGGGGTATGGTAAAAACTCAAAAACCTTTGGTCAGAATTTGTGACACCACTTCAAATTATTATAAATAAAACAAAAAACTACAAAGGATTTTCAAAAGATAATAACACGGTAATATATCACACAATTTGCATAGAATAATTGTTGCCTGTGATTTGAAAACTTGTAAAATGATTAATGTTGAGCCGATTTTGATAAATTGTTTTGCTACTTGATGATTTTCAATATATTTTAAAGCAATGTAGATAATATTGCCTATACCATTTTTTACATAAAGTTTTAAAATGTAATTAAAAGTTTGTTCATTTTATGTTTTTAATCAATTAAATAGCACTAATGGTAATCAACCCATGAACCAAGAAATGATTAGTGATTATTAAGTGTATGGAGAAGTTTAAATAGAAGGATTTCAGCAGGTGAGAGGCATCGAGCATAGTATTTAAAATGCAGTGAATACGCATTGCAATTGAAGGAAGCGGGTGGAGTCATGAAATATATAGGTTGAGTCATGAAATATATGGGTGGAGTCATAAAATATGTGGGTGGAGTCATGAAATATATAGGTGGAGTCACGACATATATGGGTGGAGTCATGAAATACGTGGGTGGAGTCATGAGATTTAGTCCAGTTCTTCTAAAGATCATAATAAATGATCAATATTCACTGATTCTATTAACATTAATGTAAATGCAATTTTAAAGCAAAGTCAAGGAAGATGGCATGAAATTTTTCATGTTAATACAGAATCTGGGGGCCACTTCCATATGTGTGGTATATGTATATGTGCCGCCCAAGCAGATGCCTTTTTGCACCATTTTTGTAGTATAGGTGTCTTTTTTTACTATTAAAAAATGTACTATAATTTCTTTCTTTTTTTAGTAAAACAAATGTCTTTTTTCCATCATTTTCATAGTGCAGGTAAAAAAGTGAGGTTTTATTGTGTTAAATTTGTACTGCTGGTCCATTTTTACAACATTTTCGTGGGCTGAACACCTGTACCACATTTTGTATGAAATCTCTCCCCCCTCCCCCCCTCCCCTTCCTTTCGTCCTTTCCCGGAATACAGAATTTGACATATTATCAAAAAGTCCAACCTCAAGACATGCTGTTGCGTATCTAAATGTACTATTTTGCTCCTATGATTTGAAATCGCCAATTACTAATAAAATAAAATCCTTTTGCAATTCAAACTGTGTTTTTCAAACTTTTAAATCGGATTCTTCGCCCCTTGACTCTACATAGACGCTTACAGCCCCCATGTGGACCCATGAGACCTGGGTATGACATATAGGATGCAGGGTGGGATGGCACAGCTTATATATCACTCTTGATGAATGGCATGTGGGATGATTGAGAGCCTTAGGAATAAAATTGAGATGGAGGTGACAAAGTATAAATACATAAGATGGGAGAGAAGAATGATATTAATTTGGTGAGAATTATACTTTATTATATCATAGTTAAAAATATTTATTCAGTCAGTTACAAATACATTTGTCATTAACAACATTTTATTGCTTATTTAATTTTGTATTAAATTTAGTCATTTTTATCTTTGTAGTGTACTTAATTTGTTATTACATTTACTTATTTTCATCAAGAATGTTTTGTAGTTAATTTGTTATTACATTTGGTTATTTTATTAAAATTGTTTTGTACCTAATTTGTTATTAAATTTAGTAATTTTCATCAAGATTCTTTTGTAGTTAATTTGTTTTTACATTTAGTAATTTTCGTCATAATTGTTTTGTAGTTCATTTGTTATTATATTTAGTAATTTTATTATGATTGTTTTATATTTAATTTGATATTAAATTTAGTAATTTTCATCAAGATCGTTTTGCAGTTAGTATATTATTACATTTAGTTAATTTCATCATGTTTGTTTCGTAGGTAATTTGTTATTACATTTAGTCATTTTCATCACGTTTTTTGTAGTTAATATCTTGTTACATTTAGTAATTTTCATCACAATTGTTTGTCAGTTAATTTGTTATTAAATTGAGTAATTTTCATCATGATTGTTTTGCAGTTAATTTATTATTACATTTAATATTTTCATAATGTTTGTTTCGTAGTTAACTTGTTATTACATTTAGTCATTTTGTCACGTTTTCACGGTTTGTAGTTATTTTGTTATTACATTAAGTTATTTTCATCATGTTTCTTTTTCAGTTATTTTGTTATTACATTTAGTAATTTTTATCATGCCTGTTATGTAGTTTAATAGTTCTTACATTTGTTGATATATTTGTAGTCTAATATTGTTTCTCTCTATCGTAATTTTATTTATCCTCTTTATATGTTCTTGGTCATTTTATTTACACTTCAGTTGCTTCCACCTGCGAGCCTTGATAGCTTTGCCGTTCTAGATTCCGTTGGTTGTTCAAAATCTGAATCAAAAGACCATTAAAGGAATATTCCCAAGAATTTTCATTTTGTTATATATTGTAGAGGACCATGAAAGAAACAATTTGGTGTAAGAATCATGTTTTTATCTTTTTCCATAGAGGACATCACACTGTACACTGTGGGGTCACTTTTCAACAAAATTGCACACTCATTGAAATGCAATATCTGATAAACGGAAAAAAGATATCAACATGATTTTACAACTTATTCTTTCTTTCATGGTCCTCTATCATATAAAGTAATAATCATCAATGAATATGCAATGATATTCATTTTTTGAATATTCATTTTATGAATATTCATTTTTTTACATTTATTAATATTTATTAATGAATATTCCGAAATGGATATTCAGAAATGGAATATTCAGAGAGTAAGAGTCCCCAAGAACTCCCGCCAGCCACGTTAGAATCACCAAAGAACTCCCGCTTGCCCGTTAGAGTCCCCAAAGAACTCCCATCAGCCACGTTAGAATCACCAGAGAACTACCGCTTGAGAGTTAGATTCCCAAAGAACTCCCGCCAGCCACGTTAGAATCACCAAAGAACTCCCGCCAGCCACGTTAGAATCATCAAAGAACTCCCGCTTGCCCGTTAGAGTCCCCAAAGAACTCCCATCAGCCACGTTAGAATCACCAGAGAACTACCGCTTGAGAGTTAGATTCCCAAAGAACTCCCGCCAGCCACGTTAGAATCACCAAAGAACTCCCGCCAGCCACGTTAGAATCACCAAAGAACTCCCGCTTGCCCGTTAGAGTCCCCAAAGAACTCACATCAGCCACGTTAGAATCACCAGAGAACTCCCGCTTGAGAGTTAGATTCCCAAAGAACTCCCGCCAGCCACGTTAGAATCACCAAAGAACTCCCATCAGCCACGTTAGAATCATCAGAGAACTCCCGCTTGAGAGTTAGATTCCCAAAGAACTCCCGCCAGCCACGTTAGAGTCCCCAAGAACTCCCGCCAGCCACGTTAGAATCACCAAAGAACTCCCGCTTGCCCGTTAGAATCACCAAAGAACTCCCATCAGCCACGTTAGAATCACCAGAGAACTACCGCTTGAGAGTTAGATTCCCAAAGAACTCCCGCCAGCCACGTTAGAATCACCAAAGAACTCCCATCAGCCACGTTAGAATCACCAGAGAACTACCGCTTGAGAGTTAGATTCCCAAAGAACTCCCGCCAGCCACGTTAGAATCACCAAAGAACTCCCGCCAGCCACGTTAGAATCACCAAAGAACTCCCGCCAGCCACGTTAGAATCACCAAAGAACTCCCATCAGCCACGTTAGAATCATCAGAGAACTCCCGCTTGAGAGTTAGATTCCCAAAGAACTCCCGCCAGCCACGTTAGAATCACCAAAGAACTCCCGCCAGCCACGTTAGAATCACCAAAGAACTCCCATCAGCCACGTTAGAATCACCAGAGAACTACCGCTTGAGAGTTAGATTCCCAAAGAACTCCCGCCAGCCACGTTAGAATCACCAAAGAACTCCCTGCCAGCCACGTTAGAATCACCAAAGAACTCCCGCTTGCCCGTTAGAGTCCCCAAAGAACTCCCATCAGCCACGTTAGAATCACCAGAGAACTACCGCTTGAGAGTTAGATTCCCAAAGAACTCCCGCCAGCCACGTTAGAATCACCAAAGAACTCCCGCCAGCCACGTTAGAATCACCAAAGAACTCCCGCTTGCCCGTTAGAGTCCCCAAAGAACTCCCATCAGCCACGTTAGAATCACCAGAGAACTACCGCTTGAGAGTTAGATTCCCAAAGAACTCCCGCCAGCCACGTTAGAATCATCAGAGAACTCCCGCTTGAGAGTTATACTCCCCAAAGAACTCCTGCCAATAAAATACCAAGACTTCCGTTAAAAGATCGTTGACCTTTTGAACAGCCCTCTCGAAACATGATTCTGTGTTGGCTTAGTCAACGCTGATACCGTGTACATGCATTAAACGTTACATTACACAAAAAGTACTGTTTTCTTAGTAAAAATCCCATTGGTATAACGTTATCACAAGTTAAAATGGCTGCCTCCATGGAAAAGATCTTTTCTAATTTTGAAATAAAAAGACATAGACACTCACCTGACTGCAATTCGCAAATGCCTAGATTAATTTGACAGTTTTAATATTAATAGTATGTCAAAAGTGAAAATGTCATGACGCCTGTCATTTCATTAACCATTGCTGGCTTTTTAATGCCACTATGCCCCCTCCCCATCTTACTCCCTCCCAAAGATATTGTATGAACTGTTTTTCGTGGAGACTTTTAACAGCGTTTCTCTGTTTTCTTATTACACCAAAAGACCAGGATTCTCCCTAACCGTTTACTAGACGAAACAAAGCAGCGTTTTATAACAGCATTGTTTTTGATTGTTCATTTGTTAGTGCTGAAAACATAGGCTATATTACACAAAATTAAAGAGGATTTTTCGTGTAAAAAAATATCTTTTCAAAGTCTGAGCTAAATAAATACGGAAACTCTGAACCACCCGGCCCTGAGTAAGTCTAAGGAAATCATTTGTTAGTGCTGAAGGCGTAGCCTATGATACAAGAAAATAAATGAGGGGTTTTTTTGCGTTGGAAAAGATCTTTTCAAATTTTGAAATAAAGAAGACATAGACACTCACCTGACTGCAATTCGCAAATGCCTTTGACAGTTTTAATATTAATAGCGTGGAGACTTTTAACAGCGTTTCTCTGTTACTTTACTTACCAGCATTAAGGAGTAAAATTACGATTTAATCAAGTCCTGCGCTTGTTTTTGCAAACGAAATATACATATGAATGATGAAGATAAGCGCAATGAAGCGATTGGGTGTTATGATGCACTTTATAGCAACAAACATATATACGCATCAGGGGTGCAGAAAACTATTAAAAAGCACGGCATAGCGGTGGAGGGCACGACCTCTTGGGGGAATTGCCCAAGTCATATGGCCCCCATTCCAATCTGTAGATGATACAAGTGAGCTCAAAACAGTAAAAAAGTAAAGTAAAAGGAAAACTTTATCTTTAGAAATGGGCACTTTCCTCTCGTACTATTTGAAAGGGCTCTTCTGTCATGTTTAGAAAGATGGGGGTGGGGTGGGGGGAGGTTAATGACATGAAATTGAAAAATATACACACACAAATAAGGAAAATTATATTTAAAAAATATTGCAAATTTTGGTACCCTTTGGAATAAAATTTTTTATTTATTTTTCCAAAAAGTTATTTTCCCAATCATATATATATTAAAAGTAGGGTACGACCTGATCTGGCATCCAGACTAAACGCTAGAATCAAGAAGTTGAATGCATGGTGTGGCATTTGATATCAGTATGTAGCTATAGCGCTCGTCAGTAAATTTTTGGTTTGATTTCGCCGCGCTTTAATTCGGTGCAGCAGTGTCAGCAATAATATAAGCTTGTTTTCCCAAGAATAAGTACAACGTCAACAACAGTGGCGTTGGCAGGGGTTTGATATTGGGGTATAGACCTTTCTCGGCACAGATTGAAGGGGCCCGCCTGCCCCTTGTAGGATCCAAGGGCAAAGTCACGGTTGGGGGTCCCAGTGGCGGCTCCCGAGAAATCCCGCATTTTCCAAGTTTTAGAGCCCCAAAAATCTGAATGTGAGCAATGATACACGGCTTTTTTAGCTAAATTAGGATGATTACAAACGATCTAATATACCAGCATATAAATCAACAGTGATAGGGGCTTCCCCCCCCCCCCCCCTTCTTATTAAAAATGGTCAAAAATAGGATTTAAATATTGGTGGCACAAACATGGGATTTTTTGGCATGGGCTTAAAGGGTCCGCCTTAGGACCCCTTGTAGAATCCAGGGGCAAAGTTCCGGGGTCCTGGGAGCGAAGCCCAGGAAAACTCCGCATTTTCCAAGTTTTAGATGCCCCAAAAGACACTGAATATTTGCAATAAATGGCGTTTTTAACTACATTAATCTAAAATGATTACGAATGATCTAGTATAGCAGCATGTAATCCCCCACCCAGCCCCTCATTAAAAAAGGTCAAACATAACCATTTAGACATAATACAATTTTGACATTTGACACATCCCATTTCCCCCTCACCTCCCCTTATTTTTTGGACGGCGCCACTGGCCAACAACGGTATTTGTCAATCAAAATATCTTTGGGGCACCCACTCGAGAGACGTTTAACGGGAGAACTTTAATTAGCGAGATGATTAATTAAGAAAGAAGTCCGCTTAGGTTTGTCGAGAGACGGTCATTTGAAAATGATTGTATATTGCAAACAGAACTGTACTTCTTAGGAAGAAAGGGGAGGGGGGCGGAAAAGGGCTTGGCCCCACATTTAGGAGAAAGTTAAAACAATACATAGTTTTGAAAAAAATGTGTCTCTCACCTCTTTTTTAGATGAAACGTGGGACCCTGTTTTTCCCTTCCTCACTCCACGAAGGAGACAAGGATACTGACATGTGCGGATGTTTATATTTATCCTTGAAATATACCATTTCAAACCAAATTTAGCCGAATATGATAACCTCAGTACTTCGACAAATCAACTGCTTGGGGAATTTTCCCCCTTTGTTATCCAACCAATCAACTGCTTGGGTAATTTCAGCCTTTGTTATCCAACCAATCAACTGCTTGGGTAATTTCAGCCTTTGATATTCAACCAATCAACTGCTTGGAGAATTTTCCCTATCCAACAATGCAATCACCTGGAGTTTCTGAAGGATAATATTCAAACAACAATGCGTACGCGTATTACCTTCATATACAACGTTCGTTATGAGCACTTAAAAACATGTTTTTACACGCTTGGTCTGATACGTGAGTGAATTGTGTAGACAGGCAAGAGTCTCCCAGTAATTGATTGGTGGATAAGTTTCGCCCAGTATACGATTGGTCCAATATGGACAAGTGGATTTCGGCCATGTAACGATTTAGATTTGAAAAGGTTTATAATATTCTTTCCTGGACTAGGGCCGGCTGGTCTAAGGTTCATTTTTCTTTTCCTGAAGCGTACTGCATAGGAGACGCGATCTATGCGCTAGGATAAAAAATTGTCTGTATCTACAAAATAGAAACAAAACAACCAAGAAAATTACATTTAACGAAATTTAAAATCATTGAGCAATCAAAAATGTAAGTTTGATCACCGTAACACTCTCTTATGTATAAAACCCCTCCCCTACACAAACACCCCTGATGCTTACAATAGATATTCAGCTGCTATTATTCGTTTCATAAAACGAAATGAAAACAAAGTGACAACAACGAAAATAGTTGTATGGCGCACAAACTTCTCCAATTGTTATTATTACGTAATTTTGTTGACTGCGCGTACAGATAAATACGAAAGCCCATTAGTGCCATTGAAATATCTTTTTTTTTCAAACTCGACTGCAAATTGCAATTCGTTGCAACGAATTGCGAATTCGTTATAACAAATTACAATCCGTTATTATGAGTTCGCAATTCGTTACAACGAATTCGCAATTCGTTATAACGAATTCGTAATTCGTATATCAAGTTCTAATTCATTATAACGAATTCGCACTTCGTTATAACGAATTGACGAATCTGAATTTTAGTTTTTATTTCAATGGCACTAATGGGCTTTCGTAAAGAACTTTTTCATCTTTTGAAGTATTTAATGAAGTCATGAATCCTGCTGCAATCTGTATTCTGTCGTAATTGTACGGACTGGTTACTTGCATGAAGCTTTGGATTTGAGATAAAAGTCTGTGCACTGTTAAGTGTCGGAGTTTTAGACCGTGATTGACTATGCCCTAACGTAAGTTGTTTATTCAAGTTCTTGCCAGGTTTTTCTTAATATAGGAAAATTTGCATTTAATTATACATTTTAATTAATTTGTATACAAGTATTCATACTCACAGCGAAAGGTACTGAAAGATATTCCGTAAATCAGTTCGGTAGATTCCCCTGTTCTGGAGAAAAATTATTTTCCCCCAAAGAGGGGGAAACCTATGTAAATTATGTAACTTCGGGATTTCCATTTACAAGTGCTTTGACCTACGGTTTTTAATTAGCATAGATGCGTTCACTGTATGTACGAAGTGACCTTGTGGCCCTGTGTGCATGGATACCTGTTTGTGCAATGGACATTCTCTATCTTGTTTGATACTGAATGGTGTCTGTGTTACTTCGATAATCACCAGCGAAAACAGACCAGAATTTGTAAGTATGTCATTCAGTCATTAAATATCTCTTAAACGGCGTGGTGGATGTTCATTTGGGAACTGGATAATTTGTAGATTGAAAAGTATAGATTTTGCAAATGCAAAAACGAAATTGACCTGCTGGGTTATAAAATGTCCAGAACCCATACAGCGTTACGCTGTTTTGTTAGAGACATCATGGGTAATCTTCAAAATGGTGTCTGAGATTTTCCCCTCTTCGGGGGAAATAATATTTCCCTGAACTGTAAATCCGCAAGTGCGTATGGTCTTGGAAATATCTACAAATCTTTCCGCAAGTCCAAAGTGAGTTTTTCAGCAGAACATCGCATATGAAATCACATAAGTTGGTTCTGGTATTAGGTATGCATTTCACGCGAGTAATAGTTTAATATAAGTGACGAGTATATTCAAAAATGCATATGTGCCCAGACAATGGATGTCTTGCAAGCCAGCTGAGTGTGTCAGTTTGCGGGAGAGGGATGGGCGCTGGAAGCGTTAAGTTTAGCTATAATAGTTGTTACGTAATGTATCTATTCATCATATTTTGATTTTTAAAAATGTATACTTATAATACATAAAGGATGAAAGTAGTTATCCTCTTACAATGGAAAGAGTTTATATAGCCTGGGCATGGGTGTTTTCCTTTAGAAATGTATTGCCGTATGACAGAGTTTAGGCATACTGGCTTGAAAAAAATACTTCAGATTAGCAGATTATTACAAAAACACTGACTGTGTATAATGGAATATTTCTATATAGGGGGCTCCCATATTTGCTTATATGTGTTTTTCAGTGAAGAATGATACTTAAATTATCCATGGATGCTGCCCGAGTATTCATTGTTTAAAGCTTACTGTCGATACTCATCAGTTTACTGTTTGTAGATAATAAAGTAAAGTAAAAGAGGCACTTCATTTTCAGAAAGGGGCATTTTTCCAATGCGAACATATTCCCCCGTACATGGGACTGACAAAAATTGCCAGTTCCATACTATTAATTCAGTAATTACTGAATTACAGCAATTTCATTTTCGAAGGCGCTCTTTTGTAATATTTATATTTTTGTTTTAAATATGCTCGCATTCTACTAGTTCTTGCACTTATCATTTTAAAAAGGGACACTTTTTTTTAAATGTGAAGGTCACATCCCCCTTCCGACAAACGCTTTATACACCTATGACAGTGGCGTATTCAGCCTTTGGTGCCAGGAGGGAGACAAACGGAAATTATCCGAAAATGGCTGTACCCACGGGCGTTAAAGGAAACGGGGGCTGATTTCACTTTCCCGCTTGGAATGTAAAATTATCCACCAAAAATGAAAAAAAATTGTGATAAAAGTATTGGGAAATAATTCCTAAAAATAAAAAATAATTCCAATAATTCCCGAAAATGAAAAACACCAGTCCCAAAATCGAAGATAATTACCCAATAAACTAAGAAAACTGCCAGAAAATTAAAGAAATTTCCTGAAAAATGAAGATTTTCTTTCGATAGAAACAAAGTCATATCACCAAATTTGGCAGATATTTAACTTTAGGCCTATTCATTTTCACATTTTATTTCCATAATATGTATAGCATATTTGATACTGGTATATCCCGCTAAATATATTTTACATACGGAATTTTTCCCTGACCCTTACTGAATACACCACTGACCTATCTGCCTATGGCTTACTCGCAAACTAGACAATCATTTTTTTAATCTCATTAATTCGAGATGAAATTCCAATAGTTTCCCAGTGCAAAGGGCGGACGTGTCTTTTTTTTTTTTTTTTTTTTTTTTTTGGGGGAACTATATTCAATTTTCTATTACTAAGTTTTGATAACAACAACTTTACCCACTATCTACCAAAAAGTGCTAAACCATCTTTTGACGAAATTTGATAGTCTTATGACGGGGGTGGTGAGGGGCAAAAACTATATTTTTATTGATTTAGGGGCAAGTAGCATTGATGAAAATATACTGGCGGCTCATTCCTCCTCTTGCTCCATTTACGCCCTACCACTGCCCAGTGCGGAATACATCGGCCCCCAGTATACACGCAGAGAGGTTTTTTATTCTCTACGTAAACAGGTCAATATTATTCGGAAACTAAGTTGCTAACACTTCTGGCCTAGACCAAACACTCCTCGTTTTCTTCAGGCAGTTGGATTATGGACAATTAGAGAGAGTTGAACACACAATTACAATGATTATTCAATGCTATCACGAAACGTTGTTATACGATAGACATAACATCCGTTATTTCCAGTTTTATTCTAAACTTAACAGGTATTATCTCAGTAGGTAGATTTAATTCAATCATTAGATCCGTTATTTCCTGCTTCTCTTAATTCATCATTGTATTCCTGTATTTCATGTTCATGACTAAAAATTATACCCGCTAGCTTACTCACGAGTTCATGACATTCGACCCACGATTTTTCTTATTCGACCCATGATATTGCCCCTTCGACCCATGATTTTGTAATCAAATCCAATATTTTCGACCCATGATTTTAGCTATTTGACCAATGATTTTGTAATAATTTGACCCACGATTTTCCTTATTCGACCCATGATTCTGTATGCTCGTACTACGATTTTATATTTATTGATGGCACTTCTCCGGATCTTAAGACTTTTTAGAAAATAGGATAAGTTTGCTAAGTAAGTAAATCAAAGCTTGCGGCAGGCCTCGCGAACATCTAAATGTCAACGCATTGGTAATGCACGATGTTATTGCGGATTTGAGGTTTGTTTTCCCCACATAGTTACCGCGTTGCAATGGTGAGCTTGGCCTATTTGAAAACCTGGAAAAGTTCACTGTGAGCAAACACCCCATAAAAAGGATTTCATTGTTTCACCACACCATCAAATGTCCCAAACAATCAATCCATTTTGTAATCTTTAAAAGCGTAAGGTGTCATCACACATACATACACACACACACACACACATACATACACACACACACACACACACACACACACACACACACACACATATGTATATATATATATATGTATATATATATAAATATATATATACATATATATAAATATATATATACATATATATATATATATATATATATATATATATATATATATATATATATATATATATATATATATATATATATATATATATATATATATATATATATATATATATATATGTATATATATATATATATATATATATATATATATATATATATATATATATATATATATATATATATATATATGTATATATATATATATATATATATATATATATATATATATATATATATATGTGTATATATATATATATATATATATATATATATATATATATATATATATATATATATATATATATATATATATATATATATATATATATATATATATATATATATATATTTATATATATATATATATATATATATATATATATATATATATATATATCAACATATAATGGTCATGAAAATATGACACACGTGTTCATGTAAATTATTTTTCAATAACTACCACTTTATTTTCAAGCAGTTAATTAGTAACAGGTAATTAGTTTTAAAACAAATAAATCAAAATTGTCGTTGAAGTGTTTAATTGACATCACACTATATATGTATATATATTAAATTACTCGTAAGTTAATTGTGCATACATTTTTGTGAAATTTCTTTTTCTCAAAGAAACGTGATATATAAACCTTCTCTATGAAACAATCTACCGTCTTCAATTCGCAACGCACCATTTGTTAATTCTTTTAAAAACTCTTGTATTCATCAATTAATTTGAATTGATGCATTTTCGTTGTGAAGTTGTTTAAGCACTTTGAGGCCTTAGCAAAAATTAACTGAAATCATTATTAAAGATTATTGTTAAGCTGGAGTGTTTATAATTGCGTAATTAATGCATTTAAGTCATCTGAATTGTGCACTAAATACGCATAAAAACACGATACCAAAACATTATTCCCTTTGTATAATTTCCGTGCTTGATTGTTTAAATTGCGTAGAAACAAAAAGGAATAAAAAATGAGAAAAAGTATACATACATTTTTGGGCTTTGCTAAGAAATTCATCTGTTATTAACATGAACTCAACCAAGTACTCAAGGTCTTGCATTGCGGTGATTTATTCCACGGGTCATGACAATGCAAATACTCCGTATACTCCAGAGAATCCAGTGAGGGCACTTTCTTAATTTAAGACCTCTAACTGTCTAATGTAGAGCTGGATAAGCCCGTATACTTGTAAAGCCAGGACATTTCGTATAAACCTTTGTGCTTTATTCAATATAGTATATTGCTCCTTTGATTTTACGTCACGCATCCGTTCTATTCATATTTTGCGATAACAACGTACAGAAACATTAAGTGAGAGACCATTTTGTTTATATAAAATTAATGATTTTGCGATATGTAATTGTATTCCTCAGAATCTGCAATCTCAACGACAAAGTATACTGTTCAAAATATCCATATTTTTAAAATGACTGTTTCGCTCTGATTTTTCCTCATATTTCAAAGACAGCGTGGTTAAAATATAAAAAGGGAGTGGTTAGGATCTAACCATAAGTGCAATGAAGAATTATCACTAACTTAAAGTTTTAACTTTCGCAAGGCAAAGTCATTTTTTGCAGCGAAATTTAAGATTTGAAACTTATAACACTCCATAAGGCCTTAACCTTATTATATCAAAGCATTACGAGAAATATCATCACAAAATAATAGGAAAAATTTAAGGAACCTTCTGATTCCTGATTTGAGGACCTCTCCCGGACTGGTTCCAAACGTTGGAAATTCCTTCACGTTAATAGAGCCTTTATTAGCTGTAGGTAATATTTGAATAAGCAAACCAAGTAGTTTGTATGACTCCGTCATTCACCTCTTACGCTAGGACAGTGGTCCCTATTTCCCTGTGGTTATGCCATCCTATACTTATTGTATATAGTAAGGTCAAAGACCACGGCAACTTGTATCATTTATCAAAAAATGTACGTCCCGAGTTATGGAAATGTTCAAGCTGTTAATGAAATAATAATTTAATGCATTTTCAACATGTTTTTTAATAACTTATTCTATTATTCTAACAAAATCGATTTTCGGTCACTCCTGTAAAATCTTCATTGAAAGTTTATTTGTTACGGTTATGACAAAAAAATCTTTGCCGAAATCAGTTGTAGGCTACTCCTATCCTTCAAACTATTCAAACTGAATTATCATTTCTCCTAAAAATTGTTACCCAGCATGAAAACATTAAGATATTATTTTCCTGCCTGATTGAGTTGAGCCAGGCATGCAGGGTGAGATCCAGAGAAGTGACATTTTCAGATTTGTTCATATCTTGAGCATTAAAAAGCCATAAAACGCTCAATTTGCATTGCATCAATTGTTATCTTTGATATGATTTTTAGGCCTTTTTTGTTTCATGTCTTTTTGCAGCAGATTTTAAACTGTTTAACAGGTGTAAAAGTTATTTTCGTTACTTCTAGACTTATATCACACTGTAACTTCAGGTTGCATTTGTTGAGCTGTGGAAGTAGTTAAGTGTCCGTGGCCAACAGTTATTATTATTTCATCACCCACATATACATAACTGTGGGGATGAGATATTGTAGTCACTTTGCTGTATAGGCAAATAACTGCCTATACCTCCTACACTACATGGACACCCCTTAATATTAAGGGGACTGGTGGGGCACACCAGGGGGTCTCATATAATAACCTCATATTAGGGTTTACGGGTCATAAGTATTTGGAATGACACAAAATTTGGTGATTTTTGCGTCTGTCCGTGTGTTTGTGTGTGTGTATATGTGTGAGTGCGTGTGTTTGTTTGCACCAATCAATTTTGTGTCTCTTATAACTTAAGTCTAGTACACACATGAACTAAATTTGGTGGACGCGTACCCCTGACTCAGAACATCTGTCTCAAAAGTTTTGGGATACAAAAATCAAAGATCACAGGTCAAATGATGTTGTTTTTGGTGGTTAGGGTCAAAGGTCAAATATCCGATTTTAGAGGTAATTATATCTCCAAGGTTTTGGTTACAAAGGTCAAAGGTCAAATAAACCAAGTTTTTGGTGATGATTGTATCTTTTGAAAGAATTATATGTTGTCTTTACAAATTGCATAGGTGGGTAGGATTTAACATTTAAAATAAAAATAATTGGAGGTCAAAGGTCTAAGGTTATAGGCCAAAGGTCAAATAAGTGCTTTTGATGCAAATTTTGCGGCATTTTAAACTCAAAAAGTACAACAGCTATACCAACCCTACTGCCCTATGTTATACCATAACACCTTGCAGTTGGAAATATGACCTTGCTATATGACAGTTACTGCGATATTATTAAATTCTGAGGACTTGACCCGGAAGTTCGAAATGAGCATTTCGTGGTTTGTAAAACGATCACTCCCGAATGAATTCGGATAATTCAAATTGCTCTAACGTATGCAGTTTCAATGTTTGTCACTACAGCAGAAGATCGGATGACGTACAAGATATTATATTTGGGTCTATCGGGATCCGAGCATTTTCAGTCTTGGTAAAGTTCCCAAAATAGAGATTTTTTGTGGCCCATTTTGTGAAAATCTTTAAAAAGATAAGATTCCTCAATGGTTTTTCTGATATGTGAAAGTCACTTTTCTTCACAGCAGACAACTTTTTATTAGGCTCAATATGCTTTTATAAAGTGAACTACTGTTGTCGTCAAATTTAAGCCAACTTCAAGTACTTTTAGTGGATAAAAATGCTCAGGAAACTTTTTAGTCCAAACTCTCACTTCTTAGACCTAATTTCTTTCCTAACGTGATAAGGTATGGCTTTTTCGTAAAACTAAGTTGGTATTATGGCAATGCATAAAGACATAGACGGAATTATGCCAAATAAAATTAATTTGATTGTGCGATTATTGACAGAACTTACGGATATAAACAAATTATATTCTTCTTACCCTTATCCACAATTGTTGATTTGCTGGTACTAAGTTTAGGCCTACCAAAGAACAATCCGTTTATGTACCAAAGATTTGAGCCCTGACGTTAGTGGTACTGGCCGTAAGCAAAGGCCTACTAGGTGTTAATACTAAGGCCTAGTAGGGCCTAGTACTGTGGTATTACCCGAATTTGTTACCCACCTTAGCGAATTTGGACACATTTTTATGTAAAAACAGACCATTTGAATAATTGATGGGTATAGAGTACGCATATGAAGGTGCATGAGAGAGACATAAGCCTAATACCATGTACTGTAGGCTAGGCCTAAGGTTATAAGCCTATTCTATTGATTGCCTTACTGAGACAGACCAATAAATGAATAGACCCTGCTTAGAAGTTAGACTAGTTTAGTACTATTATGAGTCACCAAAATTTGCGACATAGGGCCTACCGGCAGTTGACCACATCAATTATTACATAACAGAACTTCAGAAGACAAAAAATAATCCAAGTGAATGCTGGAAATGGCAGTTCCATAAATATGATATATAAAGCATACTTTCACAGCATGCATCATCCTCGTGTTAGATTGCCCTTGGTATTGGTATTCTTACTAAAATCTTACTTTATCATAAAGATTCTTAGTGTTTAAAATGTAAGTATACAACATTGATAATAATTTTCCAAGTTCTAATATTACTCAGTCTTTTTGTGTAACATTCTTACGAGCAACTAGAGATTCTAACACAATTTAGGAAGTATAGTAGTATCCCCATTAGTTTGCGTGTCCCGAAGTGTTGGAAATTTGTTAATATTTACCGTTCTCTCTGGTATGTTTTAACTAAAGTAACAGTTTAATATACTGTAGTCCTACTAAGTTGTTGGAGTAGTCGTGGTCATAATCAGATAATTTTAGACTATGAAATATTTGAAAATTATCATGTCATCTTCAACATCAAAGACAAAACTTTTGTGTCAACTTCTGAAACTGTCATGCAGACGCAATGCAGACTGCACAGTTACAAAATAGTATGAGCCTTAACATTGTATTGTGGTATTCTTAATGAATGTTGATTATTTGCTACTTTTTCGCAACTTGATTTTTGTCAAAAGTGTGCCAACTTATTTTTGGATCACAGAAATAACACAAAAAACATAACTTAAAACTGATATTGGTTTTGAACAACGCTTGCAGTGACAAGTCATACATTGTATATTTACCTTACACAACGCCTTGATATAGAAATTTTATGAAATGTTAACTAGTTTAAATTACAACAAAATGTTTTTTTGTTTTTTGTTTGTTCCAAAAACAATTTTATCAAAATTTAGGTTGCATGGAAGCTACAGCAACACTAAGTGAAGAAGAATGCTGTGACTGACAGTGATACAGCATCGAATGATGTCTCCGTCCATCCTGTTTTTTTACAGCATGCATGATAAAATGAAACAAGTGCTGCTATATGCGAAATATTGCTTCATAAAGTGATTCTCTCATTTTTTATCTTTTTTGTTTTACCTGCAGCAATAATTTAGATCAGTACATTTTGATATTGGAACAGTATAAGACATGAATATGGGTACCGCAATATCTTTGCATCAACAGAAAAGGTAAACAAGATGCAGATGGTTTAATGTCTTATGCAAACTCTCATTATCGGTGCTTTAGAAAATTCATCTTAGAAAAGGTAAAGTGTCATGTAACTGGTTATTGGTCAATAAACCATCTTTAACAACAATAGTTTTATTATAAAACAATAATTTGTATAGTGCAAAATCATGTTATGCATTTCTATGCGCTGTACAAAGAGAAGCAGGAAAATAAGTAGAAGTTTTTAAGGATTCTTTTAGAATATATTGATGAGATTTTTTGTCCGTTTTCTGACACCAGGATGAGGCATTGATTGATTTGTTGATATCGAATAGTCTTTTATTTGTAGCACTTCGTAAACGCATACTTCGAAAGGCTGTCATAAAATACTAGTGACATCTAGAACATTTACCTAACAGTATGGTGCAACAAAATATTGACAAGGAATTCTAGTTTGAAAAACATATTAAGTTTCAGACAAACAGTAGCAAATCAAAATTTGAGTTTTATTAAGGTATGTATAATATATGATGTAATGCAGTATGATATGAAATATCTTTTATAGTGTAATATATTGTCCTCTACTGACCTATAGAATTTATTTTTCACTGTGGGAAATGGCAAAGAAAAATCGAAGCTACTTGCTCTCTTTGAAACTATTGTAGATTGCAATTTCGAAGAAAAAACAGGAAATAAAGGGCAGTTAATCTCACGAGACAGCCAACACTTTGTTTTTGTGTGAACAATTATTTGTTGTGTTATTTCACAAAGCTTTAAAATACTCAATTTAAAACTAAATTGATTACATTATTAACTGATGTCTGGTTCTTTAAAGCAAACATATAAAGCTTGCTCAGATGTAAAGTGAAATATACGTTTAGTCCAAATCAAAGTTTAAAAGTCTACAAATGGGTAGGTGAAAAACTTTATGTAATTCTTTATATTTCCTTCCAAAGTTCAGTTCTTGAAAATGAGGACAAAGTCTATTCCTGCTAGACTAAGGTTAAGGGTATGGTCAATACTTAAAAACGTTTGGTTAAAATTCCTTTCCATTTTTTATAAATGTGTGACAATGAATTAAAAAACAAAACAAAGGGAATAAACAAGGAATAGGAACTACCGCCTACTCATACATTGGAAGAGGAACATAAAGAGGAACACAAATTTGCATATTTTGGTCTGAAAATTCAAAATGCTCTAAAATGTTCAATTTTTAATCGATATTGATAGTTTTTGTTGCTATTTTCCATGAATTTTAAAAGCAATTTAGCATAAGTTGCTGCTACACGTCCATATATCTTTAAAAAAGCACTTATATATATGCTGGGTTTAATGCATTGTTTGTTTGTGATGCAAGTGAAACAAGACTTACATTTGAACCAAAAGAGATAAATAAATTGTACTATCAAATAAAGTATTTTCTTGGTTTTTCGTAAGTGTTATGAGAATGTTTGTTTTTGTGTACCATTTATCACCTAATTATTTATCTGTAAACTCGTTTGCCTCAAACAAGAATAGACATACCAGTTTTGTATTTATTTTGTGTTTTCGGCTACTGTAGATCTGATGCAGCCATTTCTTTAATTGAAATAGCAGACAGGCTCATTGTAACAGACCTGCATGGTACACATGAATGTCCTGCATTCTTAAAGTAATATTTTGTGTAACACTAAACCAATCCAATCATTTATTTGTTTATTTTTGTCAGAAACAAGGATGGAAAGTATAAAAGTAATATTGAATATACTTTATATGCAATCTGACAGCCCAGAGAAAAGTTATGCTGAATTTTTAAATGCTTGTTCTTGAAAAGATTTATTCGATAATGGGAAAAAGTAATGCAGTATCAGTTGTAAAATTTAATTAGATTTGAATAATCAAAAAGTGTTGATTTCATTGAAAAGTGTGAGGCAGATTTTTTAGGGGAAGGAAAAGCACATTGTGTTAAAAGTTACGTTTTATTCAAATATTGATGTATGTCTATTACATTGGTACATTTTTCCTTAAAAATAAAAACTTGTTATCATGATCTTAGTTTAGATATGCTTATTGGCTTGGAGACGCTCCAGTACTGTGGTGGGGCCACATTTGGTTATTTATAGGGTTATACCACCTAGTGAAGCCTTAGATAAGACCCTGTATTAAACATTCAACCTTTCCTGAAAACGATTCATACACACAGATGAGGGGATGGTATTCGGTGAATGAAAAATTTGCAGTGACTTAAATTAACTCGATTTCTCTTTGGAACTTGGAGGCACCTTGGATCATTTAAATTATCATCAGGCACATCCAGATGAAAACAGTATCAAAACATTGACAGACTGACAATTAGTGACAAGGAGACTCGACACAGCCCTCTGACTACATCACTTGTATGCCTTCTAGTTATTGATTTCCCTATCATTTTACTCCTCTCAGGTCTTTCCCATGATTGTTTACGATAGGTTTTCCCAGCCCTCATAATAGTGCATTAATTTTATAGGTTATCCGAACTCCCGTGGTCGAGACTGCTCCTCAGCGGTGTTATGTATACCCCTTACGTATAACTATTCATGATCTTCTATTGGTTAGGAGTTGTATTCTTTAATGGATTGCTTAGTGGCAGTGCCCTTCTTGTCCCACCCTATTTATTCCCAACAGACACTTTTCTCCCACATTGCACAGAAGAAGAACCACTCTAATTTATGACAGACGGACAGACTTATTTAAAACTGGAATGTTAATTCAACCAAGTTTGGAGTTCCACGTTACACAGGTGAGTTATAAAGGTTCCAGAGGTAAACATTCCTACCAGGTGTGTAACAACATGGCTGGTAAGGAGCAGAGACGTCACTATAAGGGGTGGGATTGGGGTGTCTCAAATGGTTGGCAAGGAGCCGAGACGTCACTATAACGGGGTGCAGTTGGGATGCCTCCCGCCCCCTAAAAAAATTGGGACGCCACTTGGAACATTAACGTAGCAGTTGGAAATCCAACCGTTTCTCTTCGTGGAGCTCTCATAAATCCACCCAGTTGGTAAAATGATGCCTCAATCCCCCCCCCCCTCCTCCTTACCACCACCACCATTCAGAAGACCCTGAGCCCAATCAGAAAATCCCAGCGAGGTTTGTGGTAAAGAGACACAAGTGACTTGAAATTAGAAGTGCCAGCATCTCAGGTGTGTGCTTCTATCCCCAGGGTCTCTAACCAATAAGGTACAACTTTTAATGGGTAAACCTCCAAACTGTGCCATTGTGATTAAAGTTTTTGCATACATCTCAACGTAAATGTAAGCGGATCAAGCAATGTCATATTGCAAATACTTGAACAAGGGTCCCGAACACATTATCCCCCATGGACGATAGCTGCACCACTGATTGTGGTATAGCCAGCATTTAAAAAGTGAGTGGTCCAAGACCCCCTCCAAAGACAGTGTTCAAATTTAGCCCAATTCTGAAGGTAATTTTGAAAAGCGAAATATATATAAACAACAAAAATTATCCCATTTTTTGAAAATTTTATGTGAAAAAGATCGCCCCCCCCCTCATTCACCCCGTGACTACACGACAGACTACAGAGCATGTTGAAGTCCTGTGCTATGTTTATGAGAATAGCTGCAAATAAACATGTTTTAAACTTATTTGGGGAACCTGCCCCTTCACAGTGATGTGTTTTAAATAATTCAACAGAGGATTCCCATTAAAGAGTGCTGGACCTACTGGGAGAGGGGGTGGTTCATGGTACAAAATGTCTAACTTTTGCCACAAAATACCCAACAACGTAATAGATATATAAACTCATTTTCCAGGCGAAATATATAAGCTGTCACGGTTTGGGAACCCCAGAGCCCCTCTCCTTAAAGCTTAGAAAATTGAGTTCGATTGTTGGCTGTAGGATTGTAGGAATAAAAAAATGACCAAATTTATAATAAATGATAGCTCATATTATTAAATGAGGTAAATTGGGTCCGTAAAATACTTATGGGATCTAAACTTGAGAGTTATAAAAAATTGGGAGGTATCTAGCTTTTCAAACGCTAAAGTTGATATGACGGGTACGCATCTGGAAATTAAGTATGTAATTACTCTTATAAATCACAAAATAAAGTCTTTCTCTTGATATACAATCGAATCTAAGAGTAATTTGTAAACCTCGAGGGTGTATATCCCCTCCAATAGCATCAGTTGTTCTTGAGAGGCAGGGGCACTGTGGATCATCTCTTGTTAGTCTATACATTTTACGGACATACACTCGATGCGCACGCGTTATTATCATGGCGTCCAATTCAAGCGGATCTAGTCGAATTGTGATAGAACTATTCGTAGGTTCTTAATTTGTGATTTGTCCTAAGATGAATTTGAAGAAGAAAAAAAATCATATTTATAACAACATTTGGTTTTACTTCACGAGTTCTTTTTTCGTGATTTTGATCCTTTTTTGTATCGGTCGGTTGTCAATTTTATCACGGTATTTTATCTTTTATAGGCTGTTCTACGAAAAGTAGTGCTCACATTGTGACGTAAAACGATGTCGTTAATTCTTAAATGTTGTATTTCTTATCGTGTATCCATACGATAAATAAGTGCTCTTTGGTTTTAGAGCAAATTTCCCTAATCTAAAACCGAGAAAAAATGGAAATTCATCACTTAAATTCAAATTGATTATCACGTGATTTTGATTAAAGTTTTCGGGCCAATCGAGGTCATGTTTCCGACTGCTTGTTACATGAATTTGTGTCCCGTAGACTTTGGGGTCAAAAATTCAAAGATCACAGAGCTATTGACCACATTTCCCCCTATAGTTATGGAATGGTAAGTGTGACGTGAGCATAACCGGTGCCATACAGTAGGGTACGATAAATGGGAACAATTTCATAAGTTGTTTCAGTGATTAGGGTTAAGGGTCAGAGGTCAAATATGTGATTTTAGGGAGTAATTATGTACTAATTTGTACATTTTTGTGCCAAAAGTAACAGAGCTATGTTAGCTATTTTCCCCCACTATGCTGTATGCTTAAGGTGATCAGATCAGCAACTCCATGGACTGCTTTCTTGTTAGCTCTTTCTACCACTATGCTGTATGCTTAAGGTGATGAGATCACCAGCGCCATGGATTGCTTTCTTGTTAGCTCTTTCTACCACTATGCTGTATGCTTAAGGTGATGAGATCACCAACTCATGGATTGCTTTCTTGTTAGCTCTTTCTCCCACTATGCTGTATGCTTAAGGTGATGAGATCACCAGCTCCATGGATTGCTTTCTTGTTAGATATTTCCCCTACTATGCTGTATGCTTAAGGTGATGAGATCACCAACTCATGGATTGCTTTCTTGTTAGCTCTTTCTCCCACTATGCTGTATGCTTAAGGTGATGAGATCACGAACTCTATGGATTTCTTTTTTTTTAGCTCTTTGGATATGCTTAAGGTGATTTTCACCAGCTCCATGGATTGCTCTTGTTAGATATTTCCCTATGCTGTATGCTTAAGGTGATGAGATCACCAGCTCCATGGATTGCTTTCTTGTTAGCTCTTTCTCCCACTATGCTGTATGCTTAAGGTGATGAGATCACGAACTCTATGGATTTCTTTTTTTAGCTCTTTGTCCCTATGCTGTATGCTTAAGGTGATGAGATCACCAGCTCCATGGATTGATTTCTTGTTATTTTAGTAGATATGGACTTAGATTTGTGTAATACAATTTGTATTATTTCACTTATACTTCAAATATCAAATCGAAACTTTTCTGGAATTTGTGTGTTCAATATCTAGGAAGATCATAAATGAAAAGACTAAAACTAATTTTGAACGACATCAAAATCAAATTTTAACTATTTAAGGCAAACTAAGCCAAATTAAAAGGTTTTCTCGGTCAGTCACTGATCTTAGTAATTGTTCGCCCAAGTACAGTAACACTATTTGTAATTGGGATTTATCAGAAATAAGTAACAGATCCACATGAAATCTATAACGAAAGCTAACATTGTATCAATTGGACTAGAGATATTGTTTATTATAATCGCATACATTTGTACATTAAAAAAAATGGCCTTGCAAATTCATTTAGCGAACTTTTGTCAGGTTATAGACAGGAGTCGAATGAACTGAGGATCGTCTTTTAGTATATTTATTAATCATGCAAAATGCCGCTTTTTAAAATACAGTTCTCTTCTTAACCCTTCTAATTAACACATAAATTCATAATGATACCAGAAATCTTAAAAAAATACCGAGATAATCTTTATCAATAAGATAATCCAACGAGGATCTTACACATGTTGTGATGAATTAAATGTTAATACTGCTTGCATACTGAAAACTGATTATGTACTGCTGTAATAATGATATATGATGTATCATATCATTATGGAAGAGAAGTATCACCACCAAAATCACCACCACCACCCCGACCAATCACAGCCTCATCTTCAAAGTTTCGCATGTCATGTGTGAAAGCCAAGCGTATTATTAAAGACAGTAAAGCTAACACCTGGATCGTACAACTTCATCTCCTCACCACCAAACAAAAAAGCTCGGGCTGAAACCCATAAATTAGGTTTATTTCTGACAACAACGAGAGCTACAACACCTCTTCCCCTTGTGTCCAAAGTGGAAAGAAAGTCATCAACGACGGTTGCTGCACAACCAAAGACCCAAATACTATCCATTCTAGCTTTTGAAACACACTCCAAAGCCATAAATACCCTCTTCACTATTTTCAACCACATATGGACCTCCCACTTGCAATCACCCCATTCCAAAACAGGGAAAAGATAGCAATAACCTCTCCAGCTACCCACCGTTAGTCAATCGGAGGCTTAATTGTTTCCTTGAAACCAACATAATGCTCTCCGCCAGTCAAAGCGGTTTAGAAAACGCCACAATAGGTTAACCTTTATTACTTAATCTAGTTAGTTACTCAACACTGCTATCAATATAGCCTTTATAAAGAACGACCAACTCATTGCCATCTTTTTAAGTTAGAGAAAACTTACGACATTGTCCTTACGAAATCACTCATAAACGCCATGCTATAGGCCTCAGTGGCCATCTCCTATTGATCTTCCTCCAAAACATTTTCTCCCACAGACATTGTCAGGTCTGTATTGGTCACATCCTCTCCAATCCTTACTCCCAAGAAGATTCTGTTTCCCAATTCTCTTCAAGCTCAGAATTAACAACATTTTTAATGATAATTGCCCCAACGTCAAGTGCGCAATATCATCTTCTACTCAACCACCAGCCTTACTATCATTGACAACTGGCTCTAATTTATCCTAAATCGGATACTGGTGTTGCGCTTGCGTTATCTAGAGATAAAACTGTATGCATGCAGTTTTGCCAGTCTAACAATCTTCACCCTAACCCCAGGCTCGCTCTCTTCCGCAATCGTATTACTACGGTCTGACGGTCAACCACACTACATTCATGCGAACTGAAAGAAATCCCTCAACCCTCTTCACATCCGCTCCATCTCTGAAGTGAGAAGCGGACCGGTATTTGACTACCTTAAACCCTTGTACTCCGTGTGGAGCATAGGTCAACAACAAGGTGCCTGCACTTTGTCCTTTCTCGAAATATGACTTCTAGCTGATCCCAAGAGTGACTAAGGTGTCGTTCTTCTGCTTGCTATCCGGGTTCTTCTTCTCTTGCATTTCCTTTGCGGATTCCATCAGAGAGCATGGCGTGCAACCCTGGTTTTTTTGTGCGCTCTTCTATTTTTTCCCTTATATGTTTGTCAAATAGATCTTGACTCGCGCGGTGCCAGAGCTCATTGCTGGTTATTTTGTCTTACCACGTGATACGTAATATGCGCCTGATGCATCTGATAACAAATGTTTGAAGCTTGTGTAATGAGGAACCCTGGATGGCTAAGTTTTAGCAGTTCAGTTTTTGACCTTGACCTTAAGCCAAAATCCCAAAATGAATTTCTTTTAGGCGCCTCTATATTGAGATCCAATGAGCTTTTCTTCTTACTCAGATATAAAACGCTCACCCTCTCCTACGCCGCAAGGACTCTCGCCAACATACACAATCACGTCTACAGCCACATCAGATACCCTAACTTCTTCACCCTCTGTGATATGTTTAAAAT
Organism: Chiridota heheva; assembly: GCA_020152595.1. Lineage (NCBI taxonomy): Eukaryota > Metazoa > Echinodermata > Holothuroidea > Apodida > Chiridotidae > Chiridota > Chiridota heheva. Next base: position 251,044 of record JAIGNY010000403.1, read on the forward strand.
CCTGCACTCCTTCTTTCGGCCTACGCATCTAGTGCAACCTCCACCAATTTAACAAAAACTACCTCTTCTCGTCACCTTCTCAGGGCTTTTTTCCCCCTTGGGCTACTCCTACCACATATATCTACGTGGGTCTCCAATTACAACAAGACACATACCTATCCAAGGCGCTTCATCAATCTCCAAAACAAAATAAAAACCACTTCTCCTACTACATCTCCATCTACATCGGTGGTTTAATGAAAACCGAAAAAGCAGCGTCTGCTGCTGAGATCCATTACATCACTCTCAGAGGCAGACTTCCCGATAACTCGGTCATCTTTTCAGACTAGGTCAAGACCATCATACCTTGCTCTTAACTTAACTGAGCACTCCCCTTAAGTGCTTTAGAGATTCAGTGGTTAATGAGTCATACTCGTATGCGAAAGGTACATTGTGTCCTTAAGCAAGACACTTTACTTCTTCCATTCCAATCAGCTGTAAAATGAGTACCATCATTGCTAGAGAGCGTCCCTTGCAGAGCCCCAAATCATATGCTCTCATCCCCTTGCGATATGAAAGCCGGGGGTAAGCACGAGCCCTAAAAGCCTAATGGTTCAGATGAATTTAGCTAGTCTTAACTGTTTTATCATCCTTTCAGGCTCAAAATCTGCCCTTATACTTCTTTACACAACCTTGAATGGGAAAACCCTACCACTCACTTCATCCTCCGTAAACTCTCACCCCCCTTCCCACCTCCTCCCCACCCCCACCATGCATACAATTTTATTCTAGATACCAGTCACGTGGGTATCACCTGGCAATGAAAAGCAGACGCGGCTGCTAAACAAGATCTTAACTTCCTACTACCACCTATCCTAAAACACATGCCGACATCAAATCACTTTTTGTTGCAAATGTCTGTCACTGCTGGCAATCAAATTGGGTACCACGTAGATAACAAACACTGCAACATCAATCTTCCATTTCCACCAGCCCACAACCTCTACCATAAAGACCATATCTACAACATCAGCCTCAGAATAGGTCACGCCCTTACACACCCCTTCTCTCTGCAATAATTGTCAGGGGCTCTTACGGTCAAACACAGCTTTATTGACTGCCCATCCAGAGCTTCTCTTAATCCCTCAACTACATTGTCGAGCTCTTCCTGAAAATCTCAGCTTCTTTCTACACTATAGCCTTATACCTATCTAAGTACTTTGCTGTGTCCGGCTTCTCCAACCTCTTTCCACCAGTGACCTCTCAGATCTAATATAATGTCTCGGGCACAATTTGATCATCGTTGTCGTGTTGGCGTTAAATGTCACCAAAAACAGACATTGAATCTAAGAATTGTGCAAGACAATGGATTAATTTTCATGAAATTTTTCTTTTCATTAGGTATCATCAATACTCTCACTTAATACAATCAACAGCAAAACTTCCGGACAATTAAACATCATCATTTGAGAATGAGAGGACAAATTTGTTCAACCCTTAAAATTTTACCATTCCCACAATGAAATAAAGAACGTAAAAAAACAACATGTGAAACCTGTTATAATTTCGATAAGGATCTGTTGTTTTCTTTCACAGAACAAATTTCTCGGAGCTGATGGTAAGACAATATCATTCACATTATCCACAGCTTTTATTTGGCAACCAACCCTCTCCTTTTATATGCAGCTCATAACCCGTGGAATAATGATATTTAACCTCTAATGCTATTAAATATGTTGTTTTAAAAATAACATTAGCCTTTGGAAAAATATCAATTTAAAACGATTTTACTGTAATTTATACTGGTGTTCGAAATTACAAATTGAGCAAGATTACAAATTTTCACTTAAAAGTCAGCATTGCCCGACAATTTACCTTGTTTGATTGCATCCAACAGCTATTGGGTATTGCAAACAATTTAAATTGGATTACAAATTAAATGAATTTTTGAACGTTCGGAAATAACGCAATGGAGTTCAATTTGTAGAAAATCCGTATAATGGGCGCATTTTTGCTAAATTTTTCTGATACTATAATGGAATATCCCAATCTATCATAATTTTAAGCCCAGTTTTAAAATGTATTGAAAAGTGTGTAGGAAACATTCAACGAAATATGAATAGGTTTTGATAGTTATTCCTGCAGTTAATAAAAATACTAATTTTTTAAATCACGTTAAAAATGGTAAAAGAAAATCACTATTTGTATGCAAAAATTAGTAACCTTTTACAAAATCACTCATAATAGATATTAATACATAGAACGTTTAATTCTCTTTCGTAAGACATACAGCATCATGCTGATACCACTGTATGGGGATTACTACCTAAAACCAACTAATCAACGTTACCTCGATGGACTTCAATTGACCCTCACATCTCCCCAATTAGGGGCTGATCAAGAGGGTATTCACCCTAGGAAGGTTCCTGAGACCCATAGTAACGTTTATGACAGTTGGCATATGTTATTCTCAAAAATGTTATCAAGAGCCCAAATATGTTTTCCAACCGCAACACTAAGTACCCGTAATAGGTCTTTTGTACAAATTTAATCCTTTTTAGATTTCTGACTTCAAAATGTTCTCATTCTATAATGAAATACCCCAAGCTAAAATGATTTTCATGAGTTTCATTATGAGTTTTATGATAGCATTGAAAAGCTTTCAGAGAAAAATCATTGCAATATAAATAGATTTCGCTAGTTATGTTAGCAGATAGCAAAAATACTCCTTTTTATTAATCGGAAAATGGTAAAGAATTACTATATTTTCCCCAAACTGAGTTATAACTTTAACAAATGTACCAAAAGACGTATCAATGAATCGGAAATTTAATTCCCTTTCATATAACATGCCATATAGTAATACCAATATAACCATCTTTGAAACATTACCTTTTAATTAAATGGTAGTCCCGCTTGACATAAATTGGCCTAAATGACGTCATAAATCTCCATGTAGGGGATTACAGCGAGAGCATCCACCCTGCCGACGTTCCCGGTACTCATTCCGACGTTTCTGGCATGAAAGCCATATTGTTCTCAAAAATGCCATCAAAGGTCCAGAAATGACTTTCAATTGTCTTGAAAATGATATGCCGAGGTTTGCCGTCGACCATATCGACAACCTTTTTGTTGTTTCATTAGAGAATTCCAACAATTTTTTCTTGGGAGTGTCTTTCCATTGCGTTCAATTCTGTTGTTACGAAAGCATTTTTGCCAGCTGCATGTACGGTTAATTTTTCATTCTCGTCAGTTTTACCACTACTCTGTTATCGTTAATTTTTAACCATTAAACTCAAATCGAGTAATTCACATAATTCCTTTTACTATGAAAGGTATATAATCTATTGCACAGATTCTCTTGGTATATTCAACTTTCTTCAGGGAGCCAAGAATGTTCATCAAAATTTAAAACAAAGGAGCCCCAGGTATGTAACTGTCAAGTGTAGTATGATGAGGTGACTTAGCGCGCGTTAGCTTCGTGTATTTTGTCTGTGCAGTTCATAACTTTTATTTCGTTTATTTTGTTTTTTGCTTCTATACATGGCTTACTAAAACAAAATGACTTACTGGTGAAAATATAAGGTAATATAGTCGTTTGTATAGGGCAGCAAGCGATAAGGCTGTAAAAACTAGTTTAGAATTGTCCAAATAGAGGGATTTCATCACGTAGCTCTAACTCAACTGGACTCCATTCTGAAGGACAGCGGCGTCGTTGCGTTTCACGCGTCTTCGCACAGCTCAGTCACATCACACGTACAAGAAACATACTACATGCTAAATCTATCTGTACCAGTTCAGCGAATTTTACTAATTGCAATTTTGCTCGCTTTCGATTTTTCTTCATATTTTCCTTACGTAAGTTATAATTTCACCGGGTATACGAAGAGTAAATTTAACGTTATCGCCATCTGATTGTTTGTTAAACTTAGACAAATCCTACATACCGTCGATCAGGATCAGATGGAAATCGAGAAAATCTCTTTTTATTCCCCCGCACACATATAATAGTCCACCAACGGCACAGCAGGAATCCGACATAATTATCGTACAAAAATAATCTTATATATCAACATGCAAACGTATGTAAGTCTAATTATAATTGAGTGTACAGCAGACGACAGTGGTTTTTCCGACACAATGGCGATGTAAACAAAGTCATTTGACCTCGTGACCTCAGCTGAAACACCCTTATAACGCGAGAGAGAAAAATCGGCTTATCTTTATAGATGGTGGCGTTCTTTTCTCCTGTTATTTAAATTATCTTTAAAGTAACCTGATTTTCGATTCTATTAATGTAGCCGTGATTACTGTGCTTTCACAAAATAAGTATAATAATGAAAGAAGGACATTCCGAACTGTTGCGTAAGTGTTCTCACAATTAATACCTGCAAAAACTATATTTGCACCTGCTGGTTTGCCTACAACCCCAACCAGGGACGCCTGCCCGTCAAATGGTAGGGCAAAGTCTCATGATAGGGGAACTTTCTAATTTTTTGTTCATTCCAAGATTTTCCCATTTTCTGTGCATAAAAATCTTAAAAACACAAAACACAAAAAGATCATTGCTCATCGCCAAGTTGGCCGCTTATTTTTCCAAATTTTACAAAAATAATTCTGCATAATCATTATAAACTGGACATGTCGTTGCATAAAATGGTATGAACATCCCAATTCAGAAGCAGGCTGGACACTTTTCGCCCTTACCACTGTAGATGGAGGGCACTTCTTGCCTCGTTGCCCCGTGAGGTGAAGGGCAGGTGAGCAATCGCCCGCTGCTTCTATTCTGCAGGCTTCGTTGTTATGCACATTACATTTAAAATTATTCATAATTGATAACACATCATTTGCTGATTCCTGTAACTGACTTATACCTGTACACGGTATTTTCATGTGAATGTACCGTGCATCAGTAAGTAAAACGCATCAAAAGTCAACCGTCGTTACTACGCAGCGCTCTACGCAGAATTCGTGCATCGGCTGCCAAACGGATAGACGACGCCTTGAGTTCGATTTGTACTGCCGATCGGGGGGGGGGTAATTAGTCCCCCGATCGGAAGACTCAAACATGCGCAATAAGCTTACATTGATATATGGAAGCCGCCATTTTTATTGTGAAGTTTTAGTCATAAACGTTTATGAGTCGTTTCATTTGGTCACAAAGTTTGCTTTGTTCATCTTTAATTTCGCGAAAGTGAAACAACTTCGTTACTATCACGCGGTTATTGCTAAATTATTTTCACAAATCCCCAAGCTATTTCTTATAATTTCAGAAAACCTTGTTAAACTACGACTGCCTAACGGTAACACATAATAATAATTCACCACTTTTCTTTAAATTTCTCGGGAACCGCACGGCGAATTTTAACAGCGTACGGTGAAAAGATAATTCATATGCCATTATTTCAAATCGTGAAGAAAAATTTGAACCCTTCGCAATGGTTAAGTTCTCCGCGCTTGAAATGTGTCTGATTCTTATGTTATTCCTATACAAACTTTGAATTTGGATAGATGCATTGTGGGATACTCCTGTAAAAGATCCCTTGATCGGGTAAACAAAACTGTTCTGCCGATCGGGGGTACAAACCGGACCGGCGTTAGTACCAGCCTAACTTAATAATTTGTAAGTTAATTAATGATATCTGATGTATACTTTTTAGGGTTTGTATGTACACACTATACCCGCGTAGTAGAGCCATAAATACAACACAATTAGAGTTCTACAAATGTAAGCTATTTTCCCTTTCTATCGGTCTTTTCTTTTAATTATATAAGTTACTAATCATCTTTAATAGTCCTCTATTATGTATATGAAAATGAATATCCACGGGAATATTCCTTTTAATATAATGAATGCCATTTTAAGGCAAATGGATGAAGGCTATGAAGCCTAAATACAATACATTCTCAATCAGTTTGGAAGATATCCTCAATCGAGGGTTTGTTTCTCAGATAAGGCTGGTAAAACCTTGTTTAGTTTGGTTTTAGAAAATACACTTTAACTGCAATAATGTAGAATATTTTAGGAATGTATAATAATAATTTGTGAGTACCATTTACTACTTTCCAATAATACAAGCAAAGTCTTAACCTGAAATACATATCTAGAGATATTCCTATTTCAAGATACCCATTTTCCACCAAAATTATCTTATATTATGTAAATTTTCCTTTAATATCTAAATCGCGAACTGGTAGATTTCAAAATGAATCTGGATAATTTGTGAAAATGATTATGACGATCGAATTAGGACAAATTTTGATGATCCACAAAATTTCATAATTTTACAGATTTATGATTTTAAATTATACACTATTAACAATCTGTGTTGCTTTCATTGCATTATTAAAATTAATCCTTATTGACGTCATCCATCGCATTGAAAATTTTCGATCGAGGGTTTGTATTGAATTTTTGATCGAGTATATCTCCCGGACTGTCAATTTGGCGTAATCGTCTTATGATCCTTGCTTGCTTACAAACTCTATAGCTTGCATTGTGTTGTTTTATGTTAACATTGATATCGTAGTGACACAGATATGCATATGAAATAAAAGCTGTTAATATTTTCAGGTGAAAGTCATGACTGCATGATGAGGGAACTTATTCAGACGGTTTTCATCGGCTTATCTGTTATTATTGTGCATGAGTTGTGCTCATATCGCCAACTGGTTCCAACAGCAGCAGCTCAATCCGGTGAGAAGTAATTTTGTTAAGTCACTACATCAACTGATCTTTGGGCATGGGGGATATGCCCTGTAAAAAAACGAACATTCAATATGAGCAAACTAGCGACGAATACGTTCGTGTTTCCTACATATCTTTAATACCACGGTTGCACTTGGGAGATTCCCCCGAGAACACTAACCCAATAGGAAATTTCAGTGGTAAAATTCGTGTGGTCAGTGATGATTTTACTATGTTAGTAATTTCAGTGGTAACATTGGTGTGGTCAGTGCTGTTTTTACTATGCTAGGTAATTTCAGTGGTAAATTCCATGTGGTCAATGCTAGGTAATGTTGGTGATACAATTCGTATGGCCAAATGTTGAATTTACCATGATAGGTAATTTTAGTGCTTAAATTCTTGTGGTAAATGTCGATTTTACTATGTTAGGAAAGTTTCAGGGATACAATTCGTGTGGTCAATGCTGGGTTTTTAAAGCTAGGTAATTTTAGCGGTAAAATTTGTGTGGACAATGATGATTTTACTATACCAGGAAATTTCAGTGTTACAATTCGTTGGGCCAAATATTGATTTTATTATGCCAGGTAATTTCAGGGGTACAATTCATATGTCTAAATGTTGATTTTACCATAATATATAATTATGTGGTGACATTCATTTAGTCAATGCTGAATTTACCATGTTAGGTAATTTCTATGGTATAATTTGTGTGGTCAATGCTGATTTTGCTATGCTAGGTAATTTCAGTGGTAACATTCGTGAGATAAATGCTGATTTTGTAATGCTGGTAATTTTAGTGGTAAAATTCGTGTGGTCATTGCTGATCTTAATATGCTAGGTAATTTCAATGCTGCAATTCGTCGGGCCAAATGTTGATTTTATTATGCCAGGTAATTTCAGGGGTACAATTCGTGTGGCCAAGGGTGATTTTACTATGGTCGGTGATTTCAATGATACTATTCGTGTAGCCAATGATGATTTTACTATGCTAGGTAAGGTCAGTGGTACAATTCGTGTGGTCAACGGTGATTTTACTATGCAAGGTCATTTGAGTGGTACAATTCGTTTGGTCAATGCTGATTTTACTATGCTAGGTAATGTCCGTTGTACATTTCGTGTAGCCAGTGTTGATTTTACTATATGTCAGTGGTACAATTCGTGTGGCCAATCTTGATTTTACTATGCTAGGTTATTTCATTGGTAAAATTTCTACGGTCAATGTTGATTTTACTATGTTAGGTAATTTCAGTGGTACAATTTGTGTGGCCAATGCTGATTTTACAATGCTAGATAATTTCAGTGATACAATTTGTTGGGACAAATGTTGATTTTACTACGCTAGGTTAATCCAGTGGTAACATTCGTGTGGTCAATACACATTTTACTATGTTATGTAATTTCTATGGTATAATCGGTTTGGCAATGCTGATCTCGCTATGCTAAGTAATTTCATTGGTATAATTTTTGTGATCAAGGCTTTTTTACTATATTTGGAAATTTAGTGGTAACATTTGTGTGGTAAACGCTGGTTTTACTATGCTAGATTATGTCAGTGATACAATTCGTGTGGTCAAATGTTGATTTTGCCATGTCGGGTAATACCAATGGTAACATTCGTGTGGTTAATGCTGCTTTTACCATGTTTGGTAATCTCTAAAAGATAGTTAGTATTGGCAATGCTGATTTTACTACGCTACTTAATTTCAGATATACAATCCGTGTAGTCAAATGTTTATTTTACGGTGCTAGGTAATTTTAGTGGTAAAATTTGTGTGGTAATGCTGATTTTACTATGCTAGGCAATTTCAGTGGTATAATTCGTTAGACCAAATCTTGATCTTACTATGCTAGGTAATTTTAGTGGTAAAATTTGTGTGGCAATGCTGATTTTACTATCCTAGGTAATTTTAGTGATTCAATTCGTTGGGCCAAATGTTGATTTTACTCTGCTAGGTTATTCCAGTGGTAATATTTGTGTGGTCATTGCTGATTTGACCATGTTATGTCATTTATATGGTATAATTGTTTTGGCATTGCTGATCTTGCAATGCTAAGTAACTTCATTGGTTTAATTTGTGGGATCAAGCTTTTTTTACTATGCTTGGAAATTTTAGATTCGCGTGGTAAATGCTGAGTTTACTATGCTGGATCATTTTAGTGATACAATTCGTTGGGCCAAATGTTGATTTTACTATGCTAGGTTAATCCAGTGTTAACATTCGTGTGGTCAATGCTGATATTACCATGGTAGGTAATTTCTATGGTATAATTGGTCTTGGCAATGCTAACTTTACTATGCTAGCTAATTTCAAATATACAATCGTGTAGTAAAATGTTGGTTTTACGAAGCTAGGTAATTTCATTGATACAATTCGTGTTGCCAATGCCCAACCACGCTAGCTCTGCCATGTTATTCAATCGCTTAAACCTATGAAGGAGAAGAAGAAGAAGAAGTATCATTTTTACCCTCTCCTTTAATCAGTAGTCAGACTGAATTCCCAATCGAGAATAAAAAACACAACAAACACAGATTAGCAACACAAAGGCAAAGATGATTGAAACTGTAAAATGGTGATATACTCAAATAGAACCTCGGAGTCTTAAACAACACATGTAATTCACTTTTCTGGGATAATACAGTGAATAGAGTTAAACATATTTTTGAAAACCGCTTTAATTCCACCGAATCTTGTGGTTCATTCCACACCGTTTTGATGTTTCGTCATCTCTTTTCGCTCCAGTTAACTGCAGTGGTGAGACCGTCGTGCCCATGAACGAGACTTGCAACAACGCTTGGTTTTGCGACCACGGAGAGGACGAGCAAAACTGCGGTAAGAAGATACATTGACCTGATATTGGTATGGCTACCCAACATAGTGCTAAAGCTTGTCATTATTGGCACAACCTAGGGTTGCTAACCGGTTATGTGCGGGTACTTCATACGACAAACAGGAATAATATCATGTGGTTTATAACACCATAAGATGAAAAATATTAAGGAATAATGATTGGCAAGGAGATTTGTTTAAATAGCTGCAGGTATATGAACAACCTAGTATTAAAAACTCGACGATATCGAAGATATCGAATTCTAATTCCACAAATATGTTTACAAATTTGGTACGGTTACTCTCAAGCAATAGTGTAATCTTATACAGTCATAACAATTTTTACGAACGTCGTTGAAATGTATTACCCATCTCTATATCAATGGAAGCATAGTTGTTAAGGTGGGTAATAGCACTTTATATTATTATGAGATATCCAATTCTTCATGTATTCATAATTTATTTCAAAATCAATATCAATCCAGCGAGTTGGGACGAAATTTGACGAAATTTGACAATCTGATGCAACGTTTTATACACAAATTTTCCAGAGCTTTTGATATTAAGAGTAACTTTTTCTGTGAATCACATGGTCCTCACCACTTTGTTTTCTCTAATTATCAATCCCAATACCTCACTCAAGTCAACCCCACTATAACAATTGAGTTGCATTTCAAAATCTTGGGGCTAATCCTAATATTAGTTCCATTTATTAGTCGTTCGATCACAATAATTTCCTTCAAGGTAGCCCGAATATTTCGTTCGAGTCGGCCCAGTTTGTTGAACAAGTTCACACTAATATTTAGCTCCATTCGTTGCTGATATTGCATTTGAGTTAACCCCAATATTTCCCTTAGATTGATCCCAAAATTTCCCTTAAATTGATCCCAATATTTCTTTTAAATTGATCCCAATATTTCACTAGAGTGGACCCAATATTTCAATCGAGTTAAAATTTGACCATAAATATCATTGTCTATTCTCGTATATGCCATTGTCACAGCTCACATAGTGACCATGACATTGTGTTTGTTTGCCTTGTTTGATCTATAGAACCGTTGTCACCAGGAGAAAGGCTCTCTTTTACGTCCCCTGGCTACCCAGAAATTTATTCCAATAGGCTGAAGAAAAGATACACCTTTTCAACCGAACAAGGATATCTATTACGGTTTACGAATGTGGATAGTATTACAGAGAAGGGCTATGATGGTCTCTCCTTTTTGTCACTTGGATTTATACTTAGGGGTCCATATGAGGATTACAGTATTGTGCTGATTTCAGATGAAAGCTCCATTACAGTTTTATTAAACAGAGATTTATATAGAGCAGAACGGGGATTTCTATTTGATGTAGATACCGTTCGAAAAGGTACTTACGATGTAATATTCTGCTGATTATTCATTTCCTTCACACTTGATCTTGTGACCCCCACATGACATATCCGTTGCGAAGAGGAATTTTAGAGGGCAGGGTTTCCTAATGAATAATAAATATAAATACAAAATTGACACAGCTTTTTGATTCGGAATATATTGATTGCGTGAGAACCGCTCAAGAAAAGTTCTCAATTTTGAAATGATCATATTTAGAGAAGAGGGCAGCATATCTGAATTCCCAATTTACAAGATTATGTGATGTTACGATTTGTACAATTTATGCATTAAACCTAAATAACTTCTTTAATAGTACGATAAGGTACATGGTCCTTCCCCAATTCATTATGTTTAGTTGCCCTCATAATGTGACGTGCCAAACTCGAATTCATTACAATCCTTACTGGAGCAATCATTTATATTTTCTGATTTCCCAATTTATGACGTAGTGTGGTATCACGGTCTACACTTTGGTTCATTTGGAATTGCACTTAACGGTCAACATGATAATTTCAGTATTGTGTACATTTCAGAAAACAGCTCCGTTACAGTTTACTCTAAAAGTGACAAAACAGAAAGTGCATTTCTGTTTGATGTAGATATCGTTCAAAACGGTACTGAAAATATATCATTTTACTGATAAGTGAGCCCCACCTGACATATTCATTCTTTGAAGATATTTAAGTACAAAATAATTTAAGATAAAGCAAAGGAGACCGATGAAAACTAGCAAGAATTCCTTAAAGAACGTATAAGTGTGGCTTTTCCCAGAACATGAAAAAATAGCTTTATATGAGAATCAATTATTTGTAAAGTTAATCACAAGCAATGGAAGATTTCTAGTATACAAGAAGATGCTCAATTCGTCGTATAGACCTTTTAAAACCGTGTTTATCTGAACGTAATTTCTCCAGTACTTCGACCAATTACCTGCTCGGGGAGATTTACTTTTGCTTTCAACCAATTGGTTTGAACAAAAAATTGTAGGCAGCAATACGCGCGCGTATCATATTCACGTATGATGCATGCGCTTGAAAACATTTTTCCATACGCTTGATCTCATACCGAGCGTGAAGTGTGCAGACAGCCAAGATTCCCCCAGTATTTATTTGGTCAATAAGATTCCGACAGTATACGACTAATACATACACGTGAATCACCGTCATGTGACATTTAATTTCCAAAAATTGCTTATTCAGATTTGAAAAGGTCTATACTAAAAAGCCTTTGTGAATGTAAAGAAATTTAATGAAAGGAAAGCCTTCTGAATATTCAGATTTTAGGTCACGTGATAAGTGAAAATGGGTGTGATAGATAGCTCTTATATAATTTAATTCAATTTATTAGAATGAACTAGGCCACTGGCCTTTGTCACAAAGTACAATTTGAGTACAGTGCACAGTTGGCTAAGACAAGTATACACAGTTATAGTTTTTAACGATTTCAGAATTTCTATTTTAGACCTGCCCTTGGGTGAATTTACTTTTTGCTTCTGTTCTATATCGTAGAGGATGTCTGTAAGAACGAAGGAGATGAAAATGTTATCTTCATACAGTGTAATTTCAAGTGGGAATGTAAAAACGGAACAGATGAATGGAATTGTTGTGAGTACATTTGTTACTTACATTATACTATGCTTGTACTAACACTACTAGCACTAGTACATCAATCATGCGTGAACTCATTCAAAAATATTTGTCAAAGTTAAAAAAATGCTACCATAGAAATTATCGTTTTAATTTGACACACTTACCATGCAATACACTCGTGTACTGTACGTTATAAAGAAGGCCTATATTTTCTTCTAATATTCTAGCCATAAGTGCTAAATTACTTATTAAAAAAAAGGTTATTTCTTTTGAAAAACCACTATGTCAACGGCTTGTATAAATACCCACAACCCGATGTTATGTTTTTCTAGACAGGTTGAAATTATACGAGGTAGCCGACATTTAGCAAACATAGCCTACTGTCTGTCATTTGAGCTTTTCCTTCTGTAAGTTAAATGATTCCTTAGAACTTTAAAAACGTCAAATCTTAATTAATAGATTGACCATGTATGCCGTCTGGCTATCTCACCCACCAACACCCAACCACGGCCACACATACAGACCGGACCAGCAGAAGTCAGACATTACGAAAATTATCGCTCTATTTTGGCGTTCCAGGGCATTAGTATAAGTGGCGCAAACTTCCGCAAAACATACAAATAAGCATTGAGCAAGTAATAGAATGGGGAAGCAGGATTTGGTTGGGGTGTTCGTGGCAGTATATTACTTCACCGAGGGGCCCATATTATAATTAAAGGTCCTCATACACCCTAGGTTTGGCCTTGATGATAACGTTATTACATGTATAATGCCTACATTGATCAAACATAACAAATCGAAAAATAGCCCGCATGCCAATTTCAATGTGAGAGCTTGAGGTGTAAAAGTAAGTGAAGTAGCTAGAATGCTAAGATTGGGCTAGTGAGATAAACACCTCACTTAGTAGACACTACTTGCAAGGCAATACTTGCATACTGAGTGAGACAACGCATAATACATTCCTAATGTTGAAAACCACTCAGACTACAATAAATAAGAAAACCCTTTTCAAAACTGACACAGGTACTTACGAGCTACAATTTTGATTTTATTAGCATCCTGAAAATTTAAATAAAGTGTCTTTTAAACTAACTTACTAACGAAATAAAGAACATTTTGTACATAATACAGATTGTAACTTACGGAAGAAATGACATTCCTATCACTTCGCAAATTCGTCACTTTTGGAAACGCGTACACAATTAGTGCGCATATCACCCAAATGCTCGGGCAACTGCTATCACAAAAATGTTCGTCAGTAAATGCGCGCAGTATTCGATATAATGCTATACGCACGTTGACTTCACCGACGCTTTATTGTTCAATAACTTTTCAATTACTTAGATACATCCATCCAATGCACTGTTCAAAAAATAAATCACTAGCAAACGCTCTTGCTCAAATTGCAACTTTTCACAGTTTTCTTCATTAAACTCACGCCCAAAACGTAAGTAAACGGCTCAATGTTGTATTAATGACTTTACAAATTTATTTAGTATTACGTAAAGGTGTTCCATGATGATGAAAGGCATTCATAAAAGTTGACCTTAGATTGTCGCGGAAAGGCCTAGTTATTCTAGCCCGTAGTCAAAATTCATATACGCTTCTGTGATAACCCAATGCAGCAGTCCCAACGTTATAAAGTATATAGTGTTTCCTGGCTGTATAGCAGCCATGTAGTGGTTATAGCGTATACTACAGTCGGATGTTATCTGACTAAGATAGGGTGGGCAAAACACGACATTAATTGCACAACAAATCTTGTGTCACACCGATACATCATTTTATTAGCAGAAATTCCGTTGGCTTTCTAGAAGTAAAAGTTTTTTTTTTTACGATCAGTATGTTTGAGGAGCAGAATTGCATAACATATAGAAGACAAAATATATGTGTACCCCAGCATAATAGCAAATTGCAAAGCTGTTGTTCCGTTAAGGCAGGAACCAAAGCCTCATCCCTGCAAAGATATGTGCTTAACAATATTACATCTTTGGATTACATTCTTAGATCTAGCCCACTTTGTTTATATTAATACAATTACTTAAACAAACTGTTTCCATATCTGCTTTAAAGCCTCTCTGCTTGACTTTGGAAATTCATTGAAGATAATTCAAGGAGACAAAGCTTCGGATATCGAAATATGGCTCATTAAAACACAAGTTGATTATCGTCCAAGGGTAACTTTTCATCGGATAGGACTCATTCCAAGTAAGGAGTATATCACCCTGGGAAAAGAACATCCCTATATTGGGAGGAATAAACCGATGTTCTTCATAGCAAATCGTACATCTAGTGGAGTCTACTTTGTGTCAAGTAGTAATGAAGTTTGGATTCGGTTGCAACGTAAGAGATACAGATCACAAATGGACTTTCACGCTCAGGTAGACGTCATTATTCCTACTAAGGAACAAAGTGGTAAGGCTTAATGCATATTGTTTTCTTTGTTTATTCTATTATATCATTATAATATACTACATTATTGGAGCACTATATAAAATTAAGAAACTGTTGAGCAAGACCTTCCCCAAACGTCTCATGCCAATATTGTGCCTCGACATCTACGACATTAATACTCGCAGCCCCTCACTAAATATGTATTAAATCATGTACACGCTGTGTCCGTTTAAACCATTCCCGAAGTAAACTCCGTACGTACAGTGTACAGTATGTATGATTTTACACTGTATGTATGTAGCGTAGGGGCAGTGATGCGTACATTTTTGGTGACCTTGAAATGTTCGATTTTCTTATATGTGGAAAAACTGAATATCACTATGTAAGGGCGCGAATCTTTCATGATGACCCCATGTCATCAAAATTGTGATGACGGATACAGCAACGACACAAATTTACCAGCCGATGAGTAACAAAAGCACATTGGGAAATTAGTCATCCCCTATGAAATATTAAGACCTACCACAAGTGTGTTTTGTGTGATCGTATGCAATGTTACCATGAAAAATTCTTTCCTTAGATCCCAATAAACCGTGAAAGAGATAAATATATTGTCCACTACCTGAAAATGATTGCATCCCAGTAGCTGAGGGCCACGCTTGAAAATGGAACTTCACTAGAAAATACATATTAGTGTTAACTCACAGTCGTACTTGTAAACATGGTATCTGGTACAGGCACACAGGAAAGTGTATTGGTAGTACATAAGGAAATATTAAAGGAAAATCATTATCTCATTAATAAATTCAGAAAGGAACGCCACCATTCTAAAAACGTCACTTCCGGTTTTTAATTTTCCTACTAGAAATTGCGAGAAATTAGTGATGTTATCGATAACACACGTATGCTGTTATGTTCTGTCCGGTGAATGCGAGATCAATAACATCGCAGATATCTCGCAATCAATAAGGAAAATTGAAAACCGGAAGTGACGTTAGCAGCTCGGTGTCGTTCACTTCTTGATTTATTTATGGGATGATATCATTCCTTTAAACTGTTTTAGGTATCTTTGGCTTTTTGTTAATTTAACGTTTTCTTAAATAAACTTTCATTATGAAAATAGATACACATTGTCCAGATGACTGGGTAATCTTTGATGACAGCTGTTATCGAGTTTATCAATCTACGCGCAGTTGGCTTCAGGCTTCAGAACATTGTAAATCATTGGACAGCAACTTAGCATCTATCAATTCAGAGCCTGAGAATGTCTTCGTTACGAATCTGATCCTATTACTGGGGATTAAAGCTGACACTTTTGTAGGTACGTTGTAAATAGTAATGGTCACAACGTCATTGTAATTACAGTTCTAATAATGTGAGCAATAGCTAATCAAAGACAAGTGATTTGTTTTATACGCATCAATTAGAATTCAATCGGAGCAAATGATTATAAGATAAATATCGTTATAATCATGACGCCACGACTTAAAACGTGTAATAAAAACAAAGTCTTGAGATGTAATTTAAGGTTCTTATGCACTTCCAATTGTTCAACCGCACATTCAAAGCAATTAAAAAATAGATAACGTGAGCATATTTAAAGAAATATAGGCTCCTCAAGTGATGGAAACTTTAATGGACCAAGTTACATACGAAATAATACGTACGCCAATATTCTTGAAACTACAGACCGCCTCACCTCGTTTGATACCTCGTTTGATTAATACTTTAAACTCAGAAAATCTCCGTCATCTGCGATGTCTGATTGTTTGTCGAAGTGGCAGATATGAGAGTCCATAATAAGCTTTTTTTAAAGTCATTTACCTCTTTGGAACATCCTTCCGTATTACCATGATTACGTCATTTGCCAGTATTACACTTTCGACAGTCTACATACTGTTGTTTGTTTTGCCCGTCGCTCGTGAACTACTCGTTGGAAGCAGTACTTTGAGCAAATCTTTGTACCGCAGAAGTTAAAATACAACTGTAAAATTCAAAAACAAAGTATTCTGGTAGTCAATCTGAGCATTTTTGTCTTTGTTTTACAGGATTACGTCTTAAAAACGACAAGCAGTACATTTGGAGTGATGGAAAACCATTTACCTTTTCAGATTTTTCCGGGTAAGATAATAGTTTAAGCGATGCTATATAAAGTCTACTTTAAATTTAATTCGGAAACATGCATGAACGCAACATTTTTTAACGGATGACTTTTTTAAGACAAATCATTGTCTTTTTGTGTGTAATTAAAGAGACACAAAATTTAAAACAATCTTAAAATTCTGCACTTGGATATAATCATATCGTAACATAGGATGTTTATATTTTAATTCGTGAGTGCTTTATTTCCGGAATGTTTTTGGTATGGGAAAAGTAAACTACACTTTTCACTTCATGTAGGGTTGCAGGTAAAGACACGGTCATACCCATTAATTTAAAAGTGGTTATTTTAGTAAGTGTGATTGCATAAAGATTGTACATGACGTTTTTTGAATAATGTTTTAAACTTCATGTACATTACTTTCTATTATACAGCTCCTCCTGAATTGCATAAATTATTATCTCTCTTTAACAGTGGCTCCAATTATGTTTGTCTATTTCTTTCTATTGTGTAATGCATGCATGCCGTGAACCATAAACCGTACTTCACCTTTATTCTCCTTTTCGTTTGTTGCATTTCGAACGTTTTGTTTGTTTTTAAAATATAAAGTAGTTTCAAACGAAACATTAATGTTGAGTAATTAAGAGTAACAGTTTAGTGAGCTTATAAAATGTTGACAATAACTACAGCTGTTCAGGGATTTCACAAACGTTTTGCATATAATATGAAAATAATACAAAATAGGCAACAGCAAGTTATTTACGTGTTACCACATTTAATCTTCAATCCACTAGACCGTTAAAGGATTACGCCAATGGTTAAGCAAGTTTATCTTGATTGAAAGAAGACTATGATAGAAACAAATTGGTAACAAAACTACTTCAATATCTTATACCGTTCAGAAGACATTTAAGTTTAAAGTTATTTCTTATCTGTGTAGAAATGACTGGGTTAGTCAATTTACTACGGAAGGTTTCTTAACAATTTTGTATTGTATTTTAAGCAAGTTACCAACATACATTTAGTTCCATATGCATAGCTACAAGTGTTCTCTGTCTGTTTACAATTTATCCTATGATTTCATTGACTCACTCATTTAGTGCTATATACAGTGTGTATATCAGACCTCTAGTTTTTCCTTATGCATTACATTGTTGTTGCTCAGGTTAAATCTCTAAGTGATTGTTATCATTGTTTACTGAGCAACAGAAGTATCATTTGTGACTAACTAAGTAACACGATATTACGTAACGATTAAGCCACAATGGTTATTATTCATAAAGAATGAGCAACAAGTTTAGGTTAAGTATATTTTGGTATAAAACGCAAGACATTTTAAGTTAAGTTTATTAGATCTAGCAGTCTTAGACAGTCCAGAAGCGTGCCAATTAATAGAAACAAGTACAACACAACGAGGATGTTAAAGTCACGCAGCCACATTGTTCAGATGTTGCAATAAAAGTTTAAAATTTATGTACTTTAATTATCAAAAAACCTTGGTTAAAAATACATTTGAAATTTTAGAGTGGCAGTTTCGCGTCTAAAATCCTAACTCTATTTGTCTATTTTTTCTAATATTTCGAAAACGGCGTGGTCAGCATATCAAATGGGAGTGGATTATTCTTAGCTATGACAGTAATAAAGGAATTTTTATAAGTTTTAGGTTTCCCCTAGCAAAGATATTTTTCCCAGACGTATTTCAAATAAGAAAAATGTAACATTGCATTAGGCTTTAAGGTTGGGATAGCAAAGAATCATGAGAAATATCACATAATATCGCAAAATGTTCCCATCAATAGAAACATTTATGTTTGCTTTATTAGGAACTCATTAATATGCATGCTGCCGGACTGTTATAGTAAAAACAATATTAGTTCAAGCAGTATTATAGCCAAAAGGAACAGATCAGAGCAGTAACTCCAAGTATTGGAGGTATTAGTCTTAGATTAGAAACAGAGTATGAGCAGTGTGGTGAAAGATTCAGCAAATTAAAGCAGTTGCAGTAATAAAGTGTATAAACTCAGCACAATACTGTAGTTTTTCAACAATACGGCTTCACGTTACAGTATTTTAAAAGAAATTGATTTAATTTTTTCTAAACTATTTTGATTATTTTCCCTCAAACTTTCTTCAGGTGGCCAATTGTAATTACCTTACTATATTATGTTTTACTACTCTTCTGAAGTATTCATTGGCCTTTAAGTTACAAAATCTCAGGAACAAATATGATATAATACATAAAGATTTTAAAGAATCTGAGGATGTGTCATCACAACTTGTCTGATTTCAGTCGTTTACACAGAACTGTTATATAACTTAAGTATCTTCTTAACGAAGTAGCATTTTTGAATGCTTTTTTTGCCATTCATGACAACTGAGCTAAGCCCTTAAGATACAATCAGTAAGAAATCAAAGTGGACTGAACTAAGCCCGTAAGACATAACCAGTAAGAAATCAAAGTTAACTCAACTAATTCCTAAAAACACAATCAGTCAGAAATCAAAGTAAACTGAACTAAGCCCGTAAGACACAATTATTAAGCAATCAAAGTGAACTGAACTAGGCCCCTAAGACACAATCAGTAAGAAATCAAAGTGAATTCAACTGATCCTTTAAGACACAATTAGTAAGAAATCAAAGTGGACTGAACTAAGCCCTTAAGACACAATTAGTAAGAAATCAAAGATAATCAGTAAGAAATCAAAGTGGACTGAACTAGCCCCTAAAGATCCAATCAGTATAAAATCAAAGTTAACTGAGCTAAGCCCTTAAGCACAAGAATTCAGAAATCAAAGTGAACTAGACTAAGCCTTATAAACACAATTAGTGAAAAATCAAAATTAACTGAACCACGCCCTTAAGACACAATTAGTAAAAAATCAAAGTTAACTGAAGTAAGCCCTTAAGACACCATTAGTAAGAAAGCAAAGTGAATTGATCTAAGCCCTTAAGACACAATCAGTAAGAAATCAGAGTCAACTGAAATAAGCCTTTAAGACAAAATTAGTAAGATATCAAAGTGGATTGAATTAATTACTTAATACACAATCAGTAAAAACTTCAAGTGGACTGAACTAAACCCTTAATACAGTAATACACAATCAGTGAGAAATCAAAGTAAATTGAACTAAACCCTAAAGACACAAAAGTAAGAATCAAAGTGAACTGAACTAAGCCCTTCAGACACAATCAGTAGGAACTCACAATGCACTGAATTAAGCTCTTACGACACAGTCAGTAAGAAATCAAAATGAATTGAACTAAGCCCCTATGACACAATCACTAAGAAATCAAAGTGAACTGAACTAAGCCCTTAAAACGTAATCAGTAAAAAATCAAAGTAAACTCAACTAGGCCCTTAAGACACGATCAGTTCTCAAAATAAAATGAACTAAACCTTTAGTACACAATCAGTAAAAACTCAAAGTAGACTGAACTAAGCCCTTAAGACACAATCAGTAAAAACTCAAAGTGGACTTAAGTAAACCCTTAATACACAATCAGTGAGAAATCAAAGTGAACTGAACTAAGCCCTTTAAAAAAACAATCACAAAGAAAAGAAAGTGAACTGAACTAAGCCCTTCAGACAAAATCAGTAAGGAATCAAAGTGAACTGAATCAAGCCCATAAGACACAATCAGTAAGAAATCAAAGTGAACTGAGCTAAGCTCTTAAGACACAATCAGTTAGAAATCAAAGTGAACTGAAACTGAACTAAGCCCTTAAGACACAATTAGTAAGCAATCAAGTCTAAAAGAATTAACCCCTTAAGACATAACCAGTAAGAAATCAAAGTGAACTGAACTAAACCCTTAAGATACAATCAGTAAGAAAATAAAGCGAACTGAACTAAGCTTGTAAGACATAATCAGTAAGAAATCAAAATGAATTGAACTAAGCCCTAAAGACACAATCAGTTAAAATCAAAGTGAACTGAACTAAGCCCTTTAAAAAAACAATCACAAAGAAAAGAAAGTGAACTGAACTAAGCCCTTAAGACACAATCAGTAAGAAATCAAACTGAAGTGAATCAAGCCCATAAGACACAATCAGTAAGAAATCAAAGTGAACTGAGCTAAGCCCTTAAGACACAATCAGTTAGAAATCAAAGTGAACTGAAACTGGACTAAGCCCTTAAGACACAATTAGTAAGCAATCAAGGCTAACTGAATTAAACCCTTAAGACATAACCAGTAAGAAATCAAAGTGAACTGAACTAAGCCCTTAAGATACAATCAGTAAGAAAATAAGGCGAACTGAACTAAGCTTGTAAGACATAATCAGTAAGAAATCAAAATGAACTGAACTAAGCCCTAAAGACACAATCAGTTAAAATCAAAGTTAACTGACCTAAGCCCTTAAGACACAATCAGTACGAAATCAAAGTAAACTGAACTAAGCCTTTAAGACACAATCAGTAAGAAATCAAAGTAAACTGAACTAAGCCTTTAAGACACAATCAGTAAGAAATCAAAGTGAATTGAACTAATTTCTTAAGATACAATCAGTAGGAAATCAAAGTGGTATTTTACAATAATAACAAAGAAACACATGAATCATAAGCTAAAGTTTTATAGATACCCATTCTTGGATAAATGCTTGTTATTCAAAATCACCCTAGATAATCCTCCTTATGTATAAAATGTATTTATAATTTATTTGATTTAAAAACATTTGTTGTGTACCATTTTGTCATTGACCTTTCCTCCCTTTCACAACATGCACAGCTTTTGTTAAAACAAAATTAGTAAGTTTGATTGCCTGATCACCCAATGAATAAGCTGAAGTGAGTGTGTTTGAATCTGTGCTCATTCCGATTCATCTACATGTACCAATAGCTTTAAAAAAGAAGATTTTGTAGTCATTAGTTGTGCTGCTGCTTAAAGTTTCAAACAGTCAGACCCGACCTGATACATAAGCAGGTCGGGTCAGATTTGTCCTCTTTATTTTCTTTATTCTGAAAACCTTAGTTGTTGTGGAAGTTGGTGCTGAGTATCATATTAGCAATGGATGAAGTCCTTATTGTGTGGTTATTTTAATCAAGATAAAGTGGTCTCACTATTTACTACAGTAAGTTTGTGGTTATGAATTGCTGGAACAAATCTTTAAGGAGAAGGACAAGTCATGTGCAATAATAACATTTTGGATACTATGTTGTGATATTACATTGAATATGTCACCAAACAAGTATATCAAAGACTGTATACCCATATAACTCTTTGTAGGTATAAGATATCAGCTTGGTGTATTTGTAATTGCTATCTATCATGTTAATTGTGATCACGTATGTACTACTTTAAGTAAAATTAATCCATTCCATATCTTTGTATCTTAATAGTCAAATTTACCCTATTAATCTTAAAGTGATTTAAATACATTTAGGGGACAGCCCTCGAGTCCTCTTGTGAAACGATGTGGCAAGCTAGTAATAAGCAAACTGGATGACTTTTTTCAAAGCACCTGGCACGGTATCTCCTGTGCAAGTGAAAGATTGCAACAATTTGTGTGTGAAAAGGATTTAAGATCTTTTGCACGTAAGTTAAATTTCTAGTGTTATATAATACATACCCAATCAATAATTCAACATCAATTTAAGAACTTTTTTCAATTTTTACCGAGAAAAATTTCAGTCTTAACACTGACGTGTCAGTCAGTGGATTAAGAGTCTAGGTGCATAGTATAAAGGCCGTTACCCACCGAACGCGACGTGGCGAGCGAGTTTTTAAACAACATTGAATAAAACAAAGGAAAATAAACATGTTGACCTCTTGTTTTCAGAGAAGCATTGCCATCGCATGGCTATTCAGATGATAACTTGAAAATTGATTGACAGGGCCTTTCTACGCACATTAAAGCAAAATTCGCGTCCCAACAGAAAATCGCGCCCTAAAGCGAATTTCTCCACAGTTTGAACAAAAAGCATTTCTAGCAAATATTCCAGTATTATCAGAAAGCTTTAATTATAAACTTCATCGTGTGTAAGCAAAAAAGTCAAAACATCTTATAATACTTGTTTTCTGTATGATTATCTAATAAATCACTCGCCGCGTCACGTTCGGTGTGTTACGGCCCTAAGAATCCAGTCTATGGGCCTCATGCGTGCTCCACATGACACCGTAACAGTTTAATACTTAATCTTTATTGTATTGGAAGTGCTTTATCTAATTATAGTTTGATTTTCTGCCAGAAATAGTTTTTCTATGTCCCCTTTTCAATAGTATCGCACTATATTCATCGACACAAACACATGTCACCACCTAGTTCGTGCTTTAATCACATCCAGGCTGGACTACTGCAACTCACTCTTTACTGTTATGTCTCGTAGAGACTTGACAAGATTGCAGCGTCCCCAGAATAGAGCAGCGCGTCTGATATTCGGTACTGGTAGACAAACTGATCCAGGTCCATTGGTCAGCAAGCTACACTGGCTACCAATATCAAAACGGGTCACCTACAAAACACTCTTCTTCATCTACAAAATCCTGAATGGTGAGGCGCCTTGGTATTTAGAGGATATAATCAAGATAAGAAAACCCGCACGTGAACTCAGATCGAGTAATGACTCCACCCGACTTCACATACCCATATCCAATTCTGCCATAGGTGAAAAAAGATTTGAAATACTTGCATCCAGATCCTGGAACACTTTACCCACCCACATGAGAACTTCTCCATCCACCACAGTATGCAAAAAAACTCTTAAAGACCCACTTATTTTGATATTTTTCATTTTGTTTTTATTTTACTTTGTAAGCGCCATGGTACTTTGGTGAATGGCGTATTTAAATAACATTTATTATTTATTATTATTATTATATATTTCTAAAAATAGTTTTTCACTCGATATTTACAAATATAAATGTTTAATATACTTGCAGCGGCTAATGCACATTTGTGTGCATGACTAACCTGTGAAATTCCAAGTCGCAATTGTTTAGCAAAATAAATACATTAAATGTACAGTCATGTAAATGAAGAATCATATTTCCATTTCTCCCCAGAGCGCAAAGCCTCATCACTACAACTACCCAAATACCAATTTAAGTGTAAGACTATATATTTACCATAACTATATGTAGCCTTGAAACTTAAACATTTAATTAAGAATCTCTCTATTGAAAAGCATGTTTTTGCTTGCCATCAATTATTATTGTTGTTGTTGTTTTTGTTGTTGTTGTTGTTATTATTATTGTTATTAGCGTATATCGCTCTTTGTTTTGATGCTTGTGTTAAAGATGCCTCATGTTCATATATTTAATGAAGCAATAATTTTGAAACAAACGGAGACGGAATTTTTCTTTAATAATAATAATGATGATGATGGTGATGGTGGTGGTGATGGTGATGGTGATGATGATTGATGGTAATGAAGATGATGATGTATAAAATAATAAAACTAATAATAACAGGGTTTGAATGGTGAAGGTAATATTATTTGGGGTCAATTTTTACGAAAAGACCGAATATGCTATCGAATTTACTGCCCCATGTCTAAAATTATTCATTTTTGAAAGTTCAGAATTCAAGTGCTAAATTCCCGTTTTTGAATTGATGCCAATGGCACATGAAATTAAAAGGATAAAAATAAAAATTCGAGGCTCGATTTATTAAACATAATCACCTCTTTTCCCGGATTATGTAATTCAGATGATACCTGACCGTTACAATAACTTTTCGATACATTTATGTCAATTTTGCGAATTTGGGGTGCTATAAATTAAGGGAAAATACACAAAATAATGTTGAGATCAAAAAAATATTTTCTCTTTAGATATGTATTTGAAATACCGAAGAAATCAATTAGTTATCTTTTCATACTATATTCGGCTATTTATCTAATTGATTTCTTACAGAACATTGCAATTTTAATGTTCTTTTGCGATATAAGCTTACACTTAGGCGTACGCCTATACAGATAACGTTAGGCTAGTATGAATCCGCTGAAGATGATAGGGTACTACAGAGAACTCACAAAAATTGTAAATGGTTACAACCACTGTGTAATGAACTAATGACATGTTACAATTATGCATACTTACAGGACATCCTGGCGTCAAGAAAAATACAAATAAATCAAAAATAGTTGTAGGAATCCCAGTAGTGAGTGCATTATGCATAGACCGTAAGGTACATTTGGACTAACGTTAGTGTTGCGCACGCATGATATGCTTAAAACAAATTTCTTTGTAAGCAAACAAGCAGCCGCGCTACAGTACCCCTCTACCGCGGCATATTCAAATTGTCAGGCGTTTACGCGGACACACGCTTTCTGTTTATCGAAAACACTAAAGCACCCGCCACAATGATCTGTTTCAAGGCAGTTCACTTCCGATTTGTATATATATTTTTATGATTTCTTCGTAAGTCGTATTTGATATGTTCATCATTTGTTTTAAGGCACAAAACGTGGACGTAGGCCTAGCGCCATAATGTACAGTGGCATATGGGCAAAGACATTATTTCTTAAGCCTTTTCTCTTGGGGTTCTCATTTGGTCCGGCGCAGTGATTTATCATAAGTTTGTCGTGTTGCGGTAGTACATGTCAAACTTTTACGGAGCAATTAACATTATAAATTCAACAGAAGTGCTAAGTTTAAGTCAAATATCCTGATAATTAATTTGTCATCATTAAAGAAATAACATTAAACGTACCATTAAATACTGATTTGTGATAACGTCGTTTCTCCCACGTACGCTAGGTAGACGATTTATAGTCTTCCCGTAAATTGTATGCGCCGCTGAGTGAAAAATCAAAACTCTGGAACAGACGTATTTGGAATTAGTTTTTCTTACCATGCCATGGGTGTATTGAAGATGCAAATAATCAAAACAAGTATTTAAAAAAATTGAAATAAGAAACATAAATATTGTACAAATCCTAAGCATGTAAGAACAGAGTACTGGTATTAAGGTCTCAACGAATTTTTAAAATAAATACCTTGTTTCCTTTTCGATGAGTTACAATTTTTTTAAATAACTTTGTTACTAATTAATCTTATATTTTCTTCTGTTCTGGATATTTTACAGATAGGCCTTCAGGTATTCAAAAAGAAAAACAACAACGCGTCTAAAATAGTAATTAGTAAATAGTAAGTGGTAAAATCCTTATAGTTAAATTACAACAACTTACTGTTTCTTATATCAACAAAACTTTAGATACATAAACTGACAATAAAGTTTATTATCACCTTACTGCTAAGGTACTTGAATGGGGTGAATGAGAGTTTGCACATTATGGGGATCGTATGGGAACTATTGTATTGTTGTAATGGGAATAGTCAAAGGTGAACTGTTACGAGGTCAAAGTCAGAGTTGTGTATGGGATATAAAGGTTATAGCAGTTTAACTTTTAATATGCATGTGATAGTTTAGCTTTTGAAAAAATCAAGAATCAAAGGTGAAATATTTGTTCAAAATGAAGAGATTTGAGCCAATATAGAAATAAAAGGTACACGGCCGATTGCGATCCAAAGTACTTTGTATAATACATTAAAGAGAAAAAAAATATATCTAAACGTAAATTATAATGCCTTATGTACTCGGTTGAACTGTACTGAAAAGTGATGTACACCGTTAAGCCTACTAAAAAGACGGACGCCGCATTAGGCACTTTTTCAGCTGTGCAGTCCTATATAAAGATGCTAAGGGAAACTAAGACGGAATACAAATTTAAAAACAAAACTGAGGCAATGAAGCAAAGCCAACATGTGGTAAGTGGCTTTTTACAATACAAATTTTAAATGTTCTTACAGCATGGAGATCTTATCACATATCTCCGTGGTTACAGATACGTACAGTTACTACACAGAATAGCTTAAACTGGACAAGGATGACTAATATTCCCTTTCCCCTAAAACAACAAACAAAAGACCGTAAAGGGGAGGTAATGCAAATGTTTTGAAAAATAAGATGAATAGATTGCTTGGTTTTCCATTGTAATTCACTTTTCAACCGATAGAAGGAAATTGAATTTACGTGAAAAAACAGCGGCATCGGGTTTAGTTTTATTTATGTTACAGCAAAAGATAAAGTATTTAGCATGCAGTAAAAAGAAGTTGGGCGGGTGGTACACCTTAGTGGTGTATCCAAAAAAAACATATGAGCGGCAAATATTAAACTTAATCTTAAGGCATAGATTACAAGCATTGATCCAAAAATTTCAAACATATGCACCTCTAGAATAAATGGTCAACTGTTTCGCTCTCAACTCCACAAAATGTACAAACTGCGGAGATACTCAAATCATTATTATGTAAATAAGCGTTAACACCAATGATTCTATGTAAGAAACAAAATTGAAAATACTTGAGTTTTGTCTCTCTCCCGGCACAAAATGAAAGTTTAAAAACAATTTTCCAATGCACAGGTACATTCACAATCTCCTGCTCCCACTTATTCACAGATTTAGGCATTGCAAAATAATACTGCAAATGGTAACTATAAACATGACGAGTTGTCTTGTAGGCAGGAGAAAAGGTTATTAAACGATTTATGTTATCATTAAGGGGCTGAAAGGGAAATCAGTTATTTTTTAAAGATTTTGGGATTGCATCTATAATGCCAAAATAATAAGTAAGAGAAAATTTCTCAAATTGAAATTAGTAACAAAAGAATCATAACCAAGGGGTTGCCACTATAATAATAACAATAATGATGATGATGATGACGATGACGATGACGATGAAGATGACGATAAAAATAACAAGAACAAGAACATGAACAATACTACTACTACTACTACTAATAATAATATTAACAATTTCTGAAATGAGCTTCGGCAAATAGCAAAAGCATTCAACAAAAATTATATGTATAAAAATGCTTCCAATTCGTGAGTATCAAAATAAAAATGTACAGAATTACATATTGAATTAATTATACAAAGAAGCAAATAAGCAACTACTAATGGAAAAGCCTTGCATTCATAGTAACATATTTACAATGACACATAAGTTATCATTTTATCTACAGAATCACTTAAAAGATTTATAATAACCATTGTAGATATCGAGAGAAAAAGCATGAAAATATGAATAACAGAACAACAATTTGATGTACGCCGGAATATTGTTGAAATGATTGTAAAATATATAATAAAAACAAACTGACGAATTTATGAAAAGAGCATTGGGCACGTGGCAAAATCACTGCACACTAAATCAAACCTCATCATATTACTAGAATCTTTGGAATCAAATAAGTATTTTTCAACTTCCAATAAAAATCTTATCTTATTAAGAAACTCATTGCAATTTAACACACCTTTTGTTACCCGCTTGTTGTAAATATAATATTTCAAATACAAATATAATATTTATGATACGTCAAATACAAATTTAGAAGTAAGTGGGCAATCCCAAAACAAATGTATAATAGTCTCCTCTTCAGTCTCACAAAGGTGGAGAGGGAATTATCAACCACCTTCATTTTATAAAGTAAAGAATTTGTACCTAAAATACGGTGAATGCATCTGTACTGGACGTATTGTACCTTTGTCTCGCTGACACAAAAGGAAGCATTGAAAATGTTAATCCATTGTTCGTCATTCAAATTAAAGTCAAAATTCCAACTTTGGACTTCATTAAACTGCAATAATATCGGGCGAGAAGGTTTGCTGTTGTTTAAAACAGTATGGGATTCACAATAAATAACATTAGGAGTAACAGCGTGGATAAAACTAGTTTTCCAGCATGTCGGAATAGCATATATAATACCAAAATAAGTAGTGAAAGAACAAAAATTAATATCATATTTACGTTTGAAAACATTGTAAGGCAAAAATGAGTATTACAGTCCAACACGGAGGACACCTTTGGAGCAAAGGAATGTATAAAACAAAATTTTATCATTGAATTTAACCAAAGAATTACTCCAAATTATTTCATTTATGACGTAAGCAAAGGTTAACCACGCAATACATACAACTCGAATAAAATCATTATTGACAAAAATATCTTTAACATTATAATAAAAACGTAACAGTAAAGAACCACCATAATTCTTCAGAAACAAGTCAAAAAAATAATTTCCATGGAGCCTTATACTCAGAAAAAACCCAAGTGAATTTTAAACTTTTAAAGAAATTATTAAGGTGCATGGTTTTTAAGCCACCTCTAGAGACCGTACTAAATTAAGTAGTACGTTTAATTTGTTCCGTTTCTCGCCCCAGAAAAAATTAAGGTGGTAGAATCCAAATCATTAAGAAAAGCAGCCGGGGGAATAAGTGAGAATTTAAAAAAGGAAAAGCAATTGGGATAACCCAACGTTTTAACAATAATAATACAGCCAATGGGGTATTACTCTTTGAGACCATAAATGAAGTAGGCGTTTAGGCCAAGAAAGTTTTAGAGGAAAATTTAGGTTGAAAAGGCTACTATTATCATGATCAAAAGTGATACCTAGTAAGATAATGGGACCCAGTGTTCACTTAAAACTATGAATATCATTAAAACAAGGTGTTGACTTTTAAGATTACCAAGTTGAAAAATGTATGATTTATCTTGATTAACCTTTAAACCCGAGCTGGCTTCAATATCATCAAAAATACGACAAATTTTATTAAGGGTCCCCTGACTGCCATCCATAAAAACTGTCGTGTCATCGGCGTAATGTAAAACTTTGGTCTCAACATTATTAATAGTAATACCTTAATATGACGATTGTTAATGATAAAAAGTGATAAAACCTCTGCACAGATGATAAATAAATATGGGGTAAGGGGACATTCTGGCATACCCCTCTGGAGATACATGAATAAACATGGGACCAGGAGAAACAGTTCTGGAGCTGATAAGGATATGTTGTAACAAAGAAAATATGGCAGGAATAGAGTATTGTACAATTTCATAAGAATATACGCGAGGAAAATGTTTCATCTTTTTGATATACCAATACTTCTGGCTATCTGATTACAAATTAGATTAATTTTATATTACATTCTACTGTTACGCCTATACATTTTAATGACGGGGAATTATAAATCCGCAATGGCAATTTGGGGATGAAATGACCAGTTTCAATGAGAAAGAGTAAACATAACCAAAACTGTATTATATTTGTATATTGTCCAAAAATAAGAGCAGGCTGTCTCTAAATGTAAAGAAAACAAAATGTATGGTGGTTTCAAAAAAAATTAGAACACGCATTGCAATTGCCAAAGACATGTTTACAAAAATGAGCCCTAATTCTGACGAATACAAATATTGGAGTGACACGAACGTTCGTGTCTCGAAGGCATATGTATGGTCTACTCTTCCCTATGGCTGTGAATGCTGGACAATTACCAGTGACATCAAAACAAGTTTAGAAGCTACGGAAATGTGGTTCATTAGGAGAATGTTGAAAATATCTTAGACAGAAAGGAAAACAAATGATGATGTCCTAATAGCCTCAGGCGTGGACAGATCCATACTCAATGCCATCAGAAGGAGACAAATGGAATGATTTGGGCACGTTTGTCGGGAGGGTGGGTTGGAGCAGCTTGCAGTATGTGGGAAAATTGAGGGCAAAAAAGCAGAGGAAGGCAGCTAGTTAAATATGTCCAAAGCTTTAACAACTGGGCAACCAACAAAAGCCTAAGTAACAATAAGTGTATCCATTTAGCTCTAAACAGAAGTAACTGGACGGCCATGATCGCCAATGTCTTTCCAGACTCAGCACCTTGTCTGAAGGTGTTTAAAGCATTATCTTAATTAAAAGCAACTTTTAATCTGAAAGGATTTCCTCCTAGCATGGGTGTCAATGGAAGCAGACGGTTGAACAAATTTCAAATAACATGCAAAAGTAAAATATTTCAATACTTTCTTTTCTATCTGCAGCTTGTCCACCGTCATTTCTAGCTCTAAATGATCGTTGCATCAAGATTTTTACAGTAGATGAAAATATTGCGCAACACATACCTTCATGCCCAAATGACTCACGTTTGGCGACCGCAGAGACAATTGAAAGCAACTATAATCTGATACAGTATTTCTTAAAAAGTTCCATCATATCTGTTAAGAGCGTCATCCTATTGGAAATGGGGGAGTCGAACTGCACTTTTTTACATGTCATTGATCATCTATATACGGAAGTAACAGACTGCAACAATATAGTGAAACATATCATGTGTCAAACGGATTTCAGAGGTATGATTCCGAGGCCATGACCATTTCTTTCATTTACATTCAACTTGTAGGTACATATCGTAAATGACAATTATGTTAAGTTTATATATATTCAACACAAAACCACCAAGGAACAAAATAAAAGTACATACATGAAGGTTCTTAGATCTAAGTCTATTCAGCGCTTTAACTTATTATAATCCTGGTTTAATTACTATTTTCCCTTTTTTGCCAAAATTCAGCAAAGATTGACAAATGTCAGGAAAATCAGTTTAAATGCTCATCCGGTGAATGTATCCTAAATAGTTTTCGTTGCGACGGTTTGAAGGACTGTACTGATAATTCTGATGAGAAATATTGCTTCAGAAATGAAAGTAAGTATTTTTATTCATACATTAGTGTGACGTGAGCTACTCAGCAAATATAACGTTGGCTATTTTTGTCTTTGAATTAAATTTATACTACCATCATCAATTCTTTCTCAAACATCATTTTCCTCCGCAACAACAACCTCTTCCATCACATTTAAGTCCCCCTTCCCCTCCCTTTCTACACCTAACCTTACACACCCCTTTCTTTTCACCATTTTGTTTCTTATGCTTTTCCCCCCTATCTCCCTTACAAGCCTTCCATCTCCTCAATATCCTAACTCTTACACCATAATTTATTAACACCCACTTGGCACATTTGACTCTGACTGTTGCGGTGCCGTTAAACATCAACAAACCAAACCATCATTAATTTATAAACCAATTGTAAGATACTGTGGAATATTAGGCTATGACTTACGAAATAAATGTAGAATAACGTATGATTTGAAGGCTTTAACCGCATGCGCGATCTCCTAATTGTTGGAAGCTTATTTTGGGCCATATCTCAAAATCGCTTGATGCAAAAAGTGGAGAAAAGTGTGTTTCCTTTTTTTCAACATGTTTCAGAATACACCTACCAAATCTTCAAGCTACACCACTAAAAAATTCAAATGTCCAATCCAAACTATTCAACCTTATGGATTTATTTGAGACCATAAACCCTACAAAAACCACTATGAATAATGGGTTTTTTGATGATTCAATCACTTTTTGTAATGAAGTATATTTATTACATTTAGCAGGTTAAGACAATTTGTTACGACATTGGCAATCCAATAATGGTTATATTAGCGGTGAAGATTGTGCATCTCATATGATAGAACACAAATAAAGGAATGCAAATCTGTTTCAGAGAAACCGAATCTAACATTGTTATTGCTTGTGCAAAATTAAAAAAAAAGACTATTTTCAACCAAACATCTATTGAAAGTACCAAATGTAATGTTGTGACTTAATCCTTACTCTACCACGCAGCGATATTGTCGCTGTTTTGGTTGCCCCGTCTTTGACCCCGCCCCCTAAGCGTGTTGCGTATTTATAAAAAAAAAAGAGTGTTGGTAGAGTAAGGGTTAATCAGCCCGCGACAAGTATGCCAACTCGAAAATATATGCAGCCTGGTCCTGGTGGGTCGCCCACCTGGTTACTGAAGCGGAAGGAGCCCGACTTTGCTGCTTGGAAACCAGAGACCCCTTTAGTAATAAGACTGTGCTTAACCCTTCCTTTACCACGCGGCGATATTATCGCCGTTTTGGTTGCGCCATCTTTGACTCCGCCTCCTAGGCGCATTTTCAAAAAAGTGCTGGTAGAGCAAGGGTTAAGAGCATTGGAGAGTATGAAGCATATTCTCTAGTAAAGTAGCTGTAACTAGTTGTCCACATGGTAAGGATTTTATGGTAGTTGTATCTGACAGATTTTTCACTCAACACCTTTTGTTTCCCACACGTGGTAGGAATTGTCAGTTGTGAAAATAGTAGCCCTATGTTTAGAAATATGTAAGTATCGGTAGGTAGAGTGTAGTGTTCATGATCTCATTGATCTGTGCTGTTTCACAAATCTAGTAAAGTAATTAAGGCTTTAGTAATAATCAATTTGCTGCACTTTAAATTTTGTAATTAGATTGGAATTCATTGCTGTGTTACTTAGATCCTCCTAAAACATGGGATGTGTTCCACACTTAAGTTGGGGAAGTTATCAATGGGTTTGTCTCTTTAAAGAAAGTTCGTTAGGCGTCATCGGCCAGTCTGGATGTTTAGGGACGTTTTGTGCGGAAGAGACGAAGCTATGACATTGACATGAATAACATGGGTGATATGCTGAACTTGTTAGGTATCAGGTTCATGAATCGTCACAAAGGGTTTGATAAAAAAAACTCAACAAGTGCGTTTGAAAAATGTTTGGCCAAATAGGTTAAGTGTAATCCTAAGTCGCTTCATTCTTACGTTCGGTTAATAAAGAAAAGGAGATTGCAGTTTTCTGTCGGGGTTACAATGACTTTCCTACCAATAGTGGCAATGACAGAGTTGAAGTTTTGAATGACTGTTTTGTGTCTGTTTTTCACTATGCAGTCCCTTGATGGTGGTGTTGCAGATTATCTTATTGAAAATCTTAAAGTAAATACTTCCACGTTTCAGTTAATTCTCATGTAAGTGCATAAGTTGATTCTTTGAGAATAGAAATTATATAATTTCGAATATCTATAGCTTTTACGTCTAAAATATCCATGAAGGCTTCAAGATTTTTCAATACATTTTTATTTTGTATCAAACAGATGATTGTAAAGATGACGACTTCCAATGTAAAAATGGCGAGTGTATTCCTTTGATGTTTCACTGCGACTTCAAATACCAATGCTCTGACGAAAGTGACGAACTGAGCTGTCGTAAGTGCATATACTTTTTCTATACATATTGACTCGCGCCCGGAGAATTAATCCTAGAAGTGGGTATCCGAAGGACATCATCTAAGTGTCTTTTGATACGATTATATGACTCAACGCAAGAAAGGGTCCCGAAAATATGTAATTGAATTGGCAGCAACAGAGACCGCGACGGAAGCATAGACCTTCCCCACTCACTCCCCCACGTACATCTTGTGTAGAGCTGTTGCCTATGCGTTGATACTTTCTCTATCACTTGCCATTCTTTCTTGATGAACAAATCTTGTCAAAGCATGTCTTCTCATGAAAAGGATAATTCTTGCCTTTGTTAAGTAACTGGGGCCATCGCCTCTCCTTCTTCCTCTCCAAGCATTGTCTTCCTTCCCCAGTCAATATCCTCCTCTCCAAATTATTGTCCTCCTCCCTCAACCAATGTCGTCCTCCCCAAATCAATGTCCTCCTCCCTCAACCAATGTCCTCCTCCCCTAATCAATGTCCTCTCCCAGTCAATGTCCTCCTCCCCCAATCAATGTCCTCCTACCCAATCAATGTCCTCCTCCCCCATCAATGTCCTCCTCTCCCAATCAATGTCATTCTCCCCCATCAAAGTCCTTCTTCCCCATCAATGTCCTCCTCCATCGATGTCCTTCTCTCCCAATCAATGTCCTCTTCTCCCAATCAATGTCATCCTCCCTCAATCAATGTCCTCCTCCCTCAATCAATATCCTTTTCCCCCAACCAATGTCCTCCTCCCCATCAATGTCCTCCTCCCCAATCAATGTCCTCTTCCCTCATCAATGTCCTCCTCCCCATCAATGTCCTTCTCCCCAATCAATGTCCTCTTCCCTCAATCAATCAATGTTCTCCTTCCCCATCAATATCCTCCTCTCCCAATCAATGTCCTCCTCCCCAATCAATGTCCTCCTCCCCATCAATGTCCTCCTCCCCCAATCAATGTCCTCCTCCCCCAATTAATGCTTCATTGCTTTCCAAAATTGCTGGATCATTTGTATGGCTTATATAGCTTGCCGTATGAAATATGCGACCAAAACCATTAAAACACTATCGCGAGCTTCAACAAAAAATATTTCTGTAATCACCATCTCCGATTTATCAAGTACTATTTTTGTCAGTATTTTGGTATATATTTATCACCTTATATTGGAAATTTGATTGCAAATGAAGGGATATAGTTGAGTTAAGAACACGTTAGATATACATTGTTATAATCAACGAATATTATTCTAAGCTACACAATTTTACGCCATTTTGATGGAAATTGTGAACGATTTTAAGATTTTGTGCTTTCATTTTAGGTTACAAAATGTCTTTGATTATATCGTTTTCTTCGACTTTGCCAAATTAAGGGTGTTGAAATAAGATAAGTCCCATGTATGCATAAGTTAAAAGTAGATGAATGTGTAGCAATTTTTCGAAATATAAAAATAGCACTCTCACTGTAATTGTTTTAGTTGTAAGTGATCAAAGGGTGATGAATTTTAAATTCCTGCTTAATTTGTGACGTATGACTGGGAGGACAGCGCAAAATCTACGTGTAATTCTTTAAGTTTGGTTCCTAAATCCCAGTCACTGAAAAAAAGTATGGGAAATGAGTTTAGGTCAGAATTTTCTGCAGCACTTCACGGAATTAAGATAGACTTTCAAAACACACAAAAATATACAATAGAAATATTATGGATGTCAATCCTTCATAATTACAATTTGCATATAAATGTCTGTAAAATGTTCAAATGCTTGCTACTTTAATGCATATTGATAGATTTAAAAGCAATTTAGCTGATGTTGCCCCTACGCATCCACCCACCTTCAGATATACTTGCACCATAAACAAACTGATAAACATCTGACCGTTGTACATACTACGCACGTTACGCTTCGTCGATTTATAGGCATACATGTAGCACAAATAGTCCGGTTTACGCTCCCGATCGGGAGATCTCCAAATCGGCAGATTTCGGGTCATTATAACCCACAATGCATCTTTCCAAATTCAAATCTCTCTATAAAGAAATGTATAACGGTGAAATAGGTTTTAAGCTAAAGGTAGGAAAAGGCATGCGAAATGTTATAAATTTATTGGTGCCATAGAACGATGAGATTATTATTTTCATTTTGACCAGCGGAAATTTAATTTTCACTAAGAAATTTTAAAGTAATCTTTAAAAATTGATTTCAATAGTTTCTGAATGGCAAATAGGACAATTTTACGTCAACAGAGAAAGTTCAAATTGTACAAAAACGTTCCAGAAATATCAATTTCAATATCATTTTCAAAGCATACAACTTTGTAGTATACAGAATTTGAAGAAGAAAAAAATGTTAACGGTTGAAATTTTGAACAGTTTAGATTATGGTCACTGCGCATATCTCGATCTCCCGATCAGGAGATTTCCCGATCGGAAACGTGGACCAAACTGCCAAAAGGTGGGGAGTTTTAGGCACAGAAAACATTAGATTATACATATCGCTGCAAATATTTTCAGTGATAAATGATAAGGTACAGCCTGTCCTTACTAATACGCCTTTGTGATTGTCTTCCATTATTTATCTTTTTATGTAATCGTGTGTTTGAAATATAAACTACAGTTGTGAGCCCATTGTTAAGTAATAACTGGCAAGCCCAAATCATTTGAAGATTAATGGGCTCGGATTCGCCTTCCCCGTTATAGTTCAGATTATTTGGGCGAGCCGGTTATTACGTAACAATGGGCAAGCCAGAGCAGTTTATATCTATTCTATCACCAAATATGATAGAAATAAAACTTTGAAAAAATAGAGAAAAACTGATCAAATTCAGATGAAGAAACATGCGAAATGTATACACAGTGCTGCACATGCATCAATCCAGCTTATTTGCATATGACGACACAGAGAGAATGTTGACGGTTGCTAATCCATCAATTTGTACTTTTGTCCACCGAACAAAACTTGATCTTGTAAATGACTCGCGAATTCATCAATTAAGAAATGTAATGTAAGTATTTTGCAATATAAAAGCAATATTTCAGAAAAAAAAACACATTCTGGTTTATCCCTTATAAAACAATAGCTTCGTTAACTTAGCGAGAAACAATACACTAAAGTCAAAATGTTGTCAGTGTCATGTGTCACACTCGTACGTTCCGTACCGAAGACCAGCTGTAAACATGTCTGCACTACGGTTTGGCTTGGGCACACGGCCGTGTCCCGTCGGAGAATACTGGGAAATGGTAACTCTATCAGGCCTAGTTGTTATTGGAACAGAAACTAGTATTATCTAATATTCTCAAGTTTGTCAGAATAGGAAGGTTTAAACAATTTTGAAGTTACAACGACAGTACTGTAGGTACGTGCAATTCAATTTGTGTTGTAAACACTGTTTGAAAGCTCAGGCCCTAATGTGACAAATAAGACTAGGCCTAATAAGTTAATGATTCTAGCGCAACTAAAGGAATTTCAATGAGACGATATTCCCTCTTGCATATGTATTCACTTGATTGGAAATGTGACCTGAGGTCATTAAACCGTATTGCAATCGCACTCATTCCCCCACATTGGAGTGAAAATAAAGCGATCAGCTGTGTTTGTTTACATGACATACGTACCGCACAGTACGCGCATACGGACTTGCCCACGTATATCGCACAAAAGTTTGAATTTTACTCCAGCAAATGACGTCATCAACCAGATGTGACGTGGCACCAACCAAGTGAATATGATATAGTAAAATTAAAAAGTTAACACAAACGTTGGAAGCAATTATTTCATATGGAGATGTCTGTGTTTTATCGTATCAACAAATAGATTACCCGGAGTGTGGTGAAGATGAATTTCGATGCTCAGATGAATTATGTATACCCCAAAAGAAAGTGTGCGAATTAATACCAGATTGCCCAAACGGTAGTGACGAAGAAAATTGTGGTAAGCCTTTAGAGATTTGTCTGTTGTTTCTAAATATAGTAGGTTAGAAAACTGGCAAATGCATCAGCATCTTATATTGTATTCCATTATAAAAAGAAATATCGATGAATTGAGAAATGGTTCTACAGGAAGCAGTTAGTCGAACGTAAAAGGAGGATGGCAGACCCACATAGATAAACAAAAGCTGATACATATGGCTATTTGATGGTTTGGTGTACGAAACTCACTAGGCAGAAATATCGATAAATTGATAAATGAATATTTCTACAGAGAGGCAGTTAGTCAAATGTAAAAAGTGGGTGGCAGACCCATGTAGATAAACAAAACTCATACATATAAATAGTGTGGTTGGTGGATGTTTTGGTGGATGTAATGTGTGAATAAGTGAGTATCCAGATTTCAATGGACGGCCATAACATCGGTTGATGAATACACATTGTAATAATAATGAATATGATCGTTATCATCATTCAAAATAGTTTTACTAAATGTATTTTTTTGTATTGTGTTCTGGCATTCATAACATAAACTTAAATTATTCACTGGATTTCTCTCTCTAGGTGCCGAGTCTGGAACAGACATTGGCGATTATGGCCCTCCAGTCACTTCTGTTTAGAGCTAAATGCATAAACGTGCTGTTACTTAGGCTGTTTTGGTTACCCAGTTGTTTAAGCTTTTGACATATTTAACTCGCTGCCTTCCTTTGCTTTTTTCCCTCAATTTCCCCACATACTGCAAGCTGTTCCAACCCGCCCTCCCGACAAACATGCCCGAAAAATTCCATCTGTCTCCTTCTGATGGCATTGAGTATGGACCTGTCTATGCCTGAAGCTATCAGGACATTATCATTTGTTTTCCTTTCTGTCCAAGATATTTTCAACATTCTCCTAATGAACCACATTTCCGTAGCTTCTAATCCTTCTTGATGTCACTGGTAATTGTCCAGCATTCACGGCCATAGAGAAGAGTTGACTATACATATGCCTTCAAGACACGAACTTTCGTGCCCATTTCAATATTTCTATTCTTCAGAATTGGATTCATTTTTGTAAACTTGTCTTTGCGAATTGCAATGCGTTTTCTAACTTCTTTAATGCACCGGCTATCTGGTGTTAGTATGTATCCCAACTACGTAACTGTTGTACTTGTTTTATTATTCTCCTTGGCTTTGTATACTACATAATGGGTTTATGGCTTCGTTTTTTTAAACCACCATACATTATGTTTTCTTTACATTTAGAGACAGCGCTCTCTTTTCACTTTCCTCTACAACTTTATCCAGAAGAGACTGCAGTTTTTCTTCTGACTCTGCTATAAGTACCGTGTCATCTGCATAGCGTAGATTATTCATATTATAGCCACCAACTTTCAGCTCCTCAAGACTGTCGATGTTACGAAGTATTGTTTCACTGTAAATGCTGAAAAGATCTGGTGACAAAACACACCCCTGCCTGACTCCACTTCG
Source organism: Chiridota heheva (assembly GCA_020152595.1). Lineage (NCBI taxonomy): Eukaryota > Metazoa > Echinodermata > Holothuroidea > Apodida > Chiridotidae > Chiridota > Chiridota heheva. The sequence goes on from JAIGNY010000403.1 coordinate 290,235, forward strand.
GATTACCTTAAATATACTTGATATGATGTTGATTATCTTCTTTCACGCTCATGAATGAGTAAATATTCATAACATCTTGATAACAACTTAGCCTAACAACATCGCAACAAGATTTTTGGATTTCAACATTTTTTATTTCGAATTTACATATAATATTTTAAACGTGAACGCAAAAATAAAGAAGTATACAGACCGTTGTGGCATTGAAGTTTACGAAGATCTTTCAATCATTCATATTATTAATTACGTCAGTCCTAAGTATGCTTTCACGTTTTAATTTCTTCTTCTTTGACATACAAGTTGATAAGTTTGGGGATGATGATGATGATGGTGGTGGTAGCGGTGGTGGTGGTGGTAGCGGTGGTGGTGGTGGTGGTGGTGGTGGTGGTGGTGGTGGTGGTGGTGGTGGCGGCGGTGGTGGTGGTGGTGGTGGCGGTGGTGGTGGCGGTGACAGCGGAGGAGGTGGAGGCGGCGGCGATGGTAAAGACGAAGACGACGCCGATGTTGCTGGTGGTGGTGCAACATTTCATCAACAAAATTATTACCCCCTCTGTCCTTTTATTGCCGAGCGCCAGATAAAGAAGCAGCAGGTTGCATTTTTAACGTTTATGGTATGACGGGTAGATTAATGAATACACAAATCAATACCAATAACGGCTATCTATTAAATCTAAAGACAGATAGGTAGATTGGTAGGCAGATGTACTTACGTAATTATAAGCCCTGGCATGATGTAAGGGGGAAGGGGGGGGGGGGGACATGGTAGATGTCATTATTCTATTGATTAATAACAAAAGTGTCTTGATGCCCATATCATTTCAACTGTACTAACATAAGTTTCGCTATGACACTGGATTTGATTTTGTGCCCCTTGACGTGAAGATTTTGCAATCAATACCCATTGCTTCGGGTTAAATATTTAAATGGAATAGCCAATTATGAATCATTAGTTGATAACCAAGATTCTAGAACTGTAAACCACTAGGTGCTACATTTCCTAAAATAGTGTTTCACGGTGGTCTTTTGAATAGTTTTTGTTTGTCCAATGAGGATGTCTTTCTTCCATCCTAACATTGCATCCTATCTATATTTACTTCTTATTCTTATCTTACGGACTGCTAGAAAGGTTACGCACATTTATTTTCTTCCTTCAGTATGAAGCTGTGCGTAATTGTTTATATTTTTTACTATCTTCACAGCGTCCTCCCCTGGTAATTTTCTCTGCTCCTCAGGAGTATTCATACCATTAACAGTTGTTAGCGACGGATTTCCTGATTGCATAGCGACAAATGAGGACGACAGTAGATTCGTGAATTTCGGTCTCTGCGGCGGCAGTTTAGTTTTCCGTGTGTAATAATCGTTTAAAGAAGAGGTATCGTCAAATAAATACATTCAGAAGCGCACGCCGCCGTGTTGGTAACGGTTTTTAATTTCCCATATTGATCGCGATAAATCTGTGATGTTATCGATCACACATAGGCAGGACCGAACATAGGGGCTTGCATTTGATATCGATAATATCACAGATTTTTAGCAATAAATAAGGAAAATTGAAAACAGGAAGTTACGTTACTAGCAAGGCGAAGTCCACCTCTGAATCTATTTAGGAGACGATACCTTTCCTTTAATACGACTTGCTACTGCAAGTGCAAACTAAATGTGTTTTTACCGTTATATATCTATAAGAACAAGCTTAGGATAATCAAGCATCCATCTTTTTGCCACAGATTTACACATTAGTTGTTCTGCTCCTTAAAGTTTCAAACAGTCAGACCCGACCTGGTACATAAGCAGGTCGGGTCAGATTTTTCCTCTTTATTTTCTTTATTCTAAAAACCTTAGTTGTTGTGGAAGTTAGTGCTGAGTATCATATTAGCAATGGATGAAGTCCTTATTGTATGGTTATTTTAATTAAGATAAAGTGGTCTCACTCTTTGCTACAACAATTGTTTAAGGAGAAGGACAAGTCATGAGTTTTCAGTAAGTTATAATCGTTTAATACGGTTGTTTGTTTGGACAACTTGATTTCAACCATTTTCTACTATTTACAGAATACAAATATATGAAGATAAGGCTTTATATGGTTGAGGGGATCCTCGATAAGCTCAAAAGAAGTTGTAAGAGAGGTATAATCCCTCTACAAAATACACATAAACATATTACAAGTGTGAAAAAGAAAATGTCACAAAAAAGCAATCGAAAAGAAAATATTACATAGACATTGTCCGATGATCAGATGATACATCCCAAAAAAAAAAATTACATGAATCTATTACAAAGATGGTAATGTTTTACTTTACGTTTGAATGAGGATTAGATTTTAATAGAGTTAAATAAAGTGGGAAGAGAACTCCAATTTGTAATAGCAAAAGTATTTAACATAATGTTGACTACTTGTTAGAGAGAAACGGGGAATGGAAAGTTATTTCGCATGGCGGGTATTGTAATCATTGAAATAACAATTTGGCAGAAAAAATAGAAGGTGTTACGTGGTAGATTATTATCAAAGTAGATGAATACAAAAATTAAGCTTGCTAGTGCAAGTGCACAGTTAATGTGTTTTACCGTGATATACCTGTGTAACTGTAAAAACAAGCCTAGTAGCTGATAACTATTTGTGGTGTTTAAAAATAATTTCAAAATTAAAAATGGAATACGTAGAATTCAGAGAAAGAGACACCATAATAAGAGTATATGAAACAAGTTTAGCTTAAATGGTTTAAAATGATGCATACAACAAAAAGTCCCATCACACTCCAAATGACTATTTTACAGCATTTTAAAACTTATGTATCAATTAGCATAAACTGCACAATATTTTGTGCATAAGAATTTGGAAAAACTAGGAAATTGCTCATGTTAACTTAAAACTAAGAAATTGCTCATGTTAACTTATTGTGTTTTTCAGTCATTCCCCTAGGTATTTTGAGTGGCAGAAGTTGGCTACAGTGGACAGGAAATTTGACATTATTATAACCTTGACCTAGATTTACAGTAGAATGCAATTTGGGAACATCTGATATTAGAATTTTCAGATAGAAAACTAAAGAATATTGCAATCTTAGCTGTATTACTAATTAAAATGTCACATTGTCGAGATTTACGTGCCCATAATGGACCAATGATATACTGGCGGAATCTTATAGACCAATAAAATACTGGAGGAATCTTGGCCGTCTGCACAATTCACGCACAGTATGGGACCAAGCGCATATGTAAAAATGTTTTGAAGCGCACGAATAATACGTGCGTCATACATGAAGGAAATACGCTCGCGTATTGCTGCTTATATTTTTTCCTAAAACCTATACCTGATTGGTTGGGAAACAAAGAAAAAGTTCCCATAGCATTTGACTGGTCAAAGTACTCTAGAAATCACGTCCGGCTAAGCTCGGTTTGAAAGGGCCCATATGCATTGCTGTGGGTGTATTTGACATTCATTGGTCAAATGATATCATTAGAGTTGTTTATCACTATTATATGCAGACAGTATATGGGGATGATGTATTGGGGTTACGTTGTTGCTCTTTTTACCTAAATGACCCTAATGCCTGGACCCTTTTAACCACCCCTATGATACTAGAGAGTATTTCGGGTATATTGAGAGGTCTCATGTGCTGACATGAAGTCATAGGTGGTGATTTTGTCTGTCCGTGGGTGAATGTATATGAATGTGGGTGTGTTAAGTTAAGTGTTTCGTGTACACAAAAATTGTGTCAAGTATAACTTAAAATATACAGCTTTCAATGTAAACCATATTTCCTAGAAAGGTACCTGTGTGGTAAACTTATGTATCCTATATATGAAAGTGCAACGGTCAAAATTTAGAAGTCAAAGGTCAGGTACATTAAGCATTTTTCTTGTTACCAGATGTCTTGTACGATGAAGATCTGAAATATAGATGCGAAGTAAGGGAAGTTGTTGTATATGTAACCTTTACTTGAGAAAGAGGTCAATATTGGGAGGTACAATTGTGGCCACAAACGTTTGGTTTAATTTTGGTTCAATTTGTCAAAAATTAAGTGGCAATTAACCTAATTGTGACCTATCTGATGTATTTTTATTAGAAATCACGTTCAACTGCAAATAGAAAATGCTTATAACTTTGCAAAGAAGCAAGTCTCTTATTTCAGGAACGCATAGCTATTATTCGAAGTGTTTTTGTGTTTGTTTTTTGATACAGCATTAAATATCATAGTCTGTTCAATCATGTATACAAACTGATTATTCACTTATTTTTTTCTAGGTCACAGGTGTGTACCACCGGCTATTTTGTGCGGAATAGTGGGATGTTATGATACAAGTCTTCAATGTGTATATGAGTTTGACAAATATGGATACCTTAAGGCATGTAGGAGTGGTTTCCATCTACAGGAATGCGGTGAGTTGAAAGTAAAGTATTTAATCATTTTTTTCTCGAAATGAATTATTTTCGAATGTCGCGCGTATTATGCCAAACATTTTTATAGCATAAAAAACGTACAAGCAAGTTTAAAACATTTCAAACAACACATGATAACAAAGAACATTAGTTTCGGCAACTCAGGCAACCACGCTGAGGCCAGACTGCACTGCTTTGGGCTCCCTTGGATCACACCAGAAAGGTAAAGAAGGGAACTCTAATGTCTGGGCAAGTCAAAGTCTCTATACAACTTGTACAGATTTGCGCCCTATATCGATCACTTCGATGCTGCTACAAAGTAGCTAAATTAACACAGAAGGCAGTAGTTACGATAATGGAGAAGACGCCGTTCAATACATATTTGTACACGTTTCATGCGCATGTCTTTGGCGTAACTTGACGACAAACATATTAAATTTTAAAACATGAATATTAGATTTTATAGCGAAGCAATGAGAATTCAAATATAGTAATAATGCCCACAGAAAACATTTCGCATCCGGCCATCGCCTCATCTGATGTAATCAGTGTCGAAGGGTTAGGGGCACAATAAATATTTTGTTGTGAACCTGTGACTAATATTTTGGCTTCAATTATTATATTTAGGAAGGAATAATTCTTATTTTTCCTGCGCTACATTGGGATTTTCCATTTATTTAGGTGTAAGGATCCAATTGGATTGTATACTACTGGTTAGTATTTTGAATATGTATTTCTACATAAATACCCACAATAACCACGATATCAAAATCTATTTCAATTCAGAGTACTTCGAATGCCCTGTATACTACTTCAAGTGTCCGCGCTCTTACTGTATTCCACAAAGATACATGTGTGATGGAAACAGAGATTGCATCGGTAGTGAGGATGAGCTATACTGTGGTAAGTGCATATATTAGTAAATAAACGACTAGCGATATCTAAATGCATCATTACTTAATTTGGTCTGATATTAATTGAAAGTCATGAAACAAATTTCCTGGTTATAATTTAGCCATTATCAGTGGAATAGACCCTTCCAAACCAATTTCAGCAGAAATTGATCGGTCCACAACTTAGACCATTCAACTCTTAGGGAAACTTTCCCTTTATTACGCAACCAATCAGATGTAGTTGCTGAATGGAAAATTATGAGCAACAATGCGCGCGCGTTTTCCTTCATGTATAACGCATTTATGATGAAGGTTTGAAAGCATTTTTTTTTCAAACGCTTGGTCCCATACCATGCGTAAATTGTGCAGATGGCCAAGATTCCCCAGCTTTTAATTGGTTGATAGGGTTCCCCCGGTATACGATTGGTCCATTACGGACACGTGAATTTCGGCCATGTGACATTATCTAAAACAATTTTTCCGAAATTGCCGATTAAGATTTGAAAAAAGTGTATTTACCTCAAGGAGGTATTTTTGATGCAAACGCTAAAATTGAAAACCAATATCTGTTTTCACCTACAAGACCACATAAGTTATTCTTTAATTCATAACTCATCGACTGAATTTAAATATCATGCGCTAAGATCTTTTCAGCTTTGTCTTCGTCATGTTAAACGAGAACTAAACCTATTAGTGAGGGCATTTTTTTTGGCGAATTTGTCAAATATTCGTTGACCTGTTTTCTCTCCAAAAGCATAAAATGTTATTGTTTACAAATCTTACATAACTACTTGGTATAAATATTGGTGTTAGAGAAGTCTTGTAGCTCTCCACGTGGTTCAAAAATCTTTGCGGAATATTTTAGAGTCTCGGGAAAATTGCACTTTTACTTTTCGGTATATTGCTGACATATGCAAATTATTTGCATATTAGGAATCTGCGACAGCACGTGCTTTGGGGGGAAATTAGTACATAGTGTATTTAAGGTCTGTCGGCTGTAGAGGCAAAGATTGGATAAAATACCCTCAAGTGTATCAAAAACCATGAAAGTACCGAAACATTTTAAAGTGTTTTGTAATTTCCGCTATCAATATGCAAATTGTAATGATAATTTGAGTTGCATTTTTTTTTTAGTTTTAGATCCGTTTATAGTTTTAATAGTTTATAACATTCTACCGGGAATATAGTGTGTCTACTATACTAGCTCTCCGCTTAGCGATGCATTTGAAATTTTAAAACTCTGCTCAAGAGTAACTCTTAAAGGCCAGATATCGCCTCTAGCATGGAGGTAAATACATTTCAATTCGCGTGTTTTGATTGGTTGAAACAAAGCGGTATAATGTGCATTTACATTGATAGACCAATCAGAATCGCTTAGAATAAATTGTACGCCATCACATTTTAATCACGATAGATGACCTTTAAAACAAATATAAAAAAGGTCCTAGTATATTTTGATAGTCTTTTGATCAATGTAAATATCACCTTCAAAGAGGTATCACTCCCTATCCTTCTTTGTTATCCATTAATAAAGCAGCCTGAGGCTGAATATTTTGGATTTGATACGAAACTCAAAAGTCAAACTTAAAATACAAAAAAGGCTTCAAGAACAGTTTTTTCGTCTCACTGTAAAGAAAAACTATATTAAGTGTTTACATTTCTACACTTAAAATGTAATTGATAGACTCATGCTGGAGGATTTGACACAGATTTTACCGAATAGTTGTTGTGTAAAAATAGTTTTTTCATCATTATTAACGGCTTTTGGAGTTCCTTACAAATAAGGTCTTTTTTTATTAATCCTCCTGTAGCAGAACATATATATGTCTTTTAATTGATCACCACGTTGTTGTACGGATACAAAGAGTACACAAAGAGTATACGAAGAGTTCACAAAGAGTACACAAATAGTAAAATGTGATAATTAAGAAACGTGGCTGCAGTAGTTTATAGCTTACTAATTATATCAAGTATTCTTCATGGAGAAACTAAACGATTATTTCAACTGGGTAATATGTCTGCGAAATTTGGACTCAAAACCTTCAATACTGCAAACTAACATATTAAGTACAAATATGATTACGAGGAAAGCAAGCCAGGAAAATGTATTTTGTTGCTACAGGTGGTCGCTATGTATAAACATTAAAATGGACTCTTAAAGATAAACAAGTAAGATTGGAAAGCAGCATAGTGTTAAGGGACAGGAAACAAGAATATGTATAAAATGTGACAGTGAAAAACGTCAACAAAGTTATGACCATTAATGGGAAGATAAGTGAATAAGAATACAGAGCTCGACGACAAAAGACTAATATAATAGTAGTGAGTAGAATATCAATTACCTTGTCTAATAAATACATGGGAGCAGTAGCGTAACAATGTGGTGGGTAAATCCCACGGGTCCTAGAAAATATTTTGGGGCCCCGAGCGATGACACTGCGATATGTTTGTTTTGAGGACCGAGTTCTATGTTTCCATGGCCCCCACAACTCTAGTTGCGCCACTGCATGGGAGATATTCAACCTCTAAAAGTTAAGTTAGGATATACAGTACAAATATATGGATAAGATGAGTGTGAAAGCAAGTTCACCATTGATTTACAGAGTCGTACGTGTGCCCAGAAGGATCATATCGTTGTCATCATTCCATGGTGTGCCTCAGACAGGATAAAGTTTGTGATGGTTTCAAGCAATGTGTTGAAGGAGACGATGAGATTTTATGCGGTAATGTTCTTATCATTCATTGCATTTATTGCTAAAATTTGGAATCGTGAGTTCATACTCTTATATACGTTTGCAATGCAAATAAGTTTCACCATATATAGTGGTATATTAAGTCTATTACATATTATACAACAACTCTCAGGGTACAAACAACGTGCATTACTGCGTTTTCCATTGATGATACACGGAAACATACAGTACATACTGATTTAGTTAGTTCCATGATACCAAATCATATAATTATACTATTATTCTTGGTACTCTCTACTTTTTAAACAGACTTATCCTGCCCAACTGGCTGTGTCTGTGACGGCCTGACCGTGACCTGCAAAAATATTAAAATGACAAATGAGAGTGCTACAATCATTTCAAGAAGGACAAAGAAACTGTAAGAAACTGTCATGCCATTTCTGGCTACATCTGCTATCAGGTGTAACAACCCTGTTTGTCGTAAACCATAAGTTTAATGATTACTAATTATTTCTTACATTTAAGAATTCTAGAACCAAGATTTACCTAAGCAATATATAAGTTGATTAACAATGCTAATTCATAAACAGCGATTACAATGGGACATCTAATTAAGATCCAAGTGTAACACATTTGGTTTGATAAAAGTTTTAGTGGAAAATCATCAAACCAAAACAGAGATTTCGCTAAAGAATCAAGCCATATAGTTCTTTTATTTTTGATTTTGAAATGCAGAACCGTTTTTTAACTCATTTGTCTTGAACCCATTTGTTTTGTAGAATTTGTATCTTAAGTTCGTCTACGAAGTAAAGTATATGGGATGCACAGTGTATTATAGCAGCATGGTGACTTCCATTGATTAAGAAGCTTTATTTTAAATGTTTGAGTGATACCACAATTAACTTTTCCATGTTTCCAAATAGGCCACGCCCACCATAGCAACGCGGTAAGTATGTGGGGTAAACAAACCTCAAATTTGCAATCGTGCATTACAGATGCATTGACATTTAGATGTTCGCGAGGCTTGCCGCAAGCTTTGATTTATTTATGGCAATTCTCCGGATTTTTAGAGACTTTAGCAAATAGGATAAACAATATTCAGTTTGCTAACTGTTCTGGGTAACAGCAATCAGATTTACAAATCCCACAACGGGCCCGTAAGCGCAATTTTTGTTCACCATTTTGCCGTCACTCAGTCTGTGTGTGCAGAAATTTGTTTGTACATTAAGTTGCATTGACTACATGCGAGCACGCCGTTAGCTAGCTGTACTGTACCAGTGTATTAGCTAGCTGTACTGCACTAGTAAGGCGTAGGATGTTTGCCGCCACTTAGATACGCAGATTTTGTTGCTAGGCAAATTCGAAGGAGTGATTGTTAAAACAAGCTGTTAATCATTAAACCCAGAAAGGGTAATTAGAATTTATTGCATTCTTTTTCATCTGAATTATTCAAACTCTGCAATTGTTTTCTTCACATGAAACCAAATTTAGCCAGGCATGATAACTTCAGTACTTTGACTAATCAACTCCTGAGAAACTTTCCCTTTGGTTACCCAACCAATCAGATTGTTTCCTGGAGGAATGTTTTGAAGTAACAATGCGCGCGTATTTCCTTCATGTAGAACGCACGTATGATAGGCGTTTGAAAGCAATGTTTTGATCCGCTTGGCCCAATACCAAGCAGACGGTGTGCAGACGACCAAGATTCCCTATTATTTGATTGATGGATAAGATTCCCTAGTATACGATTGGCCCATTATGGACACGTGTATTTCGGTCATGTGACATTTTCAAATTTA
>JAIGNY010000403.1:305000-327500 GCA_020152595.1 Chiridota heheva
AACCCACCACTAAATATATGAAATTCCTTCTCAAATGAATAACTTATGATTTATAAATTTTCCAAAACTTTTGTAGATTTTGGTATAAATTTGTTCAATTGTACCGAATTTTGGATCAAAATATATTGAATATTTAAAGCTATAAATCTTCATAATAAAAAAAAAAGGAGAAACGAGCTGTAAATCTTTAAAAAAAAAATGAAGGAGAAAGGAGCTATCAATCTTTAAAAAAAAAAACAGGAGAAACAAATCACTAGCAATGTTTGGACCGATACAAGTTTAGAAACTTTTCGGTGGAGGGGGAAGGAGGGGTTGACTCTATAAAGCTATACTATTGTGCTACATGCTTTGAACCTATGACAGTTGGAAAGTGCGCTTCAGATCCTGCTTCCCCTCCCCACCCCCCCCCATCCCCACTTTAGATTCAAACATCTTCCGCCGCCTCTGATGACACTATTGCATTGTTATTATTGTAAAAAAAAAAATGTACTTGCCATATATTCATTTCGTAGGCACATATGGTTTCAGGGGATCGCATGAATATTTATATTTAGTTCAACTGACGATATCTAATTCTATGGTGCAAATCTAAAAAAGCTTAAAATTGACATTGGTTCTACATTTGACTCTGCTGCTCTGTCAAATAAGCTTCCAGTGTGTAGTATATATACATATATATATATATATATATATATATATATATATATATATATATATATATATATATATATATATATATATATATATATATATATATATATATATATATATATATATATATATATATATATATATATATATATATATATATATATATATATATATATATATATATATATATATATATATATATATATATATATATATATATATATATATATATATATATATATATATATACATATATACATATATATATTTATATATATATATATATATATATATATATATATATATATATATATATATATATATATATTTATATATATATTTATATATATATATATATATATGTATGTATATATATTTATATATATGTTTATATATATATACATATATGTATATATATATATATATATATGTATATATATATATATATATATATATATATATATATATATATATATATATATATATATATATATATATATATATATATATATATATATATATATATATATATATATATATATATATGTATATGTATATGTATATATATATATATATATATATATATATATATATATATATATATATATATATATATATATATATTTATATATATATATATATATATATATATATATATATATATATATATATATATATATATATTTATATGAATATATATGTATACATATATATATTAGAAATCAAGATGGAGGTGTGTGTAATGGGTGGGAATGTGGAATATAAAAATATTTTAAATTAGTAAATATACAAGATACTGAAATAATGTTGGGATTAGTATAAAGTGTTTAAAGAAAGATAGATACTCAAAGATTGCATTATTTGTATTTCTATGAGTCTATTCACTTGGTTGGTGCCACGTTACTTCCGGAAGATGACGTCATTTTCTGGAGTGGAAACAAACCTTTGCACTACACACGTGGGCAAGTCCGTTTGCGTTTACTGTGTGGCATGTAAGCAAACACAGGTGATCGCTTGGTTTTCACTCTAATGCGGGGTGAATGCGTGCGGTTGCTATGCGGTCTGATGAACTCGGGTCACATTTCCAACCACGTGAATATTTATCATATTTTTTTCTTCTGTTGTTTTAAGGATTGCAAGAAAGTGAATCGGATTTATTGCTGCAGTACTTTCAGAATACTCTTCAATACTTTTCTAATTAGATATCATAAAATATTTGATTGATTTCTTGATATTTCTTGAGGCAGATTCAGTCTTTCCGTTTTTGTTTCAGAGATTTATCTTACAATGAAATTAACACACTGAACTCACACATGTATTCGGGATTACAAGAATTGAGAAAATTGTAAGTATAAAACACGTCGGACAGGTTATTCTTTAGCTGCCAATTCAGATGTTTATGGTGCAATGAAATACAACATTATTTGAACTATCGTCTTATGATTATAACTATTGTTTTAAATTATATAAAATGTATTGTAACTATGAGCACAAACATATCAGGAAAATAACTGCTTATTCTAGTAGGAAGAGTTTAATTATTTATTAAACACTGAAGTGATACCTTTATATGTCAACAAAATTGAATAAATTTCATTGAATAAATTTAAACTTCCGTATGATCTGATGATACTTATTCCTTTTATACAAAAAACATTTCTATTGTTTATTTCCTTACGGACCATAGTTTTAAACAATTTTTGCGTCACCAGCTTTGAAAGGTCGGGTAAACACATGCGTATTTAGCTCCAAAAAATGTATTATATAATAACATGATTGAAGGAAGCTGCTTATGATCTACAATAAAGTTTGGTTTAATCTGCAGATACTGCATTCAAGTTAATACCGAAATTATGTTCGACATTATTCTATATTTTTAAAATGATTGGTTGTCAATCAATTATTCCGATTTGAGTTTCATTTGAAAATGAATCACAATTTTACGACCACAAATTATAGGTACCTGACTGGAAATCCTATTACAAAAGTGGACCCAAGACCATTTTCAACGATTCCAACTTTAGTACATTTGTAAGTTTTCTAATATATTTCTGTTAGGAAAATTACATTAGAATGCCATTCTATGTGGGAAAACGCTATTTAGGAATGACGATAATTGTATTACCAATATACACAGTGTTATAATTACTCCTAATTGCTTTGGTCTTAAATGGACAAATAACATCATTGCAAGAAACTAAAAGATCATGCTCCTAAGGTTACTTAGTAAACGACGAAAAGTGAAACACTGCAGGCAGACATAGAAGGGTGATTCATTAGCGCCCTGTGTCTTAACGCCCCTCTGTACCTTAAAGGCGTCGTTATTAGATTGTTTGTTCCTTCTACAATATATATGGATCGCAATGTTTAGAAATGACAAAACAAATCAGCAATGCGTCATAACTTATGTCATGAACTTTAGATACAATTAACATCATGACTTGTCCTCCTTGAAAATTTCTTCTAGCAAATCATGCCCACAAACTTAATGTAGCAAATAATGAGACCACTCAACCACATAATAAGGACTTCATCTATTGCTAATTTGATACTTAACACCAACTTCCACAACAACCCAGGACCAAATGGACAACTAGTACAATGGAGCCAATAATAAGGGAAATTTAATCCTAATTGCTTGTGGTTTTCAGAATAAAAGAAAATAAAGAGGAAAAGTCATACCCGACCTGCTTATGTATCAGGTTGGGTCTGACTGTTTAAAGTTTTAAGGAGCAGAACAACTAATGATATATTTTAAGCCCTTTTGCCAAGACAAGATGGGATAGGAAATACTGTTAAATGCATCTAAGGAAAGAAACTTATAGTTAGGATGGCGTAGTATAGTTCCGCTCGTATCTTGATATCATTGTAGGAACAAAAGACTAATCAGATTTTTGATGTTTCCTCGCTGATAAGAAATTTACAATTAAACATGATAGGTGGATTTTAATGTTTTCGTAAACTTCGGGCTTATTTATTTTGTTCAGAGACATCCGGGATTGTCCAATGATTGCATCAAGTGAGGACTTTCTAAATGGTCTTTATAATCTGGAAATACTGTAAGTAAATTTGAACCGCTCGAGCTATCTTAAATCTAAATTAAAATTGAACAATCGCTTTATTTCAGGTTGGGTGTGCAATTATTAATTTGCTTTTTTTTTTCGAAAAACTATATATCTTGTTGATTGCCAATTACTTGGAGAATTGCACTACGTTTATGGATAGGTCAACGATAAACTCAATACATCAACAATAGTTATGTAATAATTATGAGGTAATCTATTATCAAACAGTATAAAGGTCTTCATTAGTCAATCACCTATTTACTTGTTCATATGTGACTGATTTATAAGAAGATGAGAAGAATGCACGTAATGCAACATTTCTAGCAGATTAAAGTACTCTAGGCAAGATTTCTAGCAGATTAAGGCACGTTAGGTAAATTTCTAGCAAATTGAAGCACGTTAGATAACATTTCTAGCGGATTAAAGCACTTTAGCTAACATTTCTAGCAAATTAATTCACTTTAGATAACATCTCTAGCCAGAAAATTGCACTCTGGGAAACATTTCTGGCAGATTAAAGCACTTTTATGTAACATCTTTATCGGATTAAAGCACGTTATGTAACATTCCTAGAAAATTAAAGCACTCTAGGCAACATTTCTAGCAGATTAAAGCACGTTAGGTAACATTTTTAGCGGAGAAAATAACTTTAGGTAACATTTCTAGCAGACTAAAGCACGTTAGGTAACATTTCTAGCTGATTAAAGCATGTTAGGTAACATTTCTAGCAGATTAATGCACTTTAGGTAACATTTCTAGCAGACTAAAGCCCGTTAGGTAACATTTCTAGCTGATTAAAGCACTCTAGGCAACATTTCTAGCAAATCAAAACACTTTAGATAATATTTCTAGCAGAACTAGGCACTCTAGAAAATATTTCTAGCAAATTAAAGCAAGTTAGGTAACACTTCCATGAGATTAAAGCACTCTAGGCAACATTTTTAGCAGATTAAAGCATGTTAGATAACATTTCTAGCGGATTATAGTAGTTTGGGTAATATTTCTAGCAGATTTAAGCACTTTGGATAATATTTCTAGTAGATTAAAGCACTTTAAATAACATTTCTAGCAACAAAAAAAAGGAACTCTAGAAATCATTTCTAGCAAATTTAAGCACTTTGGATAATATTCATAGCAGATTAATGCACTTTAGGTAACAATTATGGCAGATTAAAGCACTCTAGGCAACATTTCTAGCAGATTAAAGCACGTTAGGTAAAATTTCTAGCTGATTAAAGCACTCTAGGCAACATTTCTAGCAGATTAAAGCACTTTAGATAACATTTCTAGCAGATTAATGCACTTTAGGTAACATTTCTAGCAGATTAATGCACTTTAGGTAACATTTCTAGCAGATTAATGCACTTTAGGTAACATTTCTAGCAGATTAAAGCCCGTTAGGTAACATTTCTAGCTGATTAAAGCACTCTAGGCAACATTTCTAGCAAATCAAAGCACTTTAGGTAATATTTCTAGCAGAACTAGGGCACTCTAGAAAATATTTCTAGCAAATTAAAGCAAGTTAGGTAACACTTCCATGAAATTAAAGCACTCTAGGCAACATTTTTAGCAGATTAAAGCATGTTAGGTAACATTTCCATCGGATTAAAGCACGTTAGGTAAAATTTGTAGCTAATTAAAGCACTCTACTGCTCTAGGCAACATTTCTAGCAGATTAAAGCACCTTAGATAGCATTTCTAGCAGATTAAAGCACTTTAGGTAACATTTCTAGCAAACTAAAGCACGTTAGGTAACATTTCTAGCTGATTAAAGCACTCTAGGCAACATTTCTAGCAGATTAAAGCACTTTAGATAACATTTCTAGCGGATTAAAGCACTTTAGGTAACATTTCCACCGGATTAAAACACGTTAGGTAACATTTCTAGCTGATTAAAACCTTCTAGGTAACATTTCTAGCCAAATAAAGCACTTTAGATACCATCTCTAACAGAAAAACGCACTCTAGAAATTATTTCTAGCAGATTGAAGCACTTTTATGTAACATCTCTAGCGGATTAAAGCACGTTATGTAACATTTCTAGAAGATTAAAACACCCTAGGCAACATTTCTAGCAGATTAAAGCATGTTGGATAACATTTCTAGCGGATTAAAGTAGTTTGGGTAATATTCTAGCAGATTTAAGCACTTTGGATAATATTTCTAGTAGATTAAAGCACTTTAGATAACATTTCTAGCAGAAAAACGCACTTTAGAAAACATTTTTAGCAAATTGAAGCACGTTTGGTAACATTTCTATGAGATTAAAACACTCTTGGGAGCATTTCTAGCCAAATAAAGCACTTTAGGTAGCATCTCTAACAGAAAAACGCACTCTAGAAAACATTTCCAGCAGATTAAAGCACTTTTATGTAACATCTTTAGCGAATTAAAGCACGTTATGTAACATTTTTAGAAAATTAAAGCACTCTAGGCAACATTTCTAGCAGATTAATGCACTTTAGGTAACATTTCTAGCAAACTAAAGCACGTTAGGTAACATTTCTAGCAGATTAAAGCACTCTAGGCAACATTTCTAGCAGATTAAAGCACTTTAGATAACATTTCTAGCAGATTAATGCACTTTAGGTAACATTTCTAGCAGATTAAAGCCCGTTAGGTAACATTTCTAGCTGATTAAAGCACTCTAGGCAACATTTCTAGCAGATTAAAGCACTTTAGATAACATTTCTAGCAGATTAATGCACTTTAGGTAACATTTCTAGCAGACTAAAGCCCGTTAGGTAACATTTCTAGCTGATTAAAGCACTCTAGGCAACATTTCTAGCAAATCAAAACACTTTAGATAATATTTCTAGCAGAACTAGGCACTCTAGAAAATATTTCTAGCAAATTAAAGCAAGTTAGGTAACACTTCCATGAAATTAAAGCACTCTAGGCAACATTTTTAGCAGATTAAAGCATGTTAGGCAACATTTCTAGCAGATTAAAGCACTCTAGGCAACATTTCTAGCAAATTAAAGCATGTTAGATAACATTTCTAGCAGATTAATGCACTTTAGGTAACATTTCTAGCAGACTAAAGCCCGTTAGGTAACATTTCTAGCTGATTAAAGCACTCTAGGCAACATTTCTAGCAAATCAAAACACTTTAGATAATATTTCTAGCAGAACTAGGCACTCTAGAAAATATTTCTAGCAAATTAAAGCAAGTTAGGTAACACTTCCATGAAATTAAAGCACTCTAGGCAACATTTTTAGCAGATTAAAGCATGTTAGGTAACATTTCCATCGGATTAAAGCACGTTAGGTAAAATTTGTAGCTAATTAAAGCACTCTACTGCTCTAGGCAACATTTCTAGCAGATTAAAGCACTTTAGATAGCATTTCTAGCAGATTAAAGCACGTTAGGTATTATTTCTAGCAAACTAAAGCACGTTAGGTAACATTTCTAGCTGATTAAAGCACTCTAGGCAACATTTCTAGCAGATTAAAGCAATTTAGATAACATTCTCAGCAGAACTAAGGCACTCTAGAAAATATTTCTAGCAAATTAAAGCAAGTTAGGTAAAATTTCCGGTAACACTTGTAGCAAATAGAAACATCTTTGGTAACATTTCTACCTAAATAACAACACTTTAGGTAACATTCCTAGCAGATCAAATCCCTTTAGGTAATATTTCCAGCAGATTAAAGCACATTAGGTAACATTTCTTGCAGATTAAATAACTTTAGGTAACATTTATAGCAAATTAAAGCACTTTAGGTAACATTTATAGCAGATTAAAGCAATATAGGTAATATTTATAGCAGATAAAAGCACAGCACTTTGGGTTTAAGGCACTTTAGGTAACATTTAATAGCAGATTAAAGTACTTTAGGTAACATGACGAGCAGATCAAAACACTTTAGGTAACACTTCTAGCAGATAGAAGCACTTTTGGTAACATTTCTACCTGATAAAAGCACTTTAGGTAACATTTATAGGAGATGAAAATACTTTAGGTAATATTTAAGCACTTTAGGTAACATTTCTTGCAAATTAAAACACTTTAGGTAAAATTTATAGCAGATAAAAGCACATCACTTTAGGTAAGCTTCATAGCAGAATAAGGCACGTTAGGTACATTTCTAGCAAATTACAGCACGTTGGGTAACATTTCTAGCAGATGCTTTGCAGCCTACGGATATCAAGATTAATCCAATGAATAGCCACAGATTAGAGCGGCCATACCTTGTCCAAACTAGATTTAGTTTTACACAAGGCCCATGTCAGGAAAAGCACACAAAAGTTATCAAGTCTTTTCAGTGTGAAGCCCGGGGAATTGGTTAGTGTGTTTTAGGTCAAAGACATGATATTGTCAATATGATCTCACTGGTTGACTAATGCAGTGATTTAAATTAATTTTGATTAATTTGGTGCCGATAAGAACTAAAGACCTTCGAGACCAGCACACACTAGAAAAGTTTAACCACACGATTATTGAAGCAGCTGAAATTAAGTGTACGTTAAGTTAAATCCATCCGTACTATTAGGCCGACAGGGCCGTTGCTTATCCCCACTTTGCATGGCGCAAGCAGATGAGAGCACATTAGTTCCCTGGACGGGACGCCACCCTTACAACAAATACAGATATGGCACAGATATAAATTTTAGATTTGGCCCAGATATAAATTCCAGAATTTGCCCAGATATAATCTGATTAATCTAAATCAGATCTGGACCAGATTTGGGTATCATATCTGGCCCAGATCTGTGATTTATATCTGACCCAGATCTGGAAATTTAAATATGTCCCAGATCTGGGATTTATATCTGGGATTTATATCTGGCCCAGATCTGGGATTTACATCTGGCCTAGATCTGGAAATTATATCAATATCAAAAGCCCTTGACTAATATGTGACATTGGTGAGCCACCTTTAAAATATATAAAGGACTTTCATTTGTCCAAATTGGTTCTTGCCAAGTCACAACTGAATGAGAGTTTTAACATTTCTTAATGAAAGATGAGCTACTTTTCAGTTACACTATGAGAAAAGAAATTCACAGAAAATAAAAACAAAATGTTCCAAAAAAATAGTGAAGCCACATGATTACAAGTAAATACACACTAGACTGATCATATGCATTTGAAAAATAGAAATATTAATACAGTAATTAATCTCTATTTCTCCATGAAGGTTTATTGGTGTCAATTAATGTGACTCCGCTCATCACATTTTAATATTTTATTGATAGATACTTCAAGAAGCGCTCCTAGTCAATAAAGAGCCACACAAAAGGAATGAGCCTTCATATCTACTTGCTCAATCATGTTATATCAAATATTACCAGCTTGTTTATTTTGAAATTACTTTTTTAATTATTAATATAAATTTACATATTATTTAATATAAGTTTGTGTATATTTTCACATAAGAAATTACTTTAAATGTATCAATAAATCAAGCTTATATCTGTATTGATCTGGGCAGATCAAACTTTATTTGTAGATCAAATTGGCTTTAATAGACTATCTAGCCAGATCAAACTTTATTTGTAGATTAAATTAATTTCAATAACGGTTATATCTGGCCTGATCAAACTTTATTTGCAAATTAGATCTAATATAATCAAGATTATATATGCCTTTATCTGGTCAGATCATAGTTTATTTGTATATCAAATGTAACATTAAATCCATTTTATATTTAGCTTGATCTGGCCAGATTAAACTTTATTTGTATATCAAATCGACTTTAATCAAGGTTATATAGTGCTTTATCTGGCTTTATTTGTTTATCAAGTTTGTTTAATATCAAGTTTACGTTTGGCTTGATCTGGTCATGTCAAACTATTTATCCAGATATAAACTATATTAATGCCAGCGGCGTAGCTAGGGAGCTACAGGTCCGGCGTGTGGGGCCCTGCTGGCCCCTATGGTATAACGACTCATATACCCATTTTTGGTATTACGGGCCCTTAGGGTTCTGGCCGGGTGGATTCCCCCTGCCCCACCCAACTTCCTTCGCTACGCCACTGATTAATGCCAGATCCGGGCAGTCCATGGAAGGTTAATTCATTTTACAGCAGAGTGGACTGGGGCAAGTAGAGTAAAGTATCTTGCTCAAGGACACAATGCAGCGCTCGCGGTGGGAATCCAACCCAGTACCTTTCGAATACGAGCATAAATCCTTCACCAGTGAGCCTCTAAAGTAGGTGTATTGAATTTAAGACTGGCGTCTACTACTGTTTTCAGATTATTTAGGTAAAATACTTAAACGAAAGATATCGTCTCATAGATACATTCAAAAGTGCACACAGCCGTGCTGGTAAAGTCACTTCCGGTTTTTAATTTTCTCTATTGGTAGTGAAATATCTGCGATGTTATCAATTACACATCCACCAGATCAAACATAATATGTGTTATAGATAACATCACAGATTTATTCCAATCAGTAAGGAAATTGAAACCAGGAAGTGACGTTATCAGCACGGCGGCGTTCACTTCTAAATTTATTTATGGGACGATACCATGCCTTTAAAACAAAATAATACAAATAATAATAGCATAAATAAACAACATGACCATTGCCATCAACCATGTTTCATGACTAATACACCAGGTGGGTGTAACTGTACTGCAGATATGAAGATGCTGCAGGAAGACAGCACCAAAGATTTTGTTATCATGTTTTACCAAGGCTTTGCAGATGGTGGAGACTTCTGATACTAAAGAAACTTCACAAAGATTCAATCAAATCCCTGATGACCATATTAACACTTGATGCATTTATCAACAAACCAATTTTGGGGCAAATGCATCTTGCTGAGTGGTTTGAGATTGGCATCACCCGCACAGATTCAGCACGAGAACGTTGGTGTCTTACTAAAGAAATCACAAAGATTCAATAAATCCCTGATGGCTCAGCTCGCAAAGTTGCTGGTGGAATCACACAAAGCAAAATGTATCATGTGACAAAGAGTGAGACGGATTTGCAACATAAAGATCTGGGACCTAAGCGAATGGAAAGAGATCAGAAAGATATCACAAAACTAGTTCAAGAATTTGAACGCTTTGATGTATTTTCCAATGATTCGTCAGACCTGATATCAATCACCACAGGAGATGTTGCTAGTACTGATGTGAAGAATGACTTTGTGAAAGCAGAGAAAACAGGAAAGAAGTTAATACACGACTTTGTGAATGACAGACTCATCAAAAAAGACAACAAAAGTCCATGATAAAATCAAAGACAGAAACTTAACACGTTTGGTACAATGTACAGTCATACTGTAAATGTGGATAAAGTAAAACAACCACTACCAAGGCACGCATCAATCTTTTACGTCAAGTGATTGTTGCATTAGATGCTGACGTGAAGTTGATATAGATGGGTTGCTGAACGTGAACTCTCACCTGTGCCTTTATCAATAGCAACTGTTGATGAAAAGCTGAGATATCCATCAAGTAAATCAGATCTAGGCAAAATTCTAGATCAAGGTAAAGCACAGAATCTACCACCAGTCAGCAACAGTCCTACATGTACTATTGTGGATGCTATGGCAGTAATTCAGTCTCTTGGCAATCATATAGGAGCAAAACCTTTGGTGAATGGTGTGACAACTTTCAAAAGTCAATTTACAAACATTTTTCTGAGACATGCAACAGGGTGGACATTGTTTTTGATCGATATCTGACAACTCCATTAAGGTGGTACACGAAACAAGCGTGCAAGTGGAAAAAACAAGGGATAGAAACCAGAGTAACCAGCAGAGATCAGAAAATTGGCAGCTGGGAAAGATTCATTACACTTGGGAAAAACTAAGAAAGTCTTGCAAACTTTCTCTGCACACAAATGATAAATCATCCCTGTGAAGATCCCAACAAGAAGCTGGTTCTTGGCGGTGGTTTCTCAAACTCAGATGAGGCATGGTCTTCGTCTGGCAG
This sequence comes from Chiridota heheva, assembly GCA_020152595.1. Taxonomy (NCBI): domain Eukaryota; kingdom Metazoa; phylum Echinodermata; class Holothuroidea; order Apodida; family Chiridotidae; genus Chiridota; species Chiridota heheva. The sequence goes on from JAIGNY010000403.1 coordinate 316,612, forward strand.
AGATGTGTCAAATCTGCGATCAAAGCACGAGGAGGCTGACACGCGTATCCTACTTCATGCTCAAGATGCAAAGAACTCAGGATTTCAACTACTTAATATTGTATGCCGTGATACTGATGTGTTGGTGCTTCTTGTATATCATATGCCCAACCTATGTCAACAAGTGTGGATGCAAGGGGGGAGAGCAAAAAAACAATCTTTCATTCCTGTTCATCATATCCAAATTGATGACAAGGCAAGAGCATCATTGCTTGCATTTCATGCCCTTACAGGCAGTGACACAACGAGCCAATTTGCTGGAATAGGCAAAAAATCGGCGTGGAAGGAATTTATAAAGCACCCACATCTGCTTGAGCGGTTAGGTGAAGCTCAAGTTCCTGATAAAAAGGCTATGTCTGATGCGGAAGCATTTGTTTGCAAATTGTATGATCCATCTACTGAATCAAGTAAAATACAAGAAATCAGAAGTGCATTTTTTCACAAGGTGAAAAAAAGTGTTGAGACACTACCACCTACTGCAGATGCTCTACATCTACACATTAGAAGAGCCCATTACCAGACATGTGTATGGAAGATGGCTCTTGAACAAAATCCATCACTACCATCTCCAGAGGAGAGCGGCTGGTTTCTTAGTACAGATGGAATCCTGAAACCGCGCCTTCTCACAGTGGACTCAATGCTAGAAACGTGGCCAGAACTTATAGCATGCAGTTGTCCTCTCCAGGGTTTGCGGTGTGCAACACGCAGATGCAAGTGTACTTCCATGAAAGTTCCCTGCACTCGAGGATGTTCATGCACAGAGTACTGCCGAAATCCACAATCTTTGCCTTTTAATATACTATGATGCAGTCATTTCTCAAATATACCTTGTATGAGTTTTTGTTTTCATATCGTAGCAAGCTAAGTTTTCCTTTAAATAATCTCAAGTTGAACAGTTGAAGTCAGCTTCCAGCAATGGTGTTTGAGAAATAATTTATGAAAGCTATCCATTTCAAAATCAAATATGGCCGCCATTCCGCCATTTTGGAACTAAAAATGGCCACCAACATCAAATTTATCCGAATAATTAAATCACCAGGTTTTATTTTACTTTGAATCAAATTTACATACACCCCCCTTAATTTTCTTTCAATATACTGAGAAGTTCAAGATATACTGAATGGAACAACTTTTTGATGTTTTGTCTAAAGTTCGAAGTAGAAACAAACCTTTGGGGGCCATTTTGAAAACAAAGATGACAAGGTTTCCAAAAAAATTCTGAATGATACACGCTCTTTTATTTCTTTTATTTCGTAACAGCTGTGAATGAACTATTATCTATCATCATCTTTAAACTTAAAAGTTACTGTGAAAATATGTTCTGTTTAAATTATCTGGAAAATGGCGGCCATTTTGAATTTCAGTATGGCTGCCAACTGCTAAACATATATATTCTTGTTAAGACTTTTTATTCCATATAAGATCAACATTTTTACCAGTTATTCAATGTGAACCTTACCTAAAACATGCCAAAATACTCATATTGAAATAAAATATGCTCTATTTGGCGGCCATTTTGAAATTCAAAATGGCGGCCACCTCTAGGATTTTTTTTGTGGAAACAGGTTTTTTTAGACTCTTATACAGCTAAACTATTAATTAAAATCATTTCCCGACTTGTACCCAAAATGTTTAGCACTTGTCATTTTTTGGCCATTTGCAACCAGACTATAAATTGCTCGCTTAAGAAAGTTAGTCGGCAAAATAATAATACATATTTTGACATTCAATGTATGGAACACATGCTGTAACAGCAAACACCAAACATTATTTTTCCTAAAGCTATGTAAAATCAAAGGTACTACTTTCTCGGGAACTCACAACAAATAGTCAAGTAACTCAGATCCTCTAAGACCGCAGTATCACAAGTGCGACTTGTGATAGAAATATTAGATTCACCAAAAAGGCTTATAGAAAGCAGTTTGATGTAAAAAATCACAATCATCGTACGTGGAACCATGCGCAGTATACTTTAATGCATAACATTATTTTGAAACTATAAGGAAACAATACTATATTTCATTTGATTTCTAAAACAAGCTTTTGATTTACATATTTGATTTAAGAAATGTATTTGAATTGTACGTACACGTAAATGGATGAAACACAAGAAAACAAATTTTGTTTCGAAAACTGTTTACAAATCCATTGAAACTCCATCAGAATGTGTATGTTTTTCTCTGTACATTTGTTTCTTTATTATGGTATGCAACAGTAGATTTTCAACTTTGAAAGTACAACAATTTTCTTTTCGTTTCAGGCACTCTGACAGATTTTATTTCTGTTGTTTGGTAGAAACAAACGCAACTCTTATGGAATGCTTGCCGAAGGCCGATCAATTTTCAAGTTGCTCCAATCTTATCAAGATAAGGCCGCTACGAATTTTCATGTGGATTCTTGGGGTAAGCGCTGTCGTCGGAAATTTGGTTGTGGTTGGCTTTCGTCTAGCCCGTCAAAAAGTATCTTCAAGGAAGAATGGAAATTCACCGCAGGCAATTTTTGTCACAAATCTGGCATGTGCAGATTTTCTCGTTGGAGTTTACTTGCTTATAATCGCTATTGCCGACCTTTCTTACCAGGGAAGTTACTACAAGTTTTCAGAGAGCTGGCGAACTGGCACAATTTGCAAGTTTGCCGGATTTTTGGCTGCCTTTGGGAAGTGAAGCATCTGTAGTGTTTCTGACAGTCATTACACTGGATAGATGCTACAACGTCATCTTCCCTCTGTCAACCGTAAAACTACAAATGAAATCATCTGTTGTTTTATCAGGAGTAATTTGGGTCATGGTAGTTATTCTTACTGCAGCTCCCATGCTTCCTATTGCATATTTTGGTAGAAGCTTCTATGGTCGCTCCAGTGTTTGCCTTGCCCTGCCGCTCATTAATGATTATTATGATGGATGGCTGTACTCTGTTTTTATATTTATCATCCTAAACTTTGTATGCTTCATCTCAATTGCCATATGTTATATTGCAATATACATTATTGCTTACAAGTCGGGTGCAATGAATACAAGAGATTCACAGCTAAAGGAGCAATTTGAAATGGCGCGTAAAATGGCGTTCTTGGTTGGAACAGACTTTGCATGCTGGATGCCGATTATTATTATAGCACTACTATCCATGACAGGTGAGATCTGTTCTATCTATCAACTGATTTTCTTTTAACCATAAACATGAATACAGATTATGATATCTAAGTGTTTCAACATCAAGCTAATTAAACAGGAAAAGTTGTTAATTGAAATCGAAAATGATTATGCTTTCAAGTGAGGATACGGTTAGGTTATAGGTAAAGTTAACCCATCTTTACCTTTCTCTCTATACAGGAGTAGTTACCCTATCAAATGATATGTACGCATGGACGGCAATATTCATTTTACCAATCAACTCATCGTTTAATCCTTACCTATACACGTTTCTTGTCAAGACTAGGCAGAAGAAGAACGCTCTCCAGAATAGTGATGATTCACATAAAGTAGAGTCAGGTGTATCATTTGGGCAATCAAGCAGCATCAGCGTTGTATCTAATGCGGGTAATATACCCCTCTTTCATATCTTAAATTTCAGTATAGCCTTATAATACCCCAGCTAGTAAGTCTTATAATACCCCAGCTAATAATAACTTTTCCTTTCAAACCAGATAAGGTTGAGTGTACGTCAGGAAACAGAAATCCTCAAACTTGAGTGTAATATTTATTACCGTTAGTCCGTGAGAGGTCCTATTTTCATAAACCTGTAAAATACTGAGCCAATAGACGTGTTTATTACTCTCTTCTGTGAAGCAAGTTCAGAGTTACAGTACTGTTACAGTTCAAAATATGAAAGCTAGACATTTAAACAATGCTGGAGTAATACAAATGATATTGCTTTTAATGTTATCTAAATTTGAAATAAAAGAGCTTCTATTTTCAAAAAGGATTTCTATTGTCAAAATAAGTGGAATGGAGGCTTCACACTACCATTCTGCTCCTTTTTTGGCACTAAATAGATTCTGTACCAGAATAGCAGACAATAATTTAGTTAGCTATTCTGGCACAGAGTATATTAAGTACCATAAGAAGAGCATAATGATAATGTGAAGGCTTTATTTCAGTCCATTTTGACAATATAAATCCGTTTTGAAAATAGAAGCTGTTTTAATATTGTCTTTGGAAATACTACAGATCCTTACCAGTTCAATTCGTACCGCCGATCAGGGGACTTAATAAGTCCCCAGATCGGGAGACTCAAGCATGCGCACTGAGCTTACAGTGGTATGTGGAAGCCGCCCTTTTTATTGTAAAGTTTCAGTCATAGATGCTTATCAGTCGTTCCATTGAAGCTTTGTAACAAAGTTTGCTTTGTTCATGTTCAATATTGCGAAAGTAAAACAACTTTGTTTCTATCACGCAGTAATTGCTAAATAAGTTTTTACAAATCCCCAAGTTATTTCGCATAATTTCAGAAAACGTTGTTAAAGTGCGACTGCTTAACGGTCACCTAATAAAAATTCATCACTTTTCTTCATCTTTCTTGAAAACTGCATGGTGAATTTTAAAAGCGCACGGTGAAAAGATAATTCATATGCCATTATTTTAAATCGTCATGACAAATTTAAACCCTTCGCACTCGTTGAGTTCCCGCGCTCGAAATGTACCTGATACTTATGTTATTCCTATACAAACTTAAATTTGGATAGATGCATTGTGGAATACTTCTGTAAAGGATCCCTAATTGGGAGAACAAAACTCTTCCCCCAATTGAGGGTACGAGCCGGGCTGCTTACAGAAAGCTTGATGAGAGCTATAGATCTTTTGAAAGCGATCTAGCCGAAAGTGATTTTTTTCAGTACTTATTATTAGTAGTAAGAATTATTTACTTCTGTCAGATATGTCAAAACGAGAACACTACACAGAATAGTGTCGTTGGTATTGATTAGAGATGTTTTCAAATATCTAACAAGGAGATGTTCAACTAAAGTTGAAAATTTGATATTGTCATTTTCAGAAAGTAATGCACACAGCGAAGTCAAAAGAATATTTGACAAAGTTTTGAATCTAAATCGGGTATCTCCGCCGATTTCTTCTGGGAACATCAAACGCCATTTACTCTCATTCTTGATGGCGCAGGAGAACTGCGTTATATCAAACCATGACAAGATTGACATCGAAGCAGATATAAAGAAAGGTCTTGCTTATTTACATAGCATTGGTCATATCCATGGATCTGTAAACGAAGACTTTATTATTATTGAACAGGTAAACAATACGTTATGTAATTCTTACGCTCTAAAAAAGGAATAATCAAATTTGACCGTAAATTGGTCTACTCCGCACCGACTCAACTTTTTTCAAACTTGGACGACCATAACATGGTCAAAGTTGATCAGAATATGGTAATTATGGACAAATTTGACCATATTGTGGTCAAATTTGTTGTTCAATTTGGACCAAACGTGATTCGGTGCAGCTTTGACCATGTTATGATCAAAATTTGACAATTCCATTTTTTAGAGTGTATTTCTGTAGGAGATTCCCTGGTTATATCTGAAATTATTGTAATTTTAATATCTACCGTATAGCTTTGAACAGTTGAATACAGTAATCTGCAATGAGCATAAAAATAATCTGAAAACGGAACATTCAAGAATATTTCAACAAATTTGAACTCCTCAGATTTTCTCCATCACCAGCCTCTCGGACTAAGGATTGTAACAATTCCGTCACACCAAATGGGAAGATTGAGAAGTTTACCTGACTTTGTTTAACTGACTGTGTGATGCTAATTATCTTAGATATAGTTGGGAACAACGACTAAGCGATTGAAGAAACATTATATTAAAAACATAAAATAACATCAAAATAATAGATACAAATCTAAACAATTCCCATCTGACAGTCAACAGTCAGGAGAATCCGGATTTTTGGTGTTATAAGAAAATACACTAAAACTTGGAGCTTTGTATTCATTATAATCCATAGAGGCCGCCATTTTAACTTGTGATAACGTTATATCAATAGGGTTTTTACTACGAGAACGGTAGTATTTGTGTAATGTAACGTATAGTGCATGTACACGGTATCAGCGATGACTAAGCCATCACTGAATCATGCGTGTCAAAAGGGCTTTTCAAAAGGTCAACGACCTGTCAACGGAAGTCTTTTCTTATTTTATCGCAAAGTCCACGATGAAATTGAAAAGTCCGCGGTCAAATTCTTTTGATATCGGATTTTCGGATTTTCCTTTCAAAAAAAACCCCGCATTCTCATTAAAAATCCTCAATGACTTAACGTTATCACCACAGTCAAAATGGCGGTCTCCATGGATCTAAATGAATACGAAGCTCCAACTTTTGGTGTATTTATTATTACACCAAAAGCCCAGGATTCTCCCCTACTGGTCACGGAGATGCACCCAAACAAGGTTTCAATATAATCTCTCAATCGAGGGTTTGTAATGGGTATGGATGGAGGCCACCATGGATGCAGATCTTCCATGATACAATACAAGCTTAACAATTGTTAATGTATGTGAAACTAAAACATTACCTTTTGAAGAAGGATAGATGTTTGTGGTCTACGGAACCTGCCTTGATGGTCCTCAAAAGTTATCCAGAAAAGAATTTACGTTTACCAGTCAAAGTTGTTGATATTGAGAGAAATTCAAGATTGTGTTGGTTAGTTTTAGTGGGAAAATAGTATCTTCAAATTTAGATACTATTTCAATTAATTTAATACAAAAAAAATCAAATTTTGTGTCAATTTTACATAAAAAGTAATCTATTATATTACCAAAATTATATTTGATACACTTTTAATCATCTTCCTCTTAGTTTAATGCTAGTGCATTAATGTTACCGTACAAATTAGCAGGATTTTGCAATCTTGTTATTTTAGAAGCGACAACCTCGATAGGACTTCTCCCAGACTGTTTAATCAATATCACAATATTCTGAATTGGGAAATAAAAGTATCATCGTGTTTGGTAAGTGCTGTTGGTTTTTGTTCAACTAAAGTTTCCACCTAGAAGTCAAGAAATCGACCATCATGGGAGTAGGAAGGGTCACCTCCAAGAAGAGCAAGAACACCCCAAAACACCCCTGTTACAAGCGGGAATATTGCAATGGTATATTTAGTTTTCATCAATATTTGCTGCTTTTCAATTGGGGGAAATCTTCTTCAATTTCCGGAAAATTTCCTTTGTTTTCGGGAAAGTTTCTTGAAATTTCGGGAAAAGTTGCCAAAGTTTACCTGAAGTTCCAAAACTTGTGCCAAATGGTACCGAATGGTACCAAGTCTGTAATCTTTACATAAAGTATATTCCTTCCACATTTTCTGTGCATCATTATTTGCAGACAAAGTATGGAAACAAACGGGCGTATCTTATGTCACCTTTAATGCTGCAGTCTAATTCTTTTAATGGAAACGGACAGGTGGCTGTTGAACTGCCAGTTGACCTCGACGGAGAAAAGAACAAAGCAGCAGACTTAGCTGATCTGGAAAAAATTGTCGCAAGTTTATCATCTCAAACGGAAAGCGACACCACAATTTAATCATATTTGAAGCAATTGTTCTCTGAAGTTTGTGATGACAATAGTGTATAAGAAAATCGTGTTAAAAAAAATGGAGTGTCGTATACTTATCAAATGACATATATTAATAATTGTGTACAGTAACTGTTTAAGAAGATAATTCCAAGTTCATTAATAGTATTTCATATTTTCTTCAGCATTGTTGTAATGAATGTTGTAATAGTGTTGCTATGTAAAGATTAAAGGATCATTTCTCGGTTATTAAATAAATAGGTTCAAATAGCTTCTATTTTCAAAAAGGATTTCTATTGTCAAAATGGAGTAGAATAAAGCCTTCACATTACCATTAAACTCCTCATTTGGTACGTACTAAACTCTGTACCAGAGAAGCTAGCAAATGTTTCGTTTGCTATTCTGGTACAGAGTATATCAAGTACCGAAAAAGGAGAATATTGGTAATATAAAGGCTTTTTCAGTCCATTTAGACAATAGAAATCTATTTTAAAAATAGAAGTTGTTTTCACCTTAAATACTAAATAGATTTAAGTAGATGAGCAAGATACCAGGTAAATATCTTATTCCCTTGAGGAAGATAATCAAGCTTAAATTTCTGTATCATTTGAATATAAATCCTTGATATGGAACGTTTACTGTAGAAAGCCAGTTCGGTTCATACCGCCGATCGGGGGACTTAATAAGTCCCCCGATCGGGAGACTCAAGCATGCGCACTGAGCTTACAGTGATATATGCGCACTGCGCTTACAGTGATATATGGAAGCCGCCATGTTTATTGTTAAGTTTTAGTCATAGATGCTTATCAGTCGTTTCATTGATAGTTTGTAACAAAGTTTGCTTTGTTCATGTACAATTTTGCGAAAGTAAAGCAAATTAATCACGCAGTTATTGCTAAATAACTTTCACAAATTCCCAAGTTATTTCTCATAATTTCATAAAACCTTCTTAAAGCGCGACTACCTAACGGTAACACATAAAAAGAATTCATCACTTTTCTTCAACTTTCTCGAAAATCGCATGGTGAATTTTAAAAGAGCACGGTGAAAAGATAAATTATATGCCATTATTTCAAATCGTGATGACAAATTTGAACCCTTCGCACTCTTTGAGTTCTCCGCGCTCGAAATGTTATTTCCCGCGATACTTATGTTATTCCTATACAAACTTAGCATTGTAGGATACTTCTGTAAAGGATCCCCCGATCGGGAGAACAAAACTGTTCCCCTGATTGGAGGTACGAACCGGGCTGAAAGCTGGTGCCTTTATTCTTCTTTTCCTAAGGATTTATACGCGGGAAGCAGCAACTTTAGCCTAATTTGAAAAGTGTATGCTAAAACTTGAAAATTCCCTCTTTAGTTTATTGTTTTCTAGTCCTTTGTCAACGTGCCTCGAATGAGAGCAGGTCTACAGTGTTACATGACCAATACGTTTTAAATCTCTACCATAACTTCATTCAACATTAGGCAGGAGAAAACAAAGCATGAACCAACAGATTGTGTGGTTCCGATGCCTTATGTTTTAGAACCTGTTGTGACATTGGTAGCGATGTGGGATTGTGAGGTAGTTTATGGATACCTTACAATATAGAAACCTACTTAATTTATGTTTGTAAATCAGTTTTAGAGTTGATATGGAAATAGTGGTATAGCTACAGATGGCTTAGTGAGACCCTTGCCCTCCAGAGGTCAGAAACTCATTTGAATTCAGACAGAAGTTTTCACGACCCCTCGCCCTCCGCACAGAAAAAAGTTTGGTCTTACTTTAAACCTCGGTAAATGGTAATGACTCTTTAAGAGTTTGACTTCCATTTGCTCTCCCCTAGTTTTGAGAAAGATTATTTTATTGGTAGGTGGTAATACGTTACATATAGCTGTGTTTTAAAGGTCTATTGACATATAGCAATTTCTATATTGGTTGAAAGAGTAATACAATCTTTGCAGATCAGTTTTATAATTTTTAAAACTTTGTAAAATTAAGACTGATTAAAGTGTAATCAGTTTTTAATTTATGCGGAATTTGTGACGTATGACTGGGCAGACAGCTCAAAATCTGTATGTAAATACTTTAAATTTTCGTATGTGATGGGAAAGTCTATTCTTGCTAGAATTTGGTTAGGGGTATGGCAAAAACAATAATATATTATATCATTATATCAAACTATTTCGACAGAATTTGCTGCACCACTTCAAAGAATTATGATAAACATTTGAAATACAAAGAATTTACAAAACAAAATTTGAGGTCGCCTTGTACTACATAACAACATTTGCATAGAATATGCTAATCGTTGTCTGAGATTGAAAACGCTGTATAAAGATCAATTTTAAACCGATTTTAATAACATATTTTGCTACTTGGATGATTTTCGATATACTTTAAAGCAATGTAGACAATGTTGCCTATAACTTTAAACTTTATTTTTGCATTAAGTTTTAAAATGTATTAAAGAATTTGTTCATCTTAAGAATTTAAATAATTAAATAGCACTAATGGAAATCAACCCATGAACCATAAAATGATTAGAGAAGTGTGAAAATGTGGAATTCAGCAAGTGGGAGGCATCGAGCATCGTATTTAAAATGCAATGACTTCACATTGCACTTGAAGAGTATGGATGGAGTATTGAAATATATAGCCGGAGTCATGAAATATATGGGTGGAGTCACGAAATATGTCGGTGGAGTCACGAAATATAGTCCATTCTTCTAAAGAGCAAAATAAAATGATGAATGTTCACTGATCCTTTAACATTAATGTACAATGCAATTTGAAAGTGGAGTGAAGGAAATTGACACGAAATGTTTCATGCTTATACACAATCTCAAGAAATAACGAATTCAGACAATAAGGTATATCTACATGGTGTGGCATATCTACATTTAATGCATACCTAGTATATAGAATGTATTGCGAATGATCATGCATTATCCTGTGCTGAATGCATGAGCGTATAAATCATGCACGCACACTATTGTTTTGGCAGCGCGTCTAAAATTTCCATCGTTCTCGCTCAGTGTACAATTAGCATATTTTTAAATGACGCGCAATAATTGTACGCGTGTTCATATTGTCACGATGTTAAAAAATTACTTCAAAAGTATTATTTCTTGTATTTTTTCTATGTATTTTGCGATTTTATTTTGCGATTTAAAAATAAATGAGTCAATATAAATATATATATATATATATATATATATATATATATATATATATATATATATATATATATATATATATATATATATATATATATATATATATATATATATATATATATATATATATATATATATATATATATATATATATATATATATATAT